>JARQOC010000001.1:54533018-55088202 GCA_033576535.1 Allobates femoralis | reverse complement strand
TTTATAGAACCTCGTCTAACTCTCAGACTGGTAGAAGCTCTCCCCCTTCAGGTCTTGAGTGGCAGGTGTTGTTTGCGGGCTTACCTGATGTGGAGATCCTTCTCTGCCCCAGGTGCATCTGTGGCAACCAAACCCTAGGGTGCCACATTCGCCCGAGCATTACAGTACTAGCGATGCTTGGTGAGCACCGAGTACCGGCGAGATGCTCGGGCTCATGCTTGGGTCCACCTCCCTGCATGTTGACACTCTTTACAGAGCCAGCCCACAAGCAGGGATTGGCTGCCACACACTGTAATGCCTCAGCCATGTTGGTTGTGGCATTACAGTGATTGGCTGGCCGGACAGCATCATCAGGTCTATATAAGACCTGACCGCGCTGTGCTCGTCACTCTGCTCCACATTGTCAGCTAGTGTAGGGAGAGGTGTTGCTGAGTGAGGGTCAGATTTTGGGTCTTTTAGATAGTGTAGGTGCTGGGATACAAAATCTATTAAAACAGCAGTCCTTTTGAGGACTAATCTAGCTGTATACAGGCAGGCAGGATACATAGCACACTTTGGTGTACTACAAGTGGCTGTATACCAGTCAGCACATCTGGGGCCGGTGTACGGGCTTCTAATATCTATCTCCATCAACCCAACAGTCCTTTTTAGGATTAATTTAGCTCAATACAGGCAGGCAGGGTATATAGCACACTATGGTGTGCCACAAGTGGCTGTATATTAGTCAGCACATCTGGGGCTGAGGTACAGGCTTCTAATATCTATCTCCATCAACCCAACAGTCCTTTTTAGGATTAATTTAGCTGTATACAGGCAGACAGGGTATACAGCACACTATGGTGTACCACAAGTGGCCGTATACCAGTCAGCACATCTGGGGTCGGTGTACAGGCTTATAATATCTATCTCCATCAAAACAACAGTTATTTTTAGGATTAATTTAGCTGTATACAGGCCGCGTTGTTAGACAAGAGGCTGTATACTAGTCACATTTGGGGTTAGTGTATCAGGCTTCTAGTATCCATCTAAACAGTCCTTTTGAGGAATAATCTAGCTGTACACAGACAGGCAGGGTATATAGCAGACTGTGCTGTATATTCCTTTTCAGGAATAATGTAGGTGTATACAGGCAGGGTATATAACAGACTGCGGTGTATATTCCTTTTCAGGAAACTATTAAACCCAGACTAGTGTCAAAAGGTTGTTGGTTGGATAGGGAATAATGCTTCCAGTCAGTTTGCCGCCACCACCACAACCACCCTGTCTTCCACACTGTCAAGTCTAAATAGCCGTGAGTCTGGACACCACATACCTCACCCACCCTATGCATGGCTGCCAAAAATTGGTAGGCACTCCGATGGCCCTTTGAAGAGACACGGAGGAGGGCCTCATAAAAACAACATTGCCATTATAAGGGAGCAGGTCTCCTATACTTGTAATGCCCATGCACTAAGTATGGACTAAGAAAAATGTACCCCTGAGGGTATACATGAATATACTGTATACCTTTTTTTCTTACGGGCATCATAAACATCCTTTGAAAATATTATGCGTGTGTTACATCATGGACCACGGTCACCCTGGTGATATGGTGGTGGAAGATGAGGAGAAGGAGGACTAGAGCAAAAAGCCAAAATCAGGAATCGTATACCCATGTGTGGGGGTGAAGTGGAGCATGGGAATATACCTCCCCAAAAAAGACACTGGTTTTGAGTTTATATTACGCTTCTATCATTTGGTGTTGAAAAGTCTGGCCCAGTCCAGCCCTTGTTCATTTTGATAAGAGTAAGCCAGTCAGCATTTTCAGTTGACAGGCAGGTGCACTTATTAGTAATAATTTCCCTTGCGGCACTAAAAACCTGCTCTGACAAAATCCTAGCGGTAGGGCAGGCCAGGACTTCCAAGATGTAGAGAGCCAGTTCATGCCATGTGTCCAGCTTGGATACCCAATAATTATAAGGCACAGAGGAATCACGGAGGACATTGGTACAGTCGGCAAGGTACTCCTTCAGCATCTTCCCAAACTTTGCACTCCTTATGAGAGTACCCCGCGCCTCAGGGCCTGTGCCATGGCAGCAGATGAAAAAACTCTCCCAGAACTTTGACAGTTCCCTTACCTCTGCTGGATTGGAGTTGTTCCTCTCTCACCTTTACTCCTTGGTTGTCCATCAAACTGTGACCTCTGCCGCCAGCCTTTTCAGAAGGGAATTTTTTTAAATAATTCCGCAACAAGTACTTTCTGGTACTGACCCATTTTTGTAGACCTCTCCGCCTCGAGAATAACAGATATAAAGTTCTCCTTGTAGCGTGGGTCTAAAAGTGTCACCAACCATTAATGAGTGTCACCCAATATTATGATAACGCGAGAGTCACGGGACAGGCAGCGTAACATAAAAGTCAGCCATGCGCGCCAGCCTGGTAACAGGCAAGACTTCCATGTCCTCACCAAGAGTATGACTAACTCTTTTCCTCCTGCTGCTCCTTCCCCTGTCCTCTGGCCATCCATACTGATCAGACGTTATGACAGATGTGCAGGTAGTACCATCTAGAGCGCATGAAACTAGCTCCTGTTCTTCTTCCTCCTCCTCCTCATTGTTCCTCAATCCACATTGGGATAAGATGAGGCTGGGCTGTGTGTAATCACCCTGTATGGTTCCTTGCTCCATCTCATCGTGCTCCACCTGCAATGCATCCTCTTTGATTTTGAGCACAGAGCATTTCAGAAGACAGAGAAGCGGGATGGTGACGCTAATGATGGCCTCATCGCCGCTGACCATCTTGGTAGAGTCCTCAAAGGTTTTGGAGGACGGTACATATGTCGGACATCCATGTCCACTCCTGATGTCTTATGTGTGGAGTTTGAAGCAAATACCGATGGCCTTGTTGATGGTGGTAGTCAACAACTGCCCTCTTCTGCTCACAAATCCTGACCAACATCTGCAGTGTCGAATTCCAACGCGTGTGGACATCACACACCAGTCTGTGAGCCGGAAGCTGCAAACGCTGCTGAAACCCGGCAAGTGCGGCCGAAGCAGTAGGTGACTTTTTAAAATGGGCACACAGGCGGCGTACTTTGATGAGCAGATCTGACAGCTCTGGGTAGGATTTGAAAAACTGCTGATCTTTGAGGTTGAGCTCATGGGCCAGGCATGAGACATGTATGAGCTCACCTCGCCTTAGAGCCACCACCAGGTTCCGGCCATTGTCACACACGACCATGCCTGGCTGTAGCAGTGTGAGCCACAGATCTGCCTACTCTTTCAGAGCTGTCCACAATTCTTCAGCATTGTGTGGTTTGTCACCTACGTATATTAGCTTCAGCACAGCCTGTTGCCGTTTGGCCGAGGCAGTGCTGCAGTGCTTCCAGCTTCTGACTGATGTGGAGGGTGAAAAGGATTGGGAGGCTGAGGAGGATGATGTGCAGGAGCTGTAGACTATGGGGGCAACCCTGATTGAGTTAGGGCATGCAATCCTTGGCATTGGGAGGACGTTGGGAGACTGGGTCCCGGCTTCCACTATGTTAACCCAGTGTGCCATCAGCGAGATGTACCATACCTGCCCACGAGCACTTGTCCACGTGTCCGTCGTTAGGTGAACCGTCCTGGTAACTGCATTAATAAGGGCACGGCTAATGTTTTGAGACACGTACTTGTGTAATGCGGGGATGGCACACCAGGAGAAATAGTGGTGGCTGGGGACCGAGTAACGAGGAACAGCCGCCGCCATCAGATTGTGGAATCCTCCTGTCTCTATTAGCCTAAAAGGCAACATTTTGAGCGCAAGCAGTTGCGAAATGTGCGAACTGAGTAGTGTGGCCTGTGGGGCGTTGGCTGCGTATTTGCGCTTGCGTTCCAAGGACTGGGGTATGGACAACCGAACGCTGTGCTGGGACAAGGCCGTGGTTGCTGAAGGTGGTATTTCTGTTTGTGCAATAACAGGTGCAGGACAGGAGGCATCTTTGCATGCACTATGGATAAGGTATTGCCTTGCATGCACAACAATGGAAGAAGCAGTGGTGTCACCCATAGACACTGCTCCTGGACCTTGGGGTTCGGCCCACAAAGTCGGGTGCTTTGCTGCCATGTGCGTGATCATGCTGGTGGTGGTCAGGTTGGTAGTTTTGCTACCCCTGCTGATGTTTGCATGGCAGGTGGTGCAAATGGCCTTTTTGGAATAATCGGCAGAGTCCTTAGAAAACAGCCAGACTCGGGAAGACCTAACAGTTGTACTGACAACATCCGTCGTGTTGGTTGCCTTTTGTCTGCAGCCACCACACTGCTTCTTCCTGCCTGTTGGGGTGCTACGCCTCCCTCCTCCTGTGCGCAGCTATCCTCGCTCTGCATGTCCTCCTTCCAGGTTGGGTCAGTTACTATATCATCCACCATGTCTTCTTCCACTTCCGCACCCTAGTCCTCCAAACTTTCTGGCAATTGTGCGTCATCATCGTCCACCTCTTGTGACGCTTTCCCACCATTACCTTCATGCAATTGTGACTGCTGAAATATTGGGGCATCGCTACATATGATCTGCTCTTTCCCCACTTCAAGTGGAGCGGGCAAGAGGCCCAAATCTATAAATGGAAAAGTGAACAGCTCTTCAGAGTGTCCAAGTGTGGGATCAGTTTTGTCCAGGCACTCAGCATAGTAGGAGGAAGGAGGATCAAACACTATGAGAGACCCACGTCCTAATAATGAGAACATTATTTAATGAGGCCCTCCTCCACTAGTGTTCAAAAGGCCATCGGAGTGCCTCCCAATTTTTGGCAGCATGCATAGGGCAACACTATGGAAGACCCACTTCCTAATAATGGAAACATTATTTAATAAAGCCCTCCTCCACGTGTCTTCAAAAGGCCATCGGAGTGCCTCCCAATTTTTGGTAGCCTTCATAGGACGACACTATGGGATACCCACTTCCTAATAATGGGAACATACAATATTTAATGAGGCTCTCTTCCACGTCTCTTAAAAGGGGCATCGGAGTGCCTCCCAATTTTTATTTTAAATCTTTAATTATGTAATAACAAAAAATATAATACACCAACACTGTCTGACAAGTGGGTATGAGCCCTTAACATTTTCCCCATGAAAATCCATTTTGGTTTAGTTTTTGGATGTTTTATTTTGAGTCCGTAAAAGCAGCATAATACTCAGACAACATTTTTCACAGCAGTGACCTGGGAGTCAGAAATGATTAAAGGGGTCTTCCCATGCTGTTCCCATGTCATTTGAGCACTGTTCTTATACATTTGCAACTTTTTTAGGGTTTATCCAGGCTGCCGGGGGTGCCGCCAGAAAAATGCTTGGTTTTCCCACAGGTTAACATTGGGCTTGGTGCTCAGGTCGAGCACCCGAGCATCTCGATATACTCGACCCTAGCATCGAGTACCCGAGCGTTTTATTGCTCGCTTATCACTAATGCCAACCAATAAGAGAACAGCCTTATCCCGCCAATCCTGTAAGAACACAATATACCCTGAGGTGAAGGCTCGGGTTATAAAAAATGTCTTGCTTCAGTCACCAGGAGTTGTTATATGGTCTTAGACTATGAGCTTTGGTTTTGACTAAAGGAGCACCAAAACTGGATTATATTTTGCAGTTCAGCCTAGGATTATAGGATTTAGCTGGAAGATCAAAGACTAATTAAAGAACCCAGATTGGGACAATTTGGTCACCTGACTACAGACTTTATTGTTTTCAGTCAGATTCCTGTGCCTGCTGCTATCCCTTTCTCAGTGGGTGTCCGCCAAAAGCGGGGTTCTGCTGAATTGGGGTAGCTGGCCCTGGAAGCCTCGAAGGCACAAATATTCTAATCCCTGGTGAGCCAGCGGAAGGGTGAGAAACTGTTGCCTGCTACATTTTGTGTTTTGCTTGGTTATGTGTTATATGCCTTTGACTGTTGAGGATCCAATAAAGCCTTATCATTGTGTGGTTCCCTCACCCTGTGCTGTCTGAGTAGTGTTCCGCCCACGGTTAAGGAGTTTGGGTGTTCAGTTGAAATGAGCCCTGGTTCATGCGGTCATTCTATAGGCAGTTGTGCCAGCAGACGAGAGCACCCACCCCATGTCTACACACCAAGCACAAAGGGTAGTAATGGCTAACACTATAACAGCTTTTAAAAATAGCTGGATGATGTCCATTTATAAATGATTTAGTGACAAAAATGTATAATTAGAGGAAGCTTGAATTTACATACTGTAGTTACATAGGTTGAAAAAAGACCAAGGTCCATCGAGCTCAACCTTTCTCCATCAATTATACATTTTTGTCATGAAATCATCTATAATTGATAATGTTAGATTTACTATCAGAAACCTCTTTAACTTACGCAAACACAATTTTAAAAGTAATCCACATATTAAATCATATATTTTTAAGCATTCTAATGAAATGATTTAGTTTTACAGCCATCCCTCCCTATGAAATGTCTTTTTTACTCTGGCATTATAATCTTAATCTTCCGACCATAATAGTGATGAACACTCAACACTTTGGATAGGAGTCAGACTTGAAAATCAATGTTGTAAAATGTTACTGTCAATGTAGAGGTGGCTGCGTGTCTGAATCTGACATCTTATGAAAACACAAGTCTGCCACATTCTATTTTTTCCCCGCTGATGTACTGGAGTCTCATCTCTGAAAGGTGAATTCATTCCTCTACAGACATTCATGCAGAATCACTGAATTTCCTATGTTTTTCTTAGGTCTTTTGTCCGGGGATCTCTGCTTGAAAGGTTCACAATGTGCACTCATGTACCAGGATATCAGAAGAAAAGATTTTGGTAAACTCAGTAGACCACCGGGAGAATGTGAGAACTCCTTAGCGATGTTGACCTCTCTTTTTCAGCATTTTGAGTCATGACTGGGTTGTATGATGCGGAGCAATTTATTAATTTTTGTGAAACATCTGTATTGTCAGTCAAGTATGACGGAACAGAAAAGAAATTAACAAATAACATGTTTTGGGTGCTGATTTATGTGATCACGAATGAAAGGACAAGTCCAGTCACCTATGAAAAATTATCCTATCTGGCCAGGTTGATATGATTGCTCATTGGGAATATATGAGTCTACTTAGTTCTGGTGTACTAAAAAAATTTAAATCTGTCAGGTCAAAAATCCATATTTAACTGATATAATTTTCTAACCCCTATGGTGAAGTGCTTTCTATTCATGTATTTATTTTATTTATATTCTCTCCATAAACTGCAAATAAAGAGATTCATTTCATCTCTCAATCACAGTGAGTGAGTATTTAGTTCTCAGCTGCCCACTCCCCAGGGAATGAATATTCATGTAGTGACATTTCTCACATGGGGGCTGTACCTTTCTGTCTGCTCTCCTTGTATGCAGCAGAACAAATGTTCAAATAAACACACAGAATCCCTCACAGCGTAACGACTGGAACACCAGTCGTATGTATATGAGCGATACGGAGCTGCTATGAATGACTCTGACCACAATATGTTATCAAATTAACTTCTTTTATAACTTGTGAAGAAAATAACAGGATTACCCTTTTCCACAAAATATGGGCCATAACAGCCACGAACCACAGAATACAAATTATGCAGCCTGAGAAATCCCAAGTGCCAGCTTCACAGAGGGGGGAAGGTCTATCCCAAGGCTATGACACCCCACCCTTATCTGGTACATGGCCTACCCAGGGTTCTACCGGGACCGTGACACGTGGTTCTCTCAGGAATACAATCTTACCCCCTCCCACACTAATTACAATAGATTTCGGGTACCCTGTTTTCCCCTTGATATGAACTTATATATTTACATCACTAATCATTTGAAGCAACAGGTTGTTTGTACAGTTTACAGTCTCTCTTTCTATGAGAGCAAAAAACGGTCTCTCTAATTTAGTAACCTCTAACAGACAACAAACTGAACCTTTTATTTTACTCTGATGTCCGGCCACTAGGTTTGATCAGCTTCTTCTGTCACAAAGTTCTCTGATGTATTCAAGTGCAAATGTAGATTCGGATCAGTTTCAGTCTCATTGCATAGTCCACAACGGAGTTCCCCTATAATATCCACGTTCACAGACTCTCAGTACACAGGAGCTATCACAGCCTCTTGATCAGTCCATCATTAATCCTATCCACAGAAATTTTGTCAGCACTGCTGTAGATTCTACCTAGCTCTCCCTAACTTGCTACACAGTCGGTGACCGGTCACACATCAAAGTTTACTCACGGTGTCGCTCCCTCGGGATCGCACCATCCAATTTGGATCACCTCAGGCTCCCAATCGTCCGTGTCTCTCAGGCAGGACTTTTCCTCAATCAGAACAGACTTTGGGTGTTGATTTTCTTTCCTGCCTCACCGTATGCCCAACTATAGCGAAGGCCTCTCTTTTTACTGATGTTGGGACTTTAGCTGGCATTTTCTTCTGGCAATCTTGCTGCATAGGACTGAGTTCTCGTAATCGCCAAAATTGGACCGTCTTCTTGCCCTGCCTCTGGACAACTCAGGTCTTAAAGCAGTTGATGTCCTCCCTGAGGTATAGGGTGATTGACCATAGAGGTGAGTAGAGGGGTTAGTCAGCGGTTAGCAGGTCAGAGGAGTTTCCTGAACCCACAGCTGCTGTACCTGTTCGCCAGGGTTTCCATGGCTTTCTCTAAAGCCACCAGCTGTGCCTGGAGAGGGTCTAGTCTCGTCCCTCTTGTATTAGACATTTGCAGGTTCCTCCGCTGCAGAGCGGGCCTCACTTCTATAGTTCATGCAATAGCCTCTTCCTGTATTTTAGAATAGGTAACACTAGGGGTACTCTGCGCCTTCAGTAACATTTCACTCCTTAGCGTCTCACTCCGTATCCCTCCAATGAACTGATCCCAGAGAATGCTGTTAACATCGGCTTCAGTACCAATGGTCACAAGCGACTTCTTTTTGATCTCCTTATGCAGTTCCTCCAATGCTATAGCATACTGAATCAGGCTTTCTCCATCTCTCTAGGTCTGGTCGAAAAACTGTACTTGCAGTTGCCCTGCCACCGCCACATGATCAAATACCTTTTCCAATATCCGAATGATGTCATCGACCGTCTTCCGCTTATCTTCGTATTTCAACAAGACAACTTTGCCGGCGTCCCCATCCAGAGCATTCAGCGCAACGTCCGGCTGCAGTCGGGGTCTAACACTGAGCAAGGCAATGGCGTTCTTCAGCCTGCCTACCCAATTACTAGACAGCAAGTTGTATCCATTGAACATGGCTAGGTGGTTAAGCAGTGCACCCAATGTGGAGCAATCCACTAACCGATCTCTACCAGTCACAATCGGAGAAGGGGGTTCAAGAACTACAGCAGCCACGGCAGCATCTTCTGCTCTACCGCCACCATCCATAGTGAGCGCCGTATCCTGCTGGGGCCCTATGGAGAAGGGTTCGAGGAAACATCTGATGTCTCCTCGGACCCGATTTTACTGTACTGAGCATGCTCAGTACAGTAAAAATGCTCCAAACTGGGAGCGCAAGGGTTAAAAAAAAAAAAAAAAGTTTATGCTCACCTCTCCCCGAGCCCCCGCCGTCTTCCTGCAGGCTCCCGGTGGCTCCCGCAGGCTCTCAGTGTCTGCAGAGGTCTTCTTCTGCTGTATAGGACCTGCGGTGATGTCACAGTCATGTGACCGCGGGTTACCATGGTGGAACCTGCTGTCACGTGACTGTGACATCACCGCAGGTCCTATACAGCAGAAGAAGACCTCTGCAGACACCGGGAGCCTGCGGGAGCCACCGGGAGCCTGCAGGAAGACGGCGGGGGCTCGGGGGAGGTGAGCATAAGCTTTTTTTTTTTTCTTTTTTTCAGCCCGGAGGCTACGATTTAATGCCGGAATCGGATGCTTATTTGGCATCCGATTCCAGGCATCAGAAGGGAGCCGATGCTGTTCGAATTTATCCTCCCTTCAAAATCGGTATGTGAAAGTAGCCTGACACTAATTACAATGGATTTCGGGTTCCCTATTTTACCCTTGATATGGACTTATATATTTACAACAGCATGGCTTCTGCTTTGACCAACAAACAGAGGAGATTGCCTTATCTGATATCTGACAGTCACAGCAGGCTCTCAAGGTGAAAATGGATCAGGGCCAGGGTGAGGGTTTTTGTTGTTTCCATGATGAAAAAGCGATGTAAATACTTAACCCCCAAAATTAATTTAGTCTATTTATAATGGTCAACCTGGATGTCCCTTGTACTGTGCTGTCTTTGTGATTGACATAATGGCTCAAGGTAATGTTTGTGGTGTTTATTTATATAGATAACTGCTTACCTTGCTTGTAACTTTGTGATTTAGCAGCACATTCTGGAGATTGAATCAGAGTAAGGCTGGTTTCACACTTGCGGACCCCTCCGCAGCGTCCTGTGGAGGGGATCCGCAAGCTGAGCGCAGACACCGCAAGTCTCTATGTTTAACATGGGGACGCAGGTGCCTGCGCTCTGATGCAGATTGGCGTGTGCACCCTGTCCACACCCATTCACTGCAATGTACGATTTGTACGCAGGCGGATGCGCACAAATTACACACTCTCCTGGTGCGGACGAGAATGTATGATTTGTGCGCAGGCATCCGCCTGCATACAAATCATACATTGCAGTGAATGGGTGCGCACAGGGTGCACGCGCCAATCTGCATCAGAGCGCAGGCACCTGCGTCCCCATGTTAAACATAGAGACTTGAGGTGCCAGCGCTCAGCTTGCGGATCCCCTCCACAGGACGCTGCGGAGGGGTCCGCAAGTGTGAAACCAGCCTATTATGACATCATGCAGATTCTGAGTCCCCACTTTTGATTCCCCTAATTTATTTGATCCTGGTAGTTGTAAATATTTAAAAAAAATATGGTGTGTGAGATTTCTATACCTGATTTTTTGCTATAAATAATGGGAGATTGATTAGAGTATGTTTGCCAGTTTGGGTAACCATACTTAAACCAGTTTTGGACCATAATTTTGATCTACCTAAGTCAATTCCATCTATATTTTAATTGTATAATGGACTGTACCGGGGGGGGCTTGTGGGGAAGATTGATGTAATTCACTTTTCCGCTGTGTGTTTCTCATTTTTCACTTTAATTTAATAAAATAAGCACTGAGCAATTTCAAGTGTGGTCTCCCATTTCCAGAAAAATTATATTTTGTAAGCTTTCAGAGTTCACATGGCCCCTTCATCAGACAATATTACAAATGAATTACTGAGACATTTAGAGTTATCACTCCGTTACAAGGCATGACATCGTTAACAACATCGCTGATACTTTACAAGTTTGGAGGCGTACCAGCGACCTCGTTATGACCTCGTTGCGTGTAACTCTGGCAAGTTGGAATGATAAATCGTTGAATCGCTGATCGTCGGTGTTAGAACATGTTCTCAAACTGCACGATCAACAATCAGCCAACCTGCTGCATCGTTGTGTGTAACACCGCGATAACGATGTTGTGGACGACTTTGCCCATTCACAGCACAGGGATCATTTGCGGGGTTTGCGAACGATTCCTGCTCACAGCATTGTTGGTGAGTTGTCCACGATATCTAGGCGTGTGACATCTCACCAACGATGTCAAAATGATGTCTGCAACGACCGCGCGCCCACGAGTTTGTTGCCGACATCGTTCCAACGTCGTGCCGTGTAACAGAACCTTTAGAATACTTTTCTCAATTTTTTTGGGACTTAAGTATTTACATCGATTTCTCTGGCTAACACGGTACCACAATATAATTTTGTATTGCACTGTACATGATGAGAAATGAATGGATTCTAGAGATGTTCCTCAGGTACAATTGAGAAGAGCGGGCGAGAGATTGTATGTAGGGGGTGAAAGAAAGATCAGCATCAAACATAACACCCAGACAGCGAGCCTGCTGCCTAGGTATTATCGTGATGCCGCACACCGAGAGGGAGATGTCAGATTTAGGGAGGTTAGTGGAAGGTGGGAGCAGAAAAAGTTCAGTTTTGGAAAGGTTGAGTTTCAGATAGAGAGCGGACATGATAGTGGAAACAGTGGGTTGGCCAGTCATTGGTTTTATTATAGCGGGGGGAAGGTCAGAGGAGGAAGTGTATAGTTGTGTGTCTTCAGCATAAACATGGTACTGGAAGCCAAATCTGCTGATGGTCTGTCCAATCGGGACTGTGTATAGAGAGAAGAGAAGAGGGCCAAACTCTGAGACACCCCAATAGTGAGAGGAAGCGGAGAAGTGGAGCCAACAAATGACACACTGAAAGAGCGGTCAGAAAAGCTAGGAAGAGAACGGTGTCCAGTATTTGGAGTGTTGGAGGAAGCCTGTACAAACCCAAGGCAAAAATACAAATGCTTTGTTAATGTTGTTGTAGTTTTGTACTCAGGACTCCAGTGCTGCAATGTTACAGTGGTAACCACTGAGCCACCGTGCTGCCCAAATATATCTATTGGACCTATTCATGTTTCACTTTCATTTTATTAGTTTCTGTATTGTTTCGCTGTCTTCTGTGCCTTGATCAAATATAAGCTTTTGAAAATATTTTATTATTTTTTTACTCCGTCACCTTAGTAGAATAGTGTTACTCGTTTGTATTCTATAACGAGTGTTCACTCAATGGTGTCACTTGTATGGTTTAACATATAGAGAGAGAATATTTTTCACTATTTCTAATTTATTGCTATTTACTCTGTGGGTATGATCTCCCAGCTGTCATCCGTTTACAATGTCTCAGAGATACAGGTGGCAGCAAAGGTGTCACTCTGAAACTACCCCACCCCCTTAAGTGCAGCCACCACAAAACCTCCCTGAACGTCTAATCCTTGCAAACATTCTGCAATTAGACTTTTTTAATTTTAAAGATTTGTTTTCTAAGTCTTTGAAATTGACGGGTTTCCTTAGGTGGGGTCTGGGAGTTGGGTCTCCGCAGATCTCATATTGATAAAGTTATTACATCAATATTAAAGCCCCCCACAAATCCCCAGAAGGATTGTCTAATTGTAGATATAAACTTGAAATCCAGCTTGTGAACCAAATATATGGAGAATTTATCCTCCAAAGATTTAATTACCCTGAATTGGGCTAATTTGGAAGTTGCTCCTTCTTTTCTACTAGTCTAAAGTTAAAAGGCTGAGCTGGCTATGATAATGGAGAAATAGTAAATAATAAGGGATTGGGAGACGTAAAAGTGTCTCTCAATAAGGCCTTGGCTCCAATGGAATTTGGCATCGAATGTGATATGCTAATGACAGTGGGTTCAGGCTCTGCTGTTAGTATGACCGAGTGTTGTGTATCTCAGATCCGACCGGATCACAGGTGCAGGGAAGAAGTGCAAGCCAGCGGCCTCGGGTCCTGTCGGGCGACGTCTTCCTTGTCCCCTTGACCTTATGTGGCCACCTTTTGAGCGAGTATGTGTGGATTCGGCTATTGCACGTACAGATACCACAGCCTCTGGTTTTCTAATTGAGTCTTACAGTCTCCCCGCTAGTTTGGGGCTGGTCCCCACTGCGACCTGGTACCTTCACCGGACTACAGTTGGCGTGGATTCGGGCGCCTTGGGTGGATGTGGCGCTCCGCTATGCAGGCGTCACAGAGGGGTACTGCACCCGTAAAAGAGGTGCGGATGCTCCAGCTGCAAGCAGATTCTAGGATGATGGGTGGAACCCATAAACCAACATCCCACTCTAGATCACACAGTGGGAGGTACCTGGGAGGGAATAAAACCACCTCTAGGGGGAACTAGAGAGAGTTCGGGCAGTGAGCCTGAAGGAGAAAGGGGGTCTCTCGGCTGAAGGACCAGGGAAAGACTGAAGAAAGATTCCAGGAGCAGACAGCTTGAAGGGAAGAGGAACTCGAGGGGGTTCAGCCCAGTCATCTTACTGGGTCCCGGAGCCCACACCTGTGGGATCTATAGGACCACAGAAAATCTGGAGTCCTGGGGAGTCTACAACCACCCCAGGCACTTGAGTAACCGAAAGAGGGTAGCAGGCACCGCTTGATGGTTCGGCGGTCGGCCAGTAGAAAGTGATCCGACGGGAGCAAGGGTGAAAGGAGGAACGAGGTCCGGCTGATTTCAAGTCACCAGACTTCATACAAATTACTGGGAAGCAAGAAGGAATAGACGTGAGAGAAGGCACACACCAAGGGTTCCATCATACCACCTGGGATCCGCTTGCAGCCACCCGTTAGCTACCTGTTTTAACATCTGAATGCTGAACTGAAAACTGTAACATATGCTACTAAAGTTTCCAGTAAAGTATCCGGAGTGAAGTGAATCTGACTCTGCTGCATCTTCCTTTGCATGAACTTGTTCTTTCACAGGATTGCTGTCCCGGAGGTCCAGTCCTGTCTGCGGAGGACTTCACCATCTTAGCCGCGATACCACTGACCTCCGGCGGACTGTGCCGGCGTTAGTGCAAATCACCAGAAACAGCAGGTGGCGTCACGACAACAAACTAGTACATAGCACGGCCGCCATTCCCCGTGACACAACAGTTAACCCTTTGCCGCCTGATACCCGAGTACCCCAAAGCCTGGGTGCTACATGGATCCCTTACTTCCTGTGCCCCTAGGACTCTTTCTCTGTCTGTGGAGCCCCTCACCGGCTCCTGCATCTCCTCTCACTTGCCTTGTCCTCGGACGACCTCCTCTCTGCTCCAGTCCCCACGACAGCTCTCTCACCAACTGCTAATTGACTAGCTGATGTTTTCCTCACGTTCTCTCTACTCATGGAAGTCCTACCCTTATCTACTTCTGTGTCGTCCCAGGGCTGTGGGGTACTCGGAACCGGGCTGTTAAACAGTTCTGGGGAGTCACAGGGATCGAGGCCCGGCTCCGTGACCCTGGATTCAGTTCTTGGCTTGGTAGGGAAGGGGGTGAAGAAAGAGAAAGTTATTTGTGATGCCACCTGTGGTATGCTGCGGCTACGGGTAGCCACCGCTGATGCAGAACCTCCTGCTTGGTGGCCAGTATGGCCAGGGCTGACATTTGGATGTGGGGGGGAAGGGTTAAACTGGGCAGTTGTCCAGGGTCACTAGTCTCTGACGGGCCCCCCGGACAATCACAAACTTCAGTGAAAACGCAGAACTTGCATTATTCTACTTGTACAAGTTCTGTTGCTATCACTGCAGTTTTCGCAGTTGTAGAAGGACTTTTGTTGACATCACAAACAGTCATGTGACTTACCAAAGGTCCTTCATTCTCACTGAGCAGAGGGAGTCCCGGCCTGCACTGCAAAGTGTGTACAGGACCTGCAGACTCCGCCTCTAATGTTCAGCCCCAGGGGGCCCCAGCATGTGAGGGAGTCAGGAGCTACAGCTGCCGGCAGGATGTGGGGGCAGGAAGGAACACAGGAGACCAAGCTGGAGCCCTGCTCTGGTGAAGGTAACACACTATCTCATCCTCCATATAGCTATATAAAATCTGTGAAGTGTGTACACCATGTCCCATCCCCCATCATCCCTGCAATAAGTTCGCTTCTTAGTGCGTGCATTTACAAACCGCAAGTGTGTGCCCGTTGGTGGCAGCGTACGGGTGCACTTTTGTGTGTTTTGCACAAACTAGGATATAACGCACAAGTAGAGTGAATAATACACATCAGCAGCACCTGATAGTGTCTGACTTCTCAGTAATTGTTGTTCCTAAAAAGCTGTTAGGTTCTTAGTGCGTGCATTTACAAACTGCAAGTGTGTGCCTGTCGGTGGCAGCGTACGGGTGCACTTTTGTGTGTTTTGCACAAACCTGGATATAACGCACAAGTAGAGTGAATATGTGGTGCCCCTGCATCCAGGAGGCCACAAAGGGAACTGCAGCCAGGCAGGTAGGACGACAGTTGCACACCAACATCCTCACAGCCCACACAACCCACGTACAGTAGAGGGCAGCATCCAGCCCGGAGCCTGGGAACTCTAGGCAGGCGAGGGGTGGTGGATTTAGAGCAGTGGGTGGGCACACACGAAGTCTGGTGACAGATAGTGATGGGCGAATCCTAAATTACTCGGAATCGCTTGACTCTAGCGAGTCCGAGCCCGGGACTCGCTACTCGTTGCGAGTCTAGCGAGTCCAATGTTAATGAATGGGGAAGCGAGTAATAGCTAGTAGTGTGCGATTTAGAAATCAAAGATGTGTCTCGGAAGCTTCAGCCTGAAGCAATCCTAGTTTTGCCATTGATTTGCATTGGACTAGTTTACTTTGCAAGTAATCGCTGGGAAACTCGCACAGATAAGAGTCCTATCTGCTCTGTGTGCTGGCTGCCGCAGCTCCAGGGTCCTAGAGCCCGCCTGCTGCCTGATGTAGCAGAGCTGAGATTGTTCTCAGTCTGCTCATTCCCTGTGCATAGACATCTATATCTATGCACAGGGATGAGCAGAGAGGACATCGCGTTTTGGACTGCGTCGGACGGAAGAGGATTTTTTTCATTAAAGATGGAGTCCCTAATGGCTTTTTTTTTTATTTCTAATAAAATTTTTTCTCTGTGTTGTGTTTTTTTTAAAACAATTTAATAGAAATTCATGGCGGTCATGTCTAATATTGGCATGACCGCCATAAATTTCGGGCTTAGGGCCAGCTGATAATACAAAGCTGGCCCTAACCTCTTTATTACCCAGCGTGCCACCGCCACCAGTGTCTATGCACAGGGATGAACAGACTGAGAACAATCTCAGCACTGCTACATCATCTCTGTGAGCAGGCGGGCTCTAGGACCCTGGAGCTGCGGCAGCCTGTACAGAGAAGACAGCTGGACTCGGCTCGCAAAGTAACAGCAGTTACTTTGCGAGTTTCCCTGCTATCACTGGCACAGTAGCCGAGTCTAATGCAAATCAAAGGCAATCCTAGTTTTGTCAGCGTTTGCCATTGATTTGCATTGGACTCGTGCGAGTAAACGCTGGGAAACTCGCAGAGTACCGAGTCCTAGTGAGTCCCTTACTACTCGCCGAGTAACGAGTCCTAGCGAGTAGATTCGCCCATCCCTAGTGACAGACTGTAGAAATAGTGAAGGGGGAGGAGGAAGGAGTCAGTAGGCCGAGGTAGGCTGAGCTGTAAAGACTGGATCACATGTCCTGGCAAAGTGGGGTGTAGGAGTGCAGAATCTGAACAGAGCCAGTGTGAGCCGCAGAGAGAAAGCACGTCCGAAGCCAGTACCCCCAGGAGTGTGAAAGAAGAGGGGGACAGTGACACTGGTCCCTACAGCCGAGACGACCAGACTGCATGCGGAGTAGCCCTCCTATGACACAGGAAGACACAGTAGAGAGAGCCTGGTAGAGCCTCACATGGGAGGATTGCTGGAGGCTAGGCTGAGTAGAGTGTCGGCTCTAGAGGGGACCGTAGTTTCACCCGCCATCCCCAGACAACCGACGGGGGACCACAGCTACACGTTAGGGTCCCTACCCCAAAGGACAGGTAGCTCAGTGACAACCAGGAGGACCCACAGGGGCCCGAGTCACCGCCATACTGTCCGGAGTCACACACAACCAAGTGAATGACAGAGAACACAGTAACAGCCTGGGAAGGACTTAGAGACAGAGCGAGGGGTCACGGAGAGGAGAGACCTGGCTGTAGAGAGTAAAGGGAACCCGGAGGGGAGAGGGAGCTGAACTCGAGAATTTGAGAAGTAAACACGGAGAACCCTGAATACGTCGCTCTTGTCTGTCTCTGCCTGCATACTATTCCTTCCATACAGGATCATAACAACCCTCCACCTGCAGAGCCACGGCGTGCCGGCTCCAACTCTGAAGGAGGATTCCTGCAGCATCTGGACAGTAAGTGTACTGCACTCAGCACCAGGCCTGCACGCTACACCATAGACTTTAATCATCACTGCCCCGGGGAACACAGTTCTGCCCACGGGAACTATTCCATCTACGCTGCCATTACATCATCCCCGGAGGTCCTGCAGCAGCGGCGGCCCCATTACTGGCCGCACACAGTGGGTGGCGTCACGACTGACATTTCCCCTGTAAATACCCCTTATTATTGCCAGGGCCCGGGACACGGTCCGGACCAGGATCACCCGTGACTTCCCCTGTAGCAGACCCGGTCCGGTACCGAGTACCCCGTCCCAGTGGGCTCGACAAATACACGTCAGCACAGCACCTGATAGTGTCAGACTTCTCAGAAATTGTCGCTCCTAAAAAGCTGTTCGCTTCTTAGTGTGTGCATTTACAAACCGCAAGTGTGTGCCCGTCGGTGGCAGAGTACGGGTGCACTTTTGTGTGTTTTGCACAAACTAGGATATAACGCAAAAGTAGAGTGAATACACGTCTCCGCCTGTGTCTGACTTAATCTCTAATTGTCGCTCTTCAAAAGCTGGTAGCAATAGCTATAATCTGATTGTCCAGGTAAAACCCGTCTGTTGGGACGCCTTCATTTAGCTGTGTACCATCAGCACAGCATTGAAAATGCGCAAGGGCATTGGCAAGGGACAAGAAAGTGGACGTGATGGTGGTGCAGGCAGAGGCCGAGGTCGTGTGCAAGCTCTAATTTCGCCACAACAAAGGGCCACATCTACTCGCTCGCACGTCCTGTCCCAAATTCTTGGGGACTGCAGCAGTACACCGCTCTTCAACCAAGAACAGTGTCAACAGGTTGTTAGTTGGATAGTGGATAATGCTTCCAGTCAGATTGGCACCACCACAAAGACCCTGTCTTCCACACGGTCAAGTGTCAGTAGCCGTGATAGTGCACCGCACATTCCACAACCTGATCCTCCTTCCTACCACCAGGCCGAGTACACGTCCACGGACATTACTGATCCCACACTTGGACACTTTGAAGAGCTGTTCACGTATCCATTTGCACATTCTGGCCTCTCGCCAGCTCCTGTTGAAGTGGGTCAGGAGGAGATCGTACGTACAGATGCCCAAATATTTGAGCAGCCTCGTTGTCACGAAGGGAACATTGGCAACGTGTCTCAACAAGGGGTGGACGATGATGAGACACGATTGCCAGGAAGTCAGGAGGAGGAGCAGGGTGCGGAAGAGGAAGACGACGTGGTGGATGATCCAGTAACTGACCCAACCTGGCAGGAGGAGATGCAGAGCGAGGACAGCAGTGCACAGGGGGAGGGAGGCATAGAATCACAACAGGCAGTAACAAGCAGGGTGGTGGCCCCAGGCAGAAGTCAGGCAACCGTTCCCCGGGACAACAACACGACATAAGGTGCCTGTACAAATGTTAGGTCTTCCCGAGTCTGGCAGTTTTTTAAGTTGGCTCCAGATAATTCTAAAAAGGCCATTTGCAACACCTGCCATGCCAGCATCAGCAGGGGTACCAAAACTAGCAGCCTGACCACCACCAGCATGATCAGGCACATGTCAGCCAAGCACCCGACTTTGTGGGATGTACAACAGAGTCGAGGAGCAGTGCTTGCTGATGTCACTGCTACGTCTTCGCGTATTGTGCATGCGAGCCAATCCCCATGCTGCATGCGAATATGCCTTCTGTCCTGCACCTGTAGTTGCCCATGCAAAAATAACACCATCATCAAGCACGTCCTTGTCCCAGCGCAGCGTTAAGTTATCCATGCACGAAACTTTTGAACGCAGGCGCAAATACGCTGCCAATTCCCCACATGCCACAGTTCTAAATGCTAACATTTCGCGACTGCTTGCGCTGGAAATGTTGCCTTTTAGGCTGGTGGAGACGGAAGCACTCCGCGACCTGATGGCGGCAGCTGTCCCACGTTACTCGGTCCCCAGCCGCCACTATTTCTCCCGGTATGCCGTCCCCGCATTACATAACCACGTTTGACAAAACATCACACGTGCCCTGAAAAACGCTGTTTCAGCCAAAGTCCACCTAACCACATGTGGATAAGTGCTTGTGGGCAAGGTCGGTTCACCTCGTTGACGGCACACTGGATTAATATTGTGGAAGCTGGGACCCAGTCTCAGAGAGAGACGGAACACGTCCTTACCACACCAAGGATTGCAGGCCCTACCTCAGTCAGGGTTTCACCCACACTCTACAGCTCCGGAATGTCATGCTCCTCAGCCTCCTCCTCCTGCGCATCCTCATCCACTTTACCCTCCACACCAATCCCAAGTTGGAAGCACTGCAGCACTGCCTCGGCGAAGCGGCAACAGGCTGTGCTGAAGCTAGTCTGCATAGGTGACAAACCCCACAATGCAGAAGAGGTGTGGACAGCTCTGAAACAGCAGGCAGATCACTGGCTCACACCTATGAACCTAAAGCCAGGAAAGGTCGTGTGCGACAATGGCTGGAACCTGGTGGCGGCTTTGAGGCGAGGCCAGCTGACACATGTTCCATGCGTGGCCCATGTGCTCAACCTCGTGGTTCAGCGGTTTCTAAAATCATACCCAGAGCTGTCTGATCTGCTCGTAAAAGTTCGCCGCCTGTCTGCACAATTTCGAAAGTCATCTACTGCTTCAGCCGGCCTTGCCGGCTTTCAGCGCTGTTTGCATCTTCTGGCTCACAGACTGGTGTGTGATGTCCCCACGCGTTGAAATTCAACTCTGCACATGTTGGTCAGGATTTGTGAGCAGAAGAGGGCAGTTGTTGAGTACCTGCATCACCTAAGCCGTCGGGAAATGGGTCAAACTCCTAACATAACACCTGAAGAGTGGAGATGGATGTCCGACCTATGTACCGTCCTCCAAAACTTTGAGTACTCCACCAAGATGGTGAGCGGCGATGATGCCATTATTAGCGTCACCATACCTCTTCTTTGCCTCCTAAAACGGTCTCTGCTCAAAAACAAACATGATGCATTGCAGGCGGAGCGCGATGAGTTGGAGCAAGAAACAGTAGTGGGTGTGGGTGATAACACACAGCCCAGCCTCATCTCATCACAACGTGCAGTGGAGGACTATGACGAGGAGGGAGGAGGATGAAGACATGGAGCAACTCTCCGGCCAAATTGAGGATATGACATGCACAACAGTCATACCCTCTATTCAGCGTGGCTGGCCAGAGGAAAGGGGAGATGAGGAGGAGGAGGAGGAGGACAGCATGTTCAGTCATCGTGTTGGTCAGGACACTGAAGTGATGGCTGTTAAGAGTCTGGCGCACATGGCTGACTTTATGGTAAGCTGCCTGGCTCGTGACCCTCGCGTTAAGAACATCTTGGCCGACAATCATTACTGGTTGGTAACACTGTTAGACCCACGCTACAAGGAGAACTTTATGTCTCTTATTCCTGAGGTGGAAAGGTCAGCCAAAATGCAGCAGCTCCAGAAGGCCATAGTTGCGGAAGTAGGCACAGCATTCCCCTCACAAAACGCTAGCGGCATAGGTCAGGAATCGGTGGACAACCAAAGCGTACGGCGGGGTAGTGCCACAAGAAATGGTAAGTTTGCCCAGATGCTGAAGGAGTACCTTGCAGATCGAACAACTGTACTCCAACATTCTTCTGTGCCTTACAATTATTGGGTATCCAAGCTGGACACGTGGCATGAATTGGCTCTCTACGCCTTGGAAGTCCTGGCCTGCCCTGCCGCTAGCGTTTTGTCAGAGCGTGTTTTTAGTGCCGCAGGTGGAATCATTACTGATAAACGCACCCGCCTGTCAACTGAAAATGCTGACAGACTGACTCTGATCAAGATGAACAAGGGTTGGATTAGGCCAGACTTCACCACACCACCAGCAAATGAGAGCGGAATTTAAATTTTGTAACGGGAATTTGCCATGTACCTCCACTCACCCATGGGTTTACACTTCTGGACTTTGGCTAATCGCTGGACTGCTCCTCCTTCTCCTCATGCACCACCATGATGACCGTTACAAAAGTTAGGCCATTGTTTCATGTATACCCCCAGTGGTAAATTATTTCGCCCATTCTTTCAGAATGGGCATTAAAACGACAGGAGACCCGCTCCTTTGCAATGGGAACAAAGTTTTGAGGCCCTCATGCACGTCTCTATCCAGGGACAATGTGGAGCCTCCCAATTTTTGGCTGCCCTGGCAAAGGACTATACTACAATAGACCCAATTCCTTACAATGGGCACTTCAGGTTTACAGGCCCTCATGCACGTCTGAATCCAGGGGCATTGTTGTACCTCCCAATTTTTGGCTGCCCTGGCAAAGGGCTATACTACAATAGACCCACTTCCTTACAATGGGCACTTCAGGTTTACAGGCCCTCATGCACATCTGTATCCAGGGGCATTGTTGAACCTCCCAATTTTTGGCTGCCCTGGCAAAGGGCTATACTACAATAGACCCACTTCCTTACAATGGGCACTTCAGGTTTACAGGCCCTCATGCACGTCTGTATCCAGGGGCATAGTTGAACCTCACAATTTTTGGCTGCCTTGGCAAAGGGCTATACTTCAATAGACCCACTTCCTTACAATGGGCACTTCAGGTTTACAGGACCTCATGCACGTCTGTATCCAGGGGCATTGGTGAACCTCTAAATTTTGGACTGCCCTAGCAAAGGAAAATACTACAGTAGACCCAGTTCCTCAAAATGGGCACATTATGTTAAGAGGCCTTCATGTACGTCTCTTCTCAGGGACATCGGAGTGCCACACAATGTTTTCACGTAAAATCTTTCATGTAATCACAAAAAGTAACATACATCAGCTCTATCTCACTATTGGGTATGTGCCCTTAACATTTCCGCCATGAAAATTCATTTTGGTGTCATTTTGGAAGGTTTTCTGGTGAGTCCGTAAAAATGGCGTGAAACTCGGACAACATTGTTCACAGCTGTGACTTTTGAGTGAGAAATGCTTCCAGGGGTCTTCCCCATGGTGTTGCCATGTCATTTGAGCACTCTTCTGAGACTTTTGTGACATTTTTAGGGTTTCTACATGCTGCTGGCAGTCATTTCATAAAAATACTCGGGTCTCCCATAGGATAACATTGGGCTCGGTGCTTGGGCCAAGTACACGAGTATCTTGGGATGCTCGGCCCGAGCATCGAGTACCCGAGCATTGTGGTACTCGCTTATCACTAATTATTATATATACTTACGGACCATAGGACACTTAGGACGTCTACCCGTGTGCAGTCTATCACTAAACATGTGACTTATAAAGGTAAATGCTTTCACCAGAAATTTTTAGGGGCTTCATAGCAAAAGTGATGAAATTTTTTTTTTTAGCCCATAAATGTAGTTTTTGCCTATATATTTCTCAGCTCCCACTTCTCAGACTATTTATTGCTGATTCATCACACACAAATTGGACTACAAAAATATTTCAGCACAGGTTGTAATGTAACAAAACAGGTAAAAAGCTAAGAGTGGGGGGTGAATACTTTTGCAAGGCACTGTATGGTTGTCTGGTATTAGCCTCAGTGTGCCCTATTAGGCTGCATACTCACGATGCGTTTATGCAGCAAAAACGTCCTGTGGGCACATACCCTAAGGCTGCATACTCATGATGTGTCTATGCAGCGTCTTGCTGCTGTGTCCAGAACGCTGCGAAGTACAGTATGAGCATAGTGAATGGATTTGGAGAAATCCCATCCTCACTATGTCTAGCTCGACCGCAGCGTTTTGACAGCTATAGTTGCTGGCATTCCGCTCCTCTACATGTTCATTTCATGCTGCGGAGTCGGAAGCTGCTCTCATCGGGTGCACAGAAGGAGAAGCCGCCCTGTACCTATCGGACACTGCGAGTACAAGGCGGCTGTGGTCTCCCTGCGGGCACCCGCGGCTTCACTCTGGTCCAGAGGAGCTGCGTCCTACATGCACCTCCTCCAGACTGTGAGCACATAGCCTCATATTAGCCCTGGTCTGGTCCTTGTAGTAGGATGTTGGAAGTATATGGCTATACATGGCACGCTGGGTATTTGGTGCAGAAAGTTTCTTCAACAAATCAGCATTCTTTGGCACCAGAAAAGCATTGTGTTTTTGGGGCAGAATTGGTACAGATTTGATGCAGATTTGTACCATGTGTTTTTCTTAATGAAGTCAATGGCTGGAAGGGCTGAACAATGTAGTAAATCTGCATCAAGAATTGACATGTTGTAGATTTTTTCTGCAAGGAAAAAATAAGCAATGTGTACACAACACTTCAGAATTCTCGTAGACTTTGCTGGCTTCAGCATAGACATGTAGGGTTGTCAAAAAACTGCAGCAAATCTGAACCAAAAACGCAGTGTGTGCACAAGGCCTGTAACGGAGTGGGTAGCCCTGACTGTATTATTATTGAAATGGACAGTGAAGTGAACATTACACAGTCCGATACTGCCCGTGGACAATTGCTGAAATGACTGCAGAGAAAAAAACACTGATTGCTGATCCCCTCCCACAACAGCCTTTTGCTGAGGAAAAAAAAGTGCGGGAGAGGAGTGCAGACCCAGAGCTCAGCCAGGACAGACCTGCGTGTGGTGTCTCCCGACATAGGGCTCTTTTGCAACCGGATTCTTGGGAAGAAATACCTTGTGAGGATCGCTGTTGCAACCCCCGGTCTGCAGGACCTTGTCTTACCGGGGGTTCAACTCAAATTCAGGACATTGCCTCCGGAATTCAGGACATTGCCATCGGATTACATGTGCAGGGGCTGTGACCGACATAAGGAAGCCATCTGTGCTACCGTGATCTCCCTTCTGCTGCTTGGTGTGCCCCGGGACAGAGAGAGAGACTAACAAAAATCTGTTACCTGCGGAAGAAGACCAAAGAAGAGGACTGAGGAGTTTCCCCTTCAGCGCTGCACCGGGACCCGTCATCGTGAGATCCCAGGCCTGCCACGTGGGAGCGACACCTTCTTCTGGGATAGACTGGTACGTGATTTGAGGGAAAGTTAGGGAAAGATATCTCCATTTTGTTTTTTTCTTTTTCTTCTTCTTGCTGCGCACCCGGATAAAGTGAAGATCCAGAGACTCCACCATATACATGTGTGCAGCTAGATCAGTTGACTGTGTTATAGATATGTTTTACAGTAAAGAAATGTTACTACCGGTTAAATCTGAGTATGGAGATTCTGTTGAAGCCAGACATACACACACACCCGCGGCCTTACCACCGGTCGCTACAGGCCTATCACAGCCGATACTCACGGCTCATGGTGTGGGCACTGCTGTTGTGTTTGCGCCATCGTTCTGCCATATACAAGGCTCTTGGTGTTGTCCTTGTACGTTCTCAGAACATTGTGGGAAGTGGTTGATTTTATCAAATAAAATGTTTTTCTTTTTGTTTTAATTTCCTAACAGTTAATGTATCAGCCATAGAAACAGCGCCCATGCCCACGTCATCCATAGATGACATACATTTATTAAATGTGAGAAGAATCAGAAGTGGGAAACTAATAAAAGACTGTTCACGTGCACGGAATATTATAACGTTCCAGGTTTTAGAAGTGGAGGGATTGTGCAGAACGTGAGCAGCCACCTGGTGATTCAGGCATGTGCTGCAGTCAACGGGGAGGAATGTGGAGAGGAGGCTGCCTGTGCTTGTATCAGATTGTTATTTCACTTGACAAGGATAAGTGGATCTCAAGGTTTCCATCCCTGGTCAGAATATACTGCGCTGCATGTGCTATATATGCACAGATGGAGCAGGTTATGCAGGGAAGAAGGATCGTCGGAGATTCTGTTACCTGTTATAACAAGATCACATCTGTAGAGAATGGCATGGCCAATGCCGCACAGACTTGACATTATTTAACTTATGCTGCTGTTATATCACCAACACAATCTGTAGTGCAGTACACAACATTAGCCTATATCCACAATAACCTTCCTTCTGCAATATGTGGGTTATATATGGTAGTATTATTTTGGCGGAGGGAAATGTACAAGGCAGATCCAGAACCTATAGTGCTGGCAGAATTCCATTGTTGAAGAACCGCCCAGTAAAGAAATAGTTGATAGCGGTATTATGTTGGCTGATGTGAGCTGCTCTACTTTGCTTGTTGCCTTGGGCCCATTTTATTTCAATCCATCCCTGATTCAATGTCACAGATTAGAAAACTACTGAAAATCAGTGCTATTAATAATAATGTGTTACTTCCGGTTCCGGTCCTGGAGATGGCCGCGCGGTGAGCAAGAAGCTCCTGACACCCACCGCTCAATACCCGCAATCTACCCGCCGGAGAACGCCATTCTAGGGGGCGGAGGAGAGGAGAGGTCCCGCAGTACAGACCCAGACCGGGAGCGCATGGAACCGTGGCTACGAAGCTCGGGAACAGCCGCCACCGCGAAACGCCTCAATACAGCCTCAGGAGGAAGCGGTAAGATGGCGGCGGGCGGGAGAACAAAGGAGAAAGGCGCAATGGGGCAGCAAACAGGCACAAAACAGCAGAGAGGAGATGAGGCCACAAGAAGCCCCCAGACAGGCCAGTCAGCGGCAGCACAGGCTACAGGACAAGTAGCAGACAATTTAATGGAACCCCAGTCACATTTAACAATGGTGGCAGAGCTAAAAGCCCACCTCACGGCAGAACTGAGCAGGGCAGTCAGAGACACAGTGCAGACAGCTCTGTCTGAGCTGCAGACCACCACTCAGCAACATGAATCTAGGTTAACGGAGGCAGAACAGAGAATCTCTGAATATGAAGATAGAGTGCTAGCTCTTGAGCGGCAGCTGGAAACTGTATGCAAAGAATCAACTTGGATGAAAGCTAAACTGGACGATTTAGAGAACAGATCTAGACGTAACAACCTAAGGATCGTGGGGATGCCCGAATCTGTTCCACATAATCTTTTGAATGACTTATGTGAAATTGATCTGCCCCAAGCACTGGGCTTTGAGAGGCGATGCAGGGTGGAGAGGGCACACCGAGTGGGACCCCCCCCTCCAGCAAGGGAGACAATTGGCAGAAGTGACGTACAACATTCAGAAAACGCCAAACCCAGACAAATTATAATGAGATACCTGGATTACAAAGACAAGGAAAAGCTACTAATGGCTTTCAGGAAACGGCGCCAACCACTACTGCTAAGGGGTCACAAAGTGTTTATATATGGGGATCACTCCCCTGAAGTGGTCAGAAAAAGGAAAGCGTTTAATGATGTTTGCAGCATGTTGTTCAGAAGGGGTACCCAATTCCAAATGCTATACCCTGCCACACTCAAAGTAGCGGGCAAAGATGGTAAACCAAGATTCTACACAGACGCTAAAGAGGCATGGCGCAAATTGACGACGAGAGAAGAGGGTGACACACAGTACAGAAGAAACACAGAAAGGGAAACTGGGCTCAGCCGACCCAATAAAACAACCAATGTTCAGGATGAAATAAGCCCCAGTCGACCCACAGCAACGGTACCATGAAGGACATAGCATGAGACTTATACACGGATGACCAGAAGGTCACAATACACCGGATGCCAACTGAGCCATTGGAACAATAGACTAGACTGGCATTGCTAAACGAAGCTTCACTGGGAGGACCTAATTACGCAACCTAGTATGACATTCACCACTGATCAATAAGGGCATATTTTGGGCCCTCTCCCCTTTTTCCCCCCCTTTTTTTTTTTTTTTTTTTTTTTTTTTTTATCTTCTTCTCCTTTTTATATATTAAATACACGAGGTCTTTATTGACATCTCGACCAGACCAAGAGGAAGACTCTTATGATGGAAGTCTTTTGGACAGGAGAAGACACATCAAAAAGGCGGGCAACTTATATGTTATCTTATTTTGGTGGCGGGAGGGTGGGAGTTACGAAAGAGGAGTTTGGCACACAGGATGTCGGAAGCTGTAACAACTCTTGAAAAGAAAGAGAGATTCAGGGGGAGGGAAGAGGGGAAACTAATGGGTTTTCTTATGTTCAAAGTTATATGTTGGGATTATGATGTGTTGATGTTACCACATAAGGTTTATATGACAAGTCAAAACAGAGCAATATCGATGAAGGTGGGAGGGATATGTAAATGGACCACAGGCAGCCAGACTATCAATTCTGATATAAAATGGTGCAGATTTTATCTTGGAACGTGAAGGGCCTACGAGCCCCGGGTAAGCGCTCAATGATCCTTCGACACCTCAAAAAACTACGAGGGGACATTGTGCTACTACAGGAAACTCATCTGAGAGAGGAGGATCTTTTTAGACTTAAGAAATTTTGGGTGGGAGAGGTAATAGGCTCGGGTGCACTGGATCGAAAAGGAGGAGTGATCATTCTGATTAATAAGACACTGCCACATAAAATTATCTCACATAATAGCCTAGCAGAAGGACGACATATACACCTACTGATAGAATGTTCAGGCATGACACTAAGCATTCACAATATTTACGCCCCTAACACGGGTCAGGGCCCATTCCTAGAGTCGCTCACACCGCTCATCTTACAAGACACAGAAAATAACATAATAGTCGGAGGCGACTTCAATCTAGTGATGAACACCGACGAAGATAGACAACAAAATATACCAAGAAACAGGGCCCCTGGAGGGAGCGGAGACAAGGACAGCCAAGGGGGTGCGACCCCACTAGCAAGATTTGCATCTGATCTTCATCTCTGGGATATATGGAGACTGAGGAATCCCCAAGAAAGGGAATTTACACACTTCTCCCATCGCCATGACTCATGGTCCAGGATAGATGCATTGCTGGTTGGACGACACCTCCTGAGGAGGGTGGACAATACGGATATTGGCAACCTAGTGATTTCTGATCACAGTCCAATCAGTATGTCACTGTCAGATGTTTACCCCAGGGGTACTGATATATTATGGCGCTTCCCCACGACATTACAAGATAGCACTGACTTCAAAAAACTGTTAGGAGAATGGTGGACAACGTTCTCTTCGGATAACGCACAACATGTAGAGGATAGTGCATTGTTCTGGGAGACCGCCAAAGTGGTACTACGGGGGAAAATTATAGCATACACAAGGAGCAGGCGAAGAAAAGTAGAACAATCCTTTGTAGAAAGCAGTGACGCAGTAAGATCAGCATACAGATGCTTCCTAGAGGACCCATCAAACGAAAACAAAATGGCCTGGCAGCATCAGAGAGATATCTTTAACGAATGGTCAAAACAAAAAGAAACTATGTCCAGGCAGCACTGGGAAGCTAAATTATACCACTATGGCAATAAAGCGGGCAAGCTACTGGCCAACCTAGCGAGGGGAAAAAGGCAATTCACTACAATCCCTGCGATTAAAAACCAGGGGGGTAAGATAACGAAAGACCCGAAACAAATAGTAGAGACCCTGGGAAACTATTATGCGAAATTATATGATGCACCGTCGGAGGGGGAGGGGGGAGACGATTGGCTACGGACATATCCCATGACAAGGCTCGACGAATCGGCCCTCTTAGACCTCAATAGACCAGTCACGAATGAAGAAGTCTCAGGGGTAATAAAAGAATTGAACGCAAATAAAGCACCTGGTCCGGACGGATTCAGCGGGGGATTTTATAAAGCGATATGCCCCATGATTACTCCTGCCCTGACGTCCCTCTATAACTTAATTTTACAGGGAGCCCCAATACCTGCTCAAATGAACATGGCACACATAACGCTGATCCCAAAAGGAGGCAAGGAACTAGAAGAACCGGCCAATTACAGACCGATCTCATTAATCAATGTAGATTTAAAAATACTGTCCAAACTGATGGCCAATAGACTAGCGCAACATCTCCCGGGTCTGGTTGGTACCCACCAGGCAGGTTTCGTTAAGGGGCGATCAGCAACGGGCAACATTAGGAGGGCTCTATTGACGATTGACTCGATCACATGGGATGGGAAGCCACAAAAAGAAAGAAACCCAGCCATGGTCACGCTGGATGCAGAAAAAGCATTTGATAATGTCCGGTGGCCATGGCTGGGTAAGGTGCTAGATGCGGTGGGACTGAAGGGCCCTTTCAGGACATATCTGGAGGCTCTTTACACGAACCCCAAAGCCAGAGTACGCACGCCGGGATTTTTGTCCAGTGTATTTAATCTTCACAGGGGAACTCGACAGGGCTGCCCGATGTCACCCCTCCTCTTCAATCTGGCAATTGAACCACTTGCCCGCTATCTAACGAGTGGTGATGATTTTGAAGGGATAGCCATTGGCTCTAAAAAGATACGTTCAAATTTCTTTGCAGACGACATAATCTTATACCTAGAAAATCCACTAATAGAATTGCCAGTCATATTGCAAAAGTTAGAGACATATGGATCCTTTTCGGGGTTCAAATTAAACAAGGCGAAATGTGAACTACTCTTCTTGACAACAAGAGGGAGACGTGAGATAAGGGAGACGGAAGAACCTGACAAAATTTTTGATATACCTGTAGCTAAGAAATCAATCAGATACCTGGGGATACAGTTAGCACGAACCACTGATTCGATATATCGTCTAAATTACGAACCACTTTTAGCTAAGATGGAGTTAGATCTTAGTAAATGGGAGGCGCTACCGCTTCCCCTGCTGGGCCGTGGACACTTGCTTAAGATGATGAGCTTTTCCAAGCTTCTCTACCCACTTCAAGTATTGCCTATGTTAATACGCCATAGAGATATACTCAGAATAAACAGGGCATTTGCCAGATTTTTATGGCAGAACAAACGCCCTAGAATTCGCCTGAAAACTCTGATGCTGCCAAAAGAACAGGGAGGTCTGGCCATACCCGATATACGAAATTATAACCTGATATGCCTGGTCCGCCACATCCTGGACTGGTTGGGTGAGACAAGTAAGTTTTCAGATTGGGAACTAGAATCTGAACTTTGTAGACCATGGAGTCTGGCCTCGATACTACACACATCGAGATCTAACCTCCCAGTCAGGGTAAAACACTCAATAGTGACAAGAGATACCATAGCGGCATGGAAGATAGTCAGGAAAAAACAAGGTCTTTCTTGGCGAATGTCCAAATTTGTTTCCCTGTGGGCACATCCAGAGTTCCCGCTGGGAAGAGAGAATAGCCTCTATCAAAGATGGAGGGAGGGAGGTATAGAAAGGGTAGGCGATCTTCTCTGCCGGAAGGAATCCAGATGGTTGACAGAATTGGAACTGCTACAATCTATGACACTGCCAGAACACCACATGATACAGTTTAAACAATTAGAACACCATATAATGAACAAGCTGGTCAACGTTCAGTCGGAGTGTGTGATGAATACCTGGGACGACTTACTCTCTAGGGGGATAGTCAACACAAGTGTTTCAACCTTATATAAAGATCTAGGGCCCCATATAAGTCAGAATACACAGCCACGACTTTTCAAGGGGTGGGAAACCAGATTGAATGAGGTAGCATTGGAAACGAAAATTCTAAACGGCTGGAAACTTTTTAGAGAAAATATACTCAATGAACAATGGCGAGACTCTCAATTCCGCCTGATTCATAGGGCAATTTACGGATTCTCAACATACCAGAAAGGGACAAATACAGACAGGATACAGGCATGCCCGAAATGCCACACACCAAATACTGATCTATTTCATGGCATATGGGAATGCAGATCAATCCGCCCCCTCTGGTCACACATTGAAGAGGTGGCAGGGAAGTTAGCGGGAGGCCAGAAAGAAATAGGTAGAGACGGATGGCTGTTCCACTGTATAGACAGTTCACACGGTACCAGGAATGAGAGACGCATATTGCACGCTTTGGCAATTATAACCAAGCGTGCAATATTACGACATTGGCTGGACGCCAAACCACCATCGCATGACTCCATATTAAAAGACATCAAGGCAGCAATGAGATCCGAACAAATAGAGGCAGAAACTAATAAAGAGGAGCTAACGAAAAAATTCTTCAATAAGTGGAAGGGCTTTATTGTAACTTATCTTTTGGACGAAGAGATTACACCGGTGATATGGCCCTTCAAAGACTCTACATGGTATGCGCTAGAACAGTTACAAGGTAACCTGGGGAGACTAGAGATCCACTAATACACCAATGTATATGATATTGGAGATATGATAAAAAGGCTATGTAAAATAAAAAAGGTCGGTTACTACTTAATGTAAACATCAGGACCGTCACATATTCGATATGCATTTTGGATATGAATATTTGCTCTGTAAGGGAAGGGAGGGGGAGGGAATTTACTCCAAGTTGGAGATTAAGCGGGTTTGCCGTTTGTAACCTGCAATATTTATTGTGTTGAACTAATTGTGAAAATGTTTGGAAAATCAAATAAAGAGATTTGTTAAAAAAAAAAATAATAATGTGTTACAAAGGTATGTGATCCAACAGTGGACTCTTTGCTCTAAAGCAGAGCCCTGTGTAAGAGAGCACTATAATTAAACATGCCAGTAGCTTCCAGATATAATTGATATTCTCCACATTGCTAATATTCTATCTATATTTCTAATATAGCCACCAAAGCTGCTGCCTCCTCCAGTCTGATTGGTGTGTCTTTCCTCCTGCTTTCACGTTGGCCATAGTGACCTGAAGAGTGAAACGTAACCCTCTCCTATGCTGTGGAATAGGAAAGACATGGGAGACATGGCCATGACTTCCCAATGGAGCCCCCATCCATTCCACTGCAACAGCTATCTTGGAAGCACAAGGAAAGATCGCAGTTTAGAGTGGAGGAGGAAGACAGAGGGCATACATGAGCAAAATGTAGTCAGTTCCCAGTCCCAGAGTGAAGGGTGTTTTAATTGAGATTGATTGACTATAACCCAAGTACCATATGGTAGGCAGATTACGACAGGTTGTTGGGTGCTCAATGGTGAGTATCAACCCTAAATTTTAGAGAAAACCAAGGTACTCCAAGCTTTTGATGTAGAGTATGTATTAAGATGTTTATCAGTATATTGGTCTATATGGAGATGGGCCAACATTTTGGTCTATATGGAGATGGGTCAACGTTTCAGTCTATATGGAGATGGGTCAATGTGTCCGTCTATATGAAGATGGGCCAATGTTTCAGTCTATGTGGTGATGGGCCAACAATTCATCTATATGAAGATGGGCCAACGTTTCGGTCTATATGGATGGGCCAACGTTTCGGTCTATATGGATGGGCCAATGTTTCGGTCTATATGGTGATTGGCCAACAATTTGTCTATATGGACATGGGTCAATATTTCACTCTATATCGAGATAGGCCAATGTTTCGGTCTATATGGAGATGGGCCAACAAATCGTCTAAATGGAGATTGGCCAAGGTTTGGTCCCATTTGGACCTTGAATACGGTTGTGTATGGACTATTGTATAGGTAAGGGCTGATGGTATGTGGAGTGCCTTGGTTTTCTCTGAACTTTACACTATTGTTATATGACCCACTATGTGCCAAGTGTGTATTTGTGATCTTTTCTACTTTCTTCAGTGACCACCTTCTATAGAGGAAGCCAGTGCTGTACTCTGAGGGAGTGTGGGGTCATGCAAAGCCAGTGACTTGGAAGGGTCTTGGCCGCACCTTGTGTGTATCAAGGACCCTAATGAAATAGTTGATTAATCTTCAGTTTATTTGTAATGAAGGCAGCAATTTTTAAAGGGGACATTATCCCCTACAAGGCTAAGTGATTAGTTTACGCTGTCAGTTTGGGCTGACGGACTCTTTAAAGTTAAGTAGACATCCCCTTTATTAAGTAAATCCCCTTGTGATATAAGTGCACCTCCTTGTCTTGTGTTTGGGTTAGAGTAAGGACACAAATTTGTCTCTTGCAATCCTATCCTAACAGAGTTCTGATAGATTTAAAGCATTTACGTCTTCGTTGGAGGAAAGCCCAGAGTGAAACAGATTTTTTTCATTAGCTAACATTTTCTCCTAACAGCATCGTAGATGGGACTTAAGACGTTCTTGTATGTCGGCCCAGCGTCTAAAAGACTTCTACTAATGAACACGTATCAGATTCAGTAGCAACGTTGATCCGTCACTCCAGCTGCCAGCGGAGTACAGCAGTTATGTCACTTGTACCGAGGCTGTTACTATAAATCTGGATTTAGAAGCCCTGAAAACAGTATATGTTGCTATTGTTAGCAGGGCTGGCTTTAAATAGTCGCCTTTCACGCTCGAGTACTTGTGGCCAAAAGTTGAGGTCACAACAGAACTTTGCTGGTGTACTTTTACAAGAGCTGCTCATTCTTCACAGAGTTGGCATCCACTCCACTTGAAACACAGGACGCTTCCTCTGCTGTCACCACCTCATTTACTCAATGGGTGGTACCGCGCCAGCCAACACATGCTGTAACATTAAACCCAGAGTTGCAAGAGATGTCACCACCACTAGCGGCTGCCTCAAGTGAAGCAAACAGAAGCCATAGCTCACTTTCCGTATTTCCTAAGTGTTTCCTGCAGTTCAATGGCCACTCAGCGGTGTCACCTCCGAGACAAATTACAGACGTGCCTACAACACCGCGTGTAGCAAAATATTAGGATACAGCATTGTCAATTATATTCCTACATCATAAACTGTACAAAAATGTTTGCATTTACGGATATAAAAACTTTAATAGTTATAATATAATTCGCTCATTAAAGTAATTACAGCTTTTTTAGGAGCTTTGCCGTTTGCCTTTTGCATTTTGTTTTTCATTTTTCTCACCTGGATTATGCCTCGGTGCCTGTCTTCACTTTTGATCTATTCTCCCCACTTTTCAAGAGCTATAATTTTATCATTTATTATTTTTTCACTCAGTAGGGTTAGGGATTTTTTATTTTACTTGTTTTATGGGGAGGATAATGAGCTGCAGGTTTTATTATAATAATATTATATAGTTCCACAGCACTTTACATATATTTACATTACTGTCCCCATTGGGCTCACAATCTACATCCTCTATCAGTATGTATTTGGAGTGTGGGAGGAAACCGGAGGAAATCCATACACATATAGGGAGAACATACAAACTCCTTGCAGATGTTGTCCTTGCTGGGATTTGAACCCAGGACCCCAAGATTTAAGACTGCAGTGCTAACTGCTGAACCACCGTACAGTAAAAACCACTGAGCCACCATACAATGTTAACCCCTGAGCCACTGTGCAGTGCTAACCACTGAGCCACTGTGCAGTGCTAACCACTGAGCCACCATACAGTGCTACCCACTGAGCCACCATACCGTGCTAACCACTAAGCCACCGTGCAGTGCTAACCACTGAGCCACCATACAGTGCTAACCACCGAGCCACCGTGCAGTGCTAACCACTGAGCCACCATACAGTGCTAACCACTGAGCCACCATACAGTGCTAACCACTGAGCCACCATACAGTGTATAACCACTGAGCCACCATACAATGCTAACCAATGAGCCACCATACAGTGCTAACCACTGAGCCACCGTACAGTGCTAACCACTGAGCCACCATACAGTGCCAACCACTGAGCCACCATACAGTGTTAACCACAGAGCCACCATACAGTGCTAACCACTAAGCCACCGTACAGTGCTAACCACTGAGCCACCACACAGTGCTAACTACTGAGCCACTGTATAGTGCTAACCACTGAGCCACCATACAGTGCTAACCACTGAGCCACTGTGCAGTGCTAACCACTGAGCCACCATACAGTGCTGACCACTGAGCCACCGTACAGTGCTGACCACTGAGCCACCGTACAGTGCTATACACTGAGCCACCGTACAGTGCTAAACACTGAGCCACCGTACAGTGCTAGCCACTGAGCCACCATACAGTGCTAACTACTGAGCCACAATGCAGTGCTAACCACTGAGCCACCATACAGTGCTAACCACTGAGCCACCGTACAGTGCTAACCACTGGGCCACCGTACAGTGCTAACCACTGAGCCACCATACAGTGCTAACCACTGAGCCACCGTACAGTGCTAACCACTAAGCCACCATATGGTGCTAACCACTGAGCCACCATACAGTGCTAACCACTGAGCCACCATACAGTGCTAACCACTGAGCCACCATACAGTGCTAACCACTGAGCCACCATACAGTGCTAACCACTGAGGCACCATACAGTGCTAACCACTGAGCCACCATACTGTGCTAACCACTGAGCCACCATACAGTGCTAACCACTGAGCCACCATACTGTGCTAACCACTGAGCCACCATACAGTGCTAACCACTGAGCTACCGTACAGTGCTAACCACTGAGCCACCGTACAGTGCTAACCACTGAGCCACCGTACAGTGCTAACCACTGAGCCACCCTACAGTGCTAACCACTGAGACACCATACTGTGCTAACCACTGAGCCACCATACAGTGCTAACTACTGAGCTACCGTACAGTGCTAACCACTGAGCCACTGTGCCGCCTATTCCTGCCATTTTGATGTCCATGTGACTTTCTGATCTTTCGTAATCCTTTTTTTTGGGTGACAAAAATAATAGATTTTCCATTATATGGAATTTTATTCTTTAGAATTCTTTCTTACCAGTAAGGGATGTGATAGGATGTTTATATTTTTCATTTTTTGTGTTTTTTTTCCTAGAGGACTTGAACCTTTGGTCACTAGTAGATATCTATTTTCCACAAAGCCCAACCACAGGCTTCATACATGTACAATCATGGAAGACCTGTTACCATGACAGTTCCATCGGCACCACAGTTTCTTAAAGCACCGCTACAGTGTTTTTTAAATTACACCGCTGTAGTAATGTAAGTCCCCTGAGCTCTGTCTTACATTCTCCTTCCACCACTCTCATTCTTTTCCAGTTTTGTTTCGATTTGTCCGTGGTCAAAAGTGACCCGCTGGCAGCTCCAGTGTTACATGGAGCACGTCGGTCATTTTTTAATAAATCTCTATTAGAACCTGGTTCTGGCCTCGTTCTGATTCTCATAGAGATGCATTCACTTCTTACAACCAGTCAAAGGTTACAGGCACAAGGTGGCGCTGCAGGAACAGAGCCGCATCAGGATAGTATGAAAACGCAGGAAGGTGAGTAGAAGACTAGGGATGGGCGCTTACATTCGAAGCACCACTCCAGGGCTGAAAAAAAATCAACTAACTGTGCTGGTGCTTTAAATGCAGCTCTCGATTAATAGAGAGTAAACTGGAGCTAGCTCCAGTCACAGCAGTCATACTTGATGCTGACTGTATAACGCAGCCGACACTTGTACTATATAGAGTGAGTTCAACTCTTGTGCCCTCTTGTGCCCTCTCTGTAGTGCAGACATGTATCCTGAATGAACAGTGGGTCCTGAAATTTGTTCGCTGGATGCTGATCTAGTTTAATATATAAAGCTGAGTGTATGTGTATGTATGTATCATAGCTCCGCCCCTTCAGGTAGCCCCACCCCTCATAGCTCCATACCTAAACATAGCCACACCCCTCCACATAGCCCCACCCACTTCATAGTGTTGTCTTCTTTATAGACCCACCCCCTACAAAGCTATGTCCCTCCACATAGCCACATCCCATTATAGCTCCGCCTCTCTCCTTTGTAGCCCTCCCCTTCATAGTGCTGCCTCCTTTATAGCCCCACCCCCTTAATAGTTGTGTGTGTGTGTATGTATAGTGTCGAGCCCACTGGGACGGGGTACTCGGAACCGGACCGGGATTGCAGCTGGAGGATGTCACGGAGGGCCTGGTCTGGACCGTGTCCCGGGCCCTGGCAAGTAACAGGGGATTATTTACAGGGGATTAGAGTTTGTCGTGACACCACCCACGGTGTGTGGTCAGTAAAGTGACCACCGCTGCTGCAGAACCTCCGGGGATGATGTTAGGCAGCTTAGATGGTCTCTGTAGATAGAGGCAGGTTCCCCGGGGCTGTGGTTGTTATAGTCTATGATGGATGTGATAGTAAGGGATGGATAGTGGAGATGGGTGAAGGAACACACACTCACGTTTCTGTAGTTTCCAAAGCTTTACTGCTGCTGTTGTAGCAGATTGTACACGGAGTCTGTACTGGGGCTGGGTTGCTCCCACCCTGTCCGGGTCCTCAGCTGCCTCGTGCTGCGCTGTGTGTGTGGCCCTGCTGCTGCTACTAGCTGAGCTGCTGGCACTGTCTCACTCTCTCTCCCTTCTGGTACCCCTTGGCTAGGCAACTTGAGTCTTCTGTGCACTGCTGACCCTGCCATTTTGCTTTGCTCTGGTACTGTGGTGGTCTAGAGACTACACTATTCCTGGATTTACTGTGTTGTGTGTGTCAGTCACAGTCTCAGATCCGGTGTCCGTTCTGTGCGCTCCTCTGGGGCGAGTGGTGATGGCACTCAAGCTCCCAGATGTGGTTCTCTGTCCTTTAGTTGTCCTCTCCTCAGACCCTGGCTAGGCCTGGAATCGATGAGCAGACTGTAGAGAAGCCCGGCACAGCTCCTCGACACTACAGCCTCTCTCAGTTCTCCCAGGAACTGAAACTAACTTTACTTTTCACAGTACTGCTTTGTACTGAACTAACTACTTCGTCTTGAGCTGGAGTATATAAGGGAGCTGGTTGAGCTCCCCCTCCTGGCCCAGAGGTGCTAGTGTATTGTCAGTGTGTTGTGGGAAGGGAACCTGTGTGATGTTACTGTGGCACATTAACCCCTGGGGTGCCACAATAGCTCCACCCCTCCACATGGTCTGTTCAAGAATTGGAACTGCCAAAAATCTGTTCTTTGCACCAGAAGGAAAAACCAAGAATGTAATTTATCAAAAGGCTTTTGAATCAGTTGCTAATAAAATACTATACAATATTTGGGTAATCATTTAATTAATTTGTGTTGCAAATTTGTAGTGTTGAATGTATGATGTGAAATGTTTTTATGTGTAAAATAATCATTCAATAATGTTATAGCTAAGCACCGTTAGTTACTATGCCCGGGCAACGCCGGACTCTACAGCTAGTGGCTTTATAATGATATGGGACGCTCAACAAAAATGATTAGTAAAGACAAGATTCCCTAGCTGACTTTCTAGCTTCCATAGCTAAGCTAGCCCCTATCTCTGTATACATGTGCATTGACATAAAATGAGACTGGTTGAGCTATTGAAATGAGCTAGTCAGCCAGCCCCCCTCACACACAGCAATGGTCACATGCCACTTGAAGAGGAGAACATACACATGATATGGTCAGATTTGATCTCATAGTCCTAGTGGTGCAGAAGCAGGCCCGCTGTATCTACATCTTCATTTTTAGTTGATGGATGAGGGGAACTCTGTGCCATTTCATATACTGAAATCAGCATTTGGATAACAGTCTTTAGCCTGTGTGCTCGGTATTCGAAACAAGCTCGGGTGCTCAGTACTCGAAACAAGCAGGTTGGATGCTTGGATTGGCGCGACTCCAGTATAATAGAAGTGAATGGGAAACTCGAGCATTTGTCCAGAAGATGGAAGATTTCCTCATTGACTTCCATTATACTTGGTACTCGAGTGGCGCCGATTCGAGAGTCCAACCTGCTTGTTTCGAGTACCAAGCACCCAAACATGGAAGTGCTCACTCATCACTAATAGTGATCCATTTCTATAGGTGACATGTCTCTACGGGTATAAAGTAAGTAAAGATTCATCTGAGGGATGAAATGATTTAATTAAGGAGGGTAGACCCTGTAATGTAACCTGGAGCCTGGGGGAGAAGACGGTCAAAATAATACTTTTGACTTGTATGAGAAAACCAAAACTAACGTGATCATTGGGGCCCTGTTGGAGATTTCTCACTGGGACCCCCAAGCTTCCAGTTATCCCAATGGGTTCACCAATTTTGATCTATTTATAACACCCCCTCTCTACAGGTCACTCAACAGAGGTGCACACGTTGGATTGGTCTGATGGGTCAAGACGCCACCACAAACATTTTTATTAGACCTTTTTCTATTAGATTGGATTTGCCTAATGTAAGACCTATCCAATATATATTACCTATGTCCCCTCACTCCCAGATCCTTAAACTTCTGAGGGGAGTTGGACTTCTTCCCTATTAGAAGAAAATTAGCAAATTTTAGGAATCAAACTGCTGGTAACCGAAATTCAAAGACAAAGACAGATTTTCCCGTCTTGATGATCAAAGCCATCAATTAATATGATGGATGTGTCATCCTGACCTTGCCAACACACCAACTTCACAAGTTGTTCTGGAGCTTGGTGCATTACATCATTGTACAAATATACAGAATCAATCAAAGAAAATAAGCACAAAAAACACCAAAATAAATGATATTGTAGCATATAAGAAATAAATTCCCCCTAGAGGCGTAGAACAGAAGGAAGCTGGTCATAGGCATAGCGGGCATGAAGAGATGTCTCAGTATGAAATTGTCCCATGCCTTAGTGATAAATCGGTATTCTTCTGCTTTTTCAACTGTGTCCAGTAAAGAAATGTATTTTATCAAGCTGTTCCAGGCAATTAGTGTCCCATACTGGTTGCCAACCTGGAAATCAATGGCATAAATACAAATGGAGCAGTTCCTGAACCTGCTAGAAGGGCCATAGGAGTACATCTTAAATCTGGATTTACTATAGGATAAGAACCCATAGTAAATTTCCAGATAAGACATGTTTTAGGCTACGTTCACACATTTGCGTATTTTGCTGCGCTTTTTTGCGCGTGCTTTTTGCCGCGTTTTTCAGCCATGCAAAAAAGCGCATCAAAATACGCAGGGGCTTTCACACACTGCGCTTTCTTTACCCCAGAAAGCGCACTGATGTCACAGAGGGGAGGAAGAATCCTGCTTCCTCCTCCCCTCTGTGACAGCCCCATTAGATTTCACAGTGTATTAATATACACTGTGAAATCTTAATTAAACAAAAGCAAATGTATGTAAAATAAAAAAGAATTAATACATCACCTCTCCGGTGCCTTCTCCCACTGTCCGGTGACTTCTCCTGCTCTCCGGTTCTAAGTACTGATAAGACCTGTGGTGACGTCAGAGGGGGGCGTTCCCGGGGCGTTCCCAGCGCTGATTGGCTGTTCGCGGTCATGTGATATGTATCACATGACCGCGAGTCCCGGGAACGCCCCTCTGACGTCACCACAGGTCCTGGCAGAACATATCTCACTTGGAACCGGGGATCGCACAGCGGCAGAAGGCGTCGGACAGGTGAAGTATTGATTCTTTTTTATTTTTCATACATTTGCTTTTGTTTAATTTAGATTTCACAGTGTATATTAATACACTGTGAAGTCTAATGGGCGGCCACAGCTGTCACAGAGGGGAGGAAGAAGCAGGATTCTTCCTCCCCTCTGGGAGAATACACAGAAGTAGCTGCGTAAACAATTGACATATCAATTGTTTATGGAGCTGCGTTTTCTCCCGGAAAACGCACTGCGTATTTTTACGCAATGTCTGCACTGCAAAGTGAATTTCCCATTCACTTTGCAGGCAGACAAAAGGCACATTGCGTATTTTGAAAAGCGCGCGTAAAAAAACGCGGCAAAATACGCAATGTGTGAACGCAGCCTAAGACCGTGTATCTCAGGTAACCTGTGTAAATGCTGCCAAGCGAGATGACCTTGGAGTGGAAAACATTTTAAAGGGAATCTGTCAGTCGGATCATTCCTCTAAAGCCATCTATATCGGCATATAGGTAATAGAAAGCTGAACAATATCTGTGATCTGATCTATTGTTCCAGAGAAATCCACATTTTTCTTAATATGCACATAAGCTGTTAAGATCTATGGCCTGGACATAGAGCTCACTAAGAATCTACCTTCAGAGATTATTTTAAATGAAAAGCAGACTTGCCAGTGTAAGAAATGTAATTGTGACGCCCCACTGGTCGGGACATCACGTAGGGGTACTGCACCCATATAAGAGTGTGTAGTATTCCTGTGACTAGGGAATTGGGATGCCACACAAATGACCCTCACACAACACATCCTCACACACCCTAGGTAGGGGACCGTGGGTGGACCCGCTGTAGGGAGGACGCAGTCCCATGGGAGGAGTGACAGAGTAGAAAAGTGTGTGGGTGGGAGGAGAGTGAGGCCAGTTTGAGGAGAGCTCCGTTGGGGAGCAAGGAGTGCAGGGCGCGGTTTCCCGGAGCCTGTGTCACGCCCCAGGTAGATAGCAAGGTGTCGAAACAACCCTCTTGTTCCTTATTTACACGCCGATACAGGCCGCTACCATCGCCTTGAAATCAGCCTGTTTTAGGGCACTGCTCTGAAACAGGTGCCGCAAGTGACGGGTGAAAACAACCGTCTTTACACGCCGCTACCTCGGGTTGATTTGGCGGTGCAAGATACATTTTTCTCATCTACCCGGTTGTTTCCAGCCTGTTGTAGCGGCGTGTAAAGGTACCATTAGGATATGGTTTTGGTGTAAAACTGCCCCAAGGGGCATCCTCACAGAGAGCAGTGTTCTGTGTGTGAACCGGCCTGCACCCCTCCCCTGCGCTTCATACTCACCTGGCCGCGCTCCCTCGGTGACCGGAGGTGTCTTCTGAGCCCCTGCCGGACCGCAACAAGAGGCGGGCTCTAGGACCCTGCAGCACCATGTCACCGGTGATGTCGCCCAGTCACATGGTGCTGTTTAAGGTCCTGCGACAGGTCCTACGGTGCCCGAATGAGGAGTGCTCACAGTGGGAACCCGGCGAGGTGAGTAAAAAGCGTGCTGAAGAAAACGCAAAGAATTCTCATGTTCATTCTGTTTACGGAATGAAGGCTAACTTCACACCACAGTTTTTGGTTGTCAGGGTGGACCCAGGATCACCCTGACAGGACAGGATGTATAGAAAGTGTGACCATATACACTCCTGGATCCTGTTTTTAGCAGGATTCGTTTTCTGCTGCTGTCCATGGTCCTGAAGTGTGCCTGTGTCTGCTCTGCTGCTGTCCATGGTGCTGAAATTACAGCCTGTTCATGAAGTAGTGCTGTCCATGGTGCTGAATTCACAACCTGTGCATGAAGTAGTGCTGTCCATGGTGCTGAAGTTTGGACGGCGGGATTTCTGAGCAAGCTCTGTGCTTAAAATAGGATCCGAGAAACAATCCAATCTTTTTCCTGGATCCAGCACCCATAGACTCCCATATTATAGGCTCCAGATTGCCCAGGATACGTTTCTGTCTGATTTTTTTCACCGGAGCCCAAAAATACTGCAGGATCCGCTTTTAGTGATGGTGAAAAATCAGACAAAAACAAATCCTGTGCAGAATACACAAAAATGAATGTCCAAATATGACCAATCCGGCACCATAGGGATACATGGGAGGCAAAACCGGATTCTATTCTGTCCTGTTCAAACTGGACAGAATAGGATTCAAAAAACCATGGTGTTGAAGCCGGCCTAAGACGCAAAAAATAAGCCACGATTCTGAAAAGAAAACTTTATAAGGCTGCCTTCAGACTTGCAGATGCATCTGCAGCGTTTTGCAGATGCATCTGCAAGCATCTGCATGCAGACCGCGGCCCCTATGTTTATAATGGTGCGCACGGCGGTCTGCAGATGCTTGCGGATGCCTGCGTACAGATCACACACTCTCGTCCGCACCAGGGACGCGACATCTCGCGTCCATGGTGCGGGCGGGAGTGTGTGATTTGTGCGCAGGCATCCGCGTGCGCACAGATCACATATAGGAGTGAATGGGTGCGCACGGCGGTCCGCAAGCATCTGCAGACCGCCGTGCGCACCATTATAAACATAGGGGCCGCGGTCTGTATGCAGATGCTTGCAGATGCCTCCGCAAAACGCTGCAGATGCATCTGCAAGTCTGAAGCCAGCCTAACTCTCAGGAAATTGTGCCAAAACCAGAAATTTTTTCTTTACAAATTTCAGAATTTTTATTCACTACTTAAAGTGAAAGAAAACTCTACATTCTGACCTGGAGAGTCATATATTGCCTGGACGGTTTTACAAGACATTGAACATAATAATAATAATAATAATAATAATAATAATAATAATAATTAATAATAATAAAAAGCAAATGTGGAAGTACACTTTTTTTTTGCAACTTCATGGCACTTGGTATTTTTTCTACTATTTTCCAGTACACTTTTTGGTAAAATAAATGGTTACATTTAGAAGTACACATTGTCCCGCAAAAAAAAAGCGCTCATATCATATGTCTATATTGATGGAAAAATAAAAAACATAACATGCAAATTTGTGCTGACAGGTTCTCTTTAAAGGGAACCTATCACCATCCCATCTGAGAGCAGCATAATGTAGAAATAGAGTCCCTGATTCCAGTGATGTGAGCTGCTTGCTGTCATTTTGATAAAATTAGTGTTTTCTCTGCTGCAGATTTAGCAATTCATGAATATGCTGGACTACCTGGCAGTAGGCCAAGTAGTCCTCTAATGATAATCTCCAGCTGATTGAACAGGGATTTCATCAAAACTACACTGAGCAGCTCAATAAGTGACACATCGCTGGAATCAGGATCTCGGGTCTTATTTTATGCTATTCTCAGATTAGGTTGCAAAAGCCTGGTGACAGGTTCCCTTTAAGCTTGTTGCTTACAGACAACAAAGTCAAAGTGCAAAATAAAGGCAGTTACTTTTTTCTCTGGAATTTGAAGGGTCTCAGACATTGAATCCCCTTTGGTCACAGTGCTATAAAATATTATCATATTCTAACATGCACATTTCCCCTCATTTTTATCAGCATTGTAATCCATATACATATATATACATGTCTACATATACAATATATATACAAATATCCATATGCAATTCTCCCATGTGAAAAGGTTACTGCCCCTTTGACCTCTAATATAATTAGTTGAACCATTGTAAAAGCAAATTCTGCAACTGAAACTTCCTGGGACTCTCAGTCTTTCTTGTTCCTGTTGAGGATCTTCAGCTGACCTCATCTACAGCTGCTTTATGTTACTACAGAAGGTTACTGTGGTGCGATTGTAGGGTTTAGGGCAAGGACTGCTTCGCTTAGGTCTCTAATGGTCATTTTCTATCATCAAAAGTAAGGGGCTGGTACTGTTCATCAAAGTGCTCGTCAGGTCCAAGACCGACTCTGCCTGGTAAAAGGGGTTTCCAAATCTATAAAATGAATGTTCTTGCATTAGGTTGTTATTATAATTATTATTTATCAGCCTTCATTATTATTATTATTATTATTATTTATCAGCCTTCAGCACAATCTTGAGCCATGGCAGCTTGATGGATGAACGCTCTGTAGGAAGATCAATCTTATGCAGCCTAGATATGTCTACCAGAGTCTTCTACAAATCTAGATAGGTCCACCAGGGGGTTTTCCAAGTCTAGATAGGTCCACCAGGGCCTTCTCCAAGCCTAGATAGGTCCACTAGAGTCTTCCCAAAGTCTAGATAGGTCCACCATGGTCTTCTCCAAGTCTAGATAGGTCCATCAGGGTCTTCTCCAAGTCTAGATAAGTCCGCCAGGGTCTTCTAAACCAGGGTTTTCTGCATCAGGGTCTTCTGTATCAGGGTCTTCTCCACCAGGGTCTTCTCCACCAGAGTCTTCTCCACCAGGGTCTTCTGCATCAGGGTCTTCTCCACCAGGGTCTTCACCCTTATTAGGATAGGCAGCAATATTCCATTTTTGGGGTCTTGGCTCTCTGCACCTCCACAATCAGCTGTTTGAAGGGACCATTCACTTTCACTTTCCAAAAATCGCTCAGTGCTCATAATACATTGCAGTATGATGTTGTTTGCTGCGGGTCGTACTGTGACTTGCGAGGTACTGGTTCTGACTTTTTGTGACCTGTTTGCTTCATCAGCATGACATTTGTCTGTGCAATCTGCGTCACTGTGTGTCACACCCGCTAGGGGACCGGGGTACTCGAAGCTGGATCATGTTGTCTCAGGGGTTGCCATGGTGGTGTGGCCCGGCTCCGTGGCCCCAGGTGCGGCACACTTGAAAAAGGGGAGGGGGGTTGGGATAAAGTCAGTAAAGTTGATAAGGTGGAATTTGTGACGTCACCCATGGCTTGTGGCCAATGTGGCCACAGCTGCCGTGGAATCTGCAGGGGACGGTGATAATGGTGGCAGCCAGGATGGTGAGCCCTCCACGGGTAGAGCTGTGTCCCCAGACAAAGGAAGATGCTCTGCGTGCCCGGGATGCTGCACTTTTCCTCTTCACGCAGCTGGCGAGCCCGGCCTCAATACTCTTGGAATAACAATCACACACAGAGCTCGAGTTGACCAGATACTTTACTTTTCATTGGTACTTAGCACACAGTGTTTTGCACACAAGCTGTGGACTGGGTCCACGCAACAGTCACCAACTCGAGCTCTTACTGCAGCAGGGACGGTTCCTCTGCGTCACTCCCCTCAGTGTTCCTTTCGGGCCCTTTGGTTCTCTCTACTCTCACGGCTACAGGTTCGGTCTGGCAGTCATGGGTTCTATAGTCAGTCATCCCACACTCTGAATCACTAGCCCTATTCCGATGGCTTTGTCCTACTCCGTACCAGCAGTTGGGTCTTGGGGACTTGGAGTTCCCGCACCCCACTGGGTTTCTTGTGGTTAGGGGCATAAAGCGTTCCCGCCACATCTACAGACCCGGCTCTCTGGTTTCTCTGGCACAGCCACCAGTGACCCGGGTTAGCTAAGCTCACCTGGCTCCTTCTGTCGTCCACCGTTCTCAGCTTTTTGGGTTTTCGGCTGACCATTAGTGGTGCAGGCCACCGGGCCCCGTTGTTCTCAGTCTCTGTTCGTCAGTACACAGCTGAAGGGTTTCTCGGCTTGGGGATGGATGCTTTTCCTTCTCCTCCACCCTCCAGGAGCTCTTTCTATCTACTTCTCTCCCACGAGAAGTTATCGATCGTCTCTCTTGGGAAGCTATCAATGGACTCGCCCAACTTAGTGTTCCAGTGTTTTACTACTGTTCCTCCACCCACTTGTCTGGGTTCTGTCTACTTCCCACCCATACTTTGCTACTCCCGTCACGCCTCCCTGGCCAGAAGTGACTTGGGCTTAGGTTCGGAATGTGTGTGGGTGTTTTTATAAGCTGACCGTCTTACCTGTCCCACTGCAGTTCACCCTGTGGCCGCCCGGTTGCAGGGGCGCCACACTGTCCAGCCCCTGCTTGGTGATATAGTGTGGCGCCCCTCTGGCGGGACGCCAAAAGGAGGTACTGCACCCCAAACAGAAGGTGTAGTGCCTCTGTAGATGTGGATGAGGAGGAATAAACAGAGTCTGCACCCAAAACACGCTCATTGGACACCTTAGTACAGGGAACTGGTATTCAATAGGTCCCAGGGGGTGTAGCTTAGAAGAGCGGGAGACGTGAAGTGACAGTTAATGACAGTGGTCAGTCAGATGGTGACAGAAGAGCGGAGCGGACGGACACAGGGGACCCTGAGGTTGTGACAGGAGGGCATCTCTAAGGAGTGAGGAGACCCAGACAATGAAGGGGGACATTTCAGGTCTGGTCGGAGCCAGCTGGAGAGTCCGGGTCAACACCGGTAAACCAGAATCGAGGCGGTTTCTTAACGATTTTTCCCAAACTGCAGACCGGCAGGCTGTGGGCCTAAAATAGAAGCCGTAGCAGCACAAGGCTAAATCCCACCTCTGTCCCAAAGTGGGTCCAATACACTAACAAGGGAAAGGACTAAAAACCGGTGATGGGAGGGATTTTCTCATCTCTCCCACCTGGACCTGAGAAAGGTCAGAAGTACCTTTAAGGAACAGACCTGGGGACCGGCGATCGGGCTCTTTAGTGTGGTTGAAAAGAGAGCTAAAGCAAAACAGAGACCAAGAACGTTATTGTAGAGACACCTCTGACAGACTCTGCAAAAGCCTCCTAAATCCGCGGCTACAACCCCCGGTGAATCAGACTGTACCGTGTACCTTATCCACCTGGTACCAGTAAAGAACTATTTGAGCTAAACTGGTCTCTGGCATCATTTATTCGTCACCCGAAAAGCCTCTATAGCAGCACAGAACTAAGGACTACAACTCCTCTCATCCACCCCGCTGCCCTGAGGTAAAGCTCCGCCTGTAGGGAGCTGTACTACCAAAGCTGCATCACCATCACCTCAGCGGCCGGCTGCATCGCTGGTAACCGCATTACCAGGTACCACAGGTGGCGTCACATTCCCCCTCATCATCATCATCATTGAGTGCCCAGGGCACGGAACTGGGACCCGACCAGCCGTGGTCTTCCCCCCACAGAGTAATCCCTTCCCTGCCGGCCCGACTCAAATTGTATGCTAAAAATGTTATCTATTCACGGAAATGAGACTGGAGGTCTGACTCTTGGGATGTCGAGAGATTGACCTTCATTAGATCTTATATTGATGGACCATGATAAAAAAGAAAGAAAAACGAGCTGCAGCTTACAGGTCAGTATAGTCCAATTTATTGTGCAATTATCAGGTACGTCGGTGCAGGGAGGGGGTGATGGATCCACGAATTGTGCTTTTTTTATTATGGATTATTGAATGCGGCTTACAGCTTTGAGCGAGCACCCCAGTATGGCGTCAGCGCTCCGCTGTCAGTGTTCAAGTGCAGAGTGATGACCCTGAAGGTTGTAACGAAGCGCTCAGTCTATCTCTCCTGTATATACAGTGCCTTGTGAAAGTATTCAACCCCCTCGAACTTTTCAACCTTTTGCCACGTTTCAGGCTTCAAAGATAAAGATTTAAATTCAAATTTTTTGGTGAAGAATCAACAATCGTGAAGTGGAACAAAATTTATTGGATATTGTAAACTTTTTTAGCAAATAAAAAACTGAAAAGTGGGGCGTGCAATATTATTCGGCCCCTTTACTTTCAGTGCAGAAACTCACTCCAGAAGTTCAGTGAGGATCTCTGAATGATCCAATGTTGTCCTAAATGACTGGTAATGATAAATAGAATCCACCTGTGTGTAATCAAGTCTCCGTATAAATGCACCTGCTCTGTGATAGCCTCAGGGTTCTGTTTCAAGTGCAGAGAGCATCATGAAGACCAAGGAACACACCAGGCAGGTCCGAGATACTGTTGTGGTGAAGTTTAAAGCTGGATTTGGATAAAAAAAGATTTCCCAAGTTTTAAACATCTCAAGGAGCAGTGTGCAAGAGATCATATTGACATGGAAGGAGTATCAGACCACTGCAAATCTACCAAGACCCGGACGTCCCTCTAAACTTTCATCCCGAACAAGGAGAAGACTGATCAGAGATGCAGCCAAAGGCCCATGATCACTCTGGATGAACTGCAGAGATCTACAGCTGAGGTGGGAGAGTCTGTCCATAGGACAACAATCAGTCGTACACTGCAAAAATCTGGCCTTTATGGAAGAGTGGCAAGAAGAAAGCCATTTCTCAAAGATATCCATAAAAAGTCTCGTTTGAAGTTTGCCACAAGCCACCTGGGAGACACCAAACGTGGAATAAGGGGCTCTGGTCAGATGAAACCAAAATCAACTTTTTGGCCACAATGCAAAACGATATGTTTGGTGTAAAAGCAACACAGCTCATCACCCTCAAAACACCATCCCCACTGTCAAACATGGTGGTGGCAGCATCATGGTTTGGACTTTTCTTCAGCAGGGACAGGGAAAATGGTTAAAATTGATGGGAAGATGGACGGAGCCAAATACAGGACCATTCTGGAAGAAAACCTGTTGGAGTCTGCAAAAGACCTGGGACTGGGACAGAGATTTATCTTCCAACAAAACAATGATCCCAAACATAAAGCAAAATCTACAATGGAATGGTTCAAAAATAAACGTATCCAGGTGTTAGAATGGCCAAGTCACATCCAGACCTGAATCCAATGGAGAATCTGTGGAAAGAGCTGAAAACTGCTGTTCACAAACGCCTCAATCCAACCTCACTGAGCTCCAGCTGTTCTGCAAGAAGGAATGGGCAAGAATTTCAGTCTCTCGATGTGCAAAACTGATAGAGACATTCCCCAAGCGACTTGCAGCTGTAATCGCAGCAAAAGGTGGTGCTACAAAGTATTAACTCAAGGGACCGAATAATATTGCACGCCCCACTTTTCAGTTTTTTATTTGTTAAAAAAGTTTAAAATATCCAATAAATTTGGTTCCACTTCACGATTGTGTCCCACTCGTTGTAGATTCTTCACAAAAAAATTAGAATTTATATCTTTATGTTTGAAGCCTGAAATGTGGCAAAAGGTTGAAAAGTTCAAGGGGGCCGAATACTTTCACAAGGCACTATATGGCCAATTCTAAGGACAGATCATTCATTTTGAAGAAACAGAAGAATCCTTTAAAGGGACTCCGCCAGCAGTTTTTTCTATGTAAGCTGAGGACAAGATGCTGTAAGGTCGTGTTCAGACTATGTGTATTTGGTGCATTTTTCATGCGTTTTTGTTGTGCTTTTTTGTCACCTTTTGTTACAGTCTTTCCCCAGCAAAGTCTATGAAAATTCTGACTTGCTGTTCCAATGATGCTATTATTTCCTTAAGCTAAAGGCTTTATTACCCTGTGATTATCATTACAGGACTACTTTGTCGCAGTGCACAGTAGTCTAACATGCCCCCTGCTGTTATTGACATCTCTATAGAGAGCCTGGTGTGGGCGGGGGCAGCTCCCAGCTCTGCTGTATTTCTAAAACTAAATGCTTTGATTGTGTGAGAACGGCTTCAGCCAGTAATCTATGTGATACATCGTTGGATTCAGGGTTTCTTTGACTACATGATGTTGCTGTCAGATGAGGTAGCAAAAACCTGCTGACAGATTCCCTTTAGTTATAAGACTGTACATGACACAATTTGTTATTGCAAATCACCCCTTGGGTGTGAAAATGAAAAAATTTAAAATAATAATCTTTTGTATTTCGTAAAAATTGTAATTGTACTGTACTGAGTGATAAAAAGGATTTATCTATGATGACCTTACAAATACATTTCTTGAAAGTAGTATAGTATTAAAAAGTAATATTTTGGGGCCAAAACATACAGTTAATGCTATTATTTTTTGCACTCTACGTAGCTTAAAAGAGCAGAATAAAGGAAGATTCAAAGCCCATAATGTTATTTAGGCAAGTAGGAGGTATATCCATAGAGTACAGGTACTGTTTTTGCTATTTTTGCGCATATGTGGTTGCAACCTAACATGGTCTATTTTCAATGTAATGGTGCCTAGCTGTCAATGAAAGCAATATCCATGAATAGAAAAGCGTCTAGTGATAATTCTACTCTACACCCTGATCTGCCTTTACTATTTTTAGAAGATTTAGAAAGGCCAGACCAATCTAAACCCAATAGGACAGTGCCCCCAGTGGACAAACTATTGCATTACATGTCGGAAATAGTAAATTATCTGTGACTTTTGGCTCCATCGTATCTCAGATCTAATAAAATATATAAACATGGGATTGTTTTGGAACAAGTGTTTGCAAGAAAAAGGAAGAAAAGAAGGATCTTTTGAAAAAAAGAAGAGTGTAATGTAATGTCTGCAGAAGATCTGTGTAGAGCACACGGAGCAGCCTGGCGTGGACGTCATAGACTTGCTGATTTCATGTAACCTCCGTGATGATACAAAGTTTTCGCTCGCTCCCCGTCAGCTGATTGTGGGTGCTGTTCTATTTAAATCTGACGTGGAAGTACTTGTATGTTTTCGGACCATCTGCTACCGGCCTCAGCCCAGATGATACAGCTAGCGCCTGCCCACAGTATCCTCTCCTCCTTCAGACGGTTCCAGGAACAAGCAGTGAGTCAGTGCAGCTGAACTCACATTCACTAACCCCGATCTCCTCTTCGTCAGGCTGGAATGCACACGACTCCTTACAGGTGCAGATGATGTCGAGTATGAAAGGTGTGAACTCCTCGTAATGTGGAGATAGAGGTTACATCAAGGCCATGTGCCCACCATGAGGATTTCTATTTTGCAGAAATTTCTGCACCAAATCCGCACCTCGTGGCAGAAAAATGCAGCAAATCCACAGTACGGATTTGGTGCAAATTTGTGCATTGTTTTTTCCATCATCAAGTCAATGTCCTGAAGGGCTGAAAAACACTGAACAATCCGCTGCAAGAGATGACACGATGCAGACTATTCTGCAGCGGAAAAAACGCCCCATGTGAACAACACTTCAGGATTCCCATAGATTTCTGACAAACCTGCACCATTTCTGCATCAAAATCTGCAGCGTGTGCACAGGGCCGGAGACTGCATGCCCTCATCCATATGGGCCACTTTACAAACACCAACTTCTGTGTCCAACTTCTGAACAGATGTCTGGTTGCAGTGAAATCATGGACACATTGCTCCATTTTGTGGCTGTGTACAAATGTAACAATGTGTCCATGATTTCACTGCAACCAGTAAGTTGTTCAGAAGTTGGACAGATAAGTTGGTGTGTGTAAAGTGGCCATTATGCCATTTGAGTGTCGTCCAACCTTTTATCGGACAGTGCAGGGACCCATCGAGTTAGAGAGACTTAAGACCTCGTCTCACGCTTCAATGTGTCGTCGAACCGACCAATGATCCGACTTGACCTAAATCGCTGGAACGATGTTCAATGATCACTAGTGAAATGTCACACGTATAGACCTCATTAACGACGCAGCAACGACTCCGCAACAAGCGAACGATACTTGTGGTCGTTAGCTTGCCTACGTCCTTCACTTCTCAATAGGCGAGGTTGTTACCAACATCGTTATCGAGGTGTCACACACACCGATGCTGCAGGTTGAACGAAAGCTCATCGTTTGGTTTAAGGTCCGGTTCACCAATCTCCCATCAACGATCTGCCCGATTATCGTTGATCGGATGTACATGTCACACTGAATGACGTCGTTACGGCATCGTTAGAACGACTGAACACCTGTGACGTACTAAGAATGATGGATCTGAGGACGAGCTTGTTCTATTCTGACCAGGTTTGGAGGATTGCCCCTTTACCACCCATGAGTGCAGCATGATAGAGAGACATAGATTAGGGTCTGGATCTTGTCATTTTGATACAATCACAGTTTTTTCTGATCAGAAGATGTAGCTGTGATCACACCACTGATTGGCAGCTTTCTGTGGATACTGTGTATAAGCACAAAGCTGTTAATCAGTGGTGTGGGCGGGGTTACATAGAGCAGTTGACTAGGAGGCACGAGACACCTAGTCCTGAAAAGATAATCCCCTGCTGATAAAACAATGATATTAATAAAGCACAAACATACTTCCCAGTAAGTGACACATTGCTGGAATCAGGGTCTCAGCCAGCACTTTATGCTGCTCCTAGATTACATAGCAGAAACCTGCTGACAGATTCCATTCAGTAATTTGCATGTTTTCTTGCGTTTATAAACACTTTGCTAATGTACCTATCCTAAAAGATATTACAGCATACAGGCCGTAATACAAAACTAAGTGTTCCATGAGCCAACACACAGGGTAAGCACAAATGGTAATGTCATTTGCATGGAAGTAATGTGACTAATGTGCCTTTTCCTCACTTGTATGCCTGATCCCATAATGCACTGCAGTCATGATACAAAAAGGTATTTGTGAAGTTATTCTACATGTGACAGATTTGGACTGGGAAATTTCCCAAAGTTTTTTGTTTCTCAAGAACAGCAAGATTTCCCCTCTGTATAGAAGACACCCAGCGATTGTGACGGAGCTGCACAGCCAGATCTGGACGGACTCATATTGTCATATTGTCACTGTCAGCAGCAATTAAGAGATAGAAACGTTGTCAGTAATATGACCTAACACATATTATGGCAGCTTTTCTGTGACCGCTGCCTTTTATGTTTTTTTTTGCTTTCTTCACTCTTTTCCATTTCCCCGTTCCCTTATTGCCCACCATCAGTGGTCCAGGCTAGTCCCCTCTTAATGTAGTAATTTATCATCTGCCCTAGAATAGAGAATACCTTTCTGATTACTGAGGTTCCCATCTCTGAGCACCCCTCCACTTATCACAAAGTAGGCCCTGGTATTGTTACAAGTGTATCTTACCTAAGGAGACCAATAATAAGTCTGGGATCTGAAGGTTACAACTTCGTATGGATCACAGGTATATAAATTTTATTTAAATGTATATACTTTCTTTTGATGCTGCAGGAGTTAAGGACTCTTTCCTATCTGGTTGTTTTTTGTAAGCCTTAATCTCAGGTGTAGTTTTGGTGACCACTCTCCTCCGCTATAAAGAGTCAGTGGCTTACTATCTGATGCCGGTGATAGAATCTCTTTCTATGCTGAGCACTCTGGAAGAAGCTGGAGTTGTGATGTTTGCAGTTGTAGTGTTTTGCTACAATTGTGGAGATTTTGAGTTTATCTGGTTTGCATCTATTTTCCCTCTCTCTGTCTCCCTTCCCTTGTGTTATATTATTGCAGGGATGAGACTAGTGTCCTTGCCTTTAAACTAGCCAGGGTGAGTGCAGGGAAAGCAAGGGCTTAGGGCCGTGTAGGCAATGGGGGAAGGACCTGTATAGGGACATTAGGGAGGGTGCAGACTCGTGTGTGTCAGAAGATGATCACTCCCTATTGTCAGGGTCTTCCTTTGATACCATCACCATTGTCAACCTTGTGTTGCGCCGCATGCTGGCAGTCCGTGCGCCCCAGCGTGACAATTATTTTAGGCATAATATCTCTAATCACAATTTTTCGGGAGCCCTTGGGTTTTCAGTGTATTATATTCCGCACAGGTATATTGCCACATGTGCTGCAGAAAAGCAGCCAACATTCACAGATTGGACTGGGATGGGAGTTGCTACATTTTGTATTTTTATAGCGTGATGCTGAGAAGTTGAGGCAATGTTATACAAGGAAATAAGATGACTTATTGCATTTGGAGCGGCGGTGCCGTAAATCCAGCACGGACAAATGTTAACAATGAGCCCTTTTGTGTTTATGATTAAGGGCCCTTTCACATCAGCGTTTTTTTAAATTTGCGGCAGATGCGGTGAAAAAACCGCATCTGCCGCAACTGCCGCATAACGGTTCCACTTGCGGCACGGTTGCGGTTTTTTCCATAGGAAGTATAGGGGGACTTGCGGCAGATGCGGCAAGTGCGGTATTGCACTTGCGGCAGGTGCGGCAGAGAAAAAAACCGCGGCTTACTGCGGTTTTTTTATCTGCCGCACCTGCCGCAAGTGCAATACCGCACTTGCCGCATCTGCCGCAAGTCCCCCTATACTTCCTATGGAAAAAACCGCAACCGTGCCGCAAGTGGAACCGTTATGCGGCAGTTGCGGCAGATGCGGTTTTTTCACCGCATCTGCCGCAAATTTAAAAAAACGCTGATGTGAAAGGGCCCTAAGATAAGTTAGAAAATAGAATTAGGCCATGTAAGCAAACATCTCGACAAGCTTTCACATGTGGGGTGGCACAGCTAGGATTCTGGCAGGAGCTCTGGTTTTATTCTCATCATATTAGTATTGTAAATTAACCTCAGATGAGGCCTATTCACGTGTCCCCTGATGTTCTGTACAATGTGCCGGGGTTCAAAAATTAGCAAGAAAATTGTTTCATTTCATTGGGCATCATGTACTGCTTCATTCCTCCTGTGCATGTAATGCTTCATTCCTCCTGTGGGGGCACTGCAGAGAAATTGAACACTTTTTGCCAAGTTTATCTGAGATTGCAACATCATATCTTCCTGTGATTAGTTGATTACTTGTTTATCTGAGATTGCAGCATCATATCTTCCTGTGATCAATCGATTACTTGTTTATCTGAGATTGCAGCATCATATCTTCCTGTGATCAATCGATTACTTGTTTATCTGAGATTGCAGCATCATATCTTCCTGTGATCAATCGATTACTTGTTTATCTGAGATTGCAGCATCATATCTTCCTGTGATCAATCGATTACTTGTTTATCTGAGATTGCAACATCATATCTTCCTGTGATCAATCGATTACTTGTTTATCTGAGATTGCAGCATCATATCTTCCTGTGATTAATCGATTACTTGTTTATCTGAGATTGCAGCATCATATCTTCCCGTGATCAATTGATTACTTGTTTATCTGAGATTGCAGCATCATATCTTCCTGTGATCAATCGATTACTTCTCTATCTGAGATTGCAGCATCATATCTTCCTGTGATCAATCAATTACTTGTTTATCTGAGATTGCAGCATCATATCTTCCTGTGATCAATCGATTACTTGTTTATCTGAGATTGCAGCATCATATCTTCCTGTGATCAATCAATTACTTGTTTATCTGAGATTGCAGCATCATATCTTCCCGTGATCAATCGATTACTTGTTTATCTGAGATTGCAGCATCATATCTTCCTGTGATCAATCGATTACTTGTTTATCTGAGATTGCAGCATCATATCTTCCTGTGATCAATCGATTACTTGTTTATCTGAGATTGCAGCATCATATCTTCCTGTGATCAATCGATTACTTGTTTATCTGAGATTGCAGCATCATATCTTCCTGTGATCAATCGATTACTTGTTTATCTGAGATTGCAGCATCATATCTTCCTGTGATCAATCGATTACTTGTTTATGTGAGATTGCAGCATCATATCTTCCTGTGATCAATCGATTACTTGTTTATGTGAGATTGCAGCATCATATCTTCCTGTGATCAATCGATTACTTGTTTATCTGAGATTGCAGCATCATATCTTCCTGTGATCAATCGATTACTTGTTTATCTGAGATTGCAGCATCATATCTTCCTGTGATCAATCGATTACTTGTTTATGTGAGATTGCAGCATCATATCTTCCTGTGATCAATCAATTACTTGTTTATCTGAGATTGCAGCATCATATCTTCCTGTGATCAATCGATTACTTGGAACTCTTCTAACAAAATAATTGTCTAAAGTGGATTACCATTAAAGGGTAACAAAAGTATCACTATATTGATGAATAAAAGGGAAATTCCAGTGTTTCCTACAGTAATTATTCCACCTAAGAATTATTCTTGTACTTTTTATAGAGCGGGATAGTCCGGTGATACATATCATTAATGGGAGCTGCTATTCATTTTGCTCCCCAAACAATATGGTGGCTCATTTCCCAACCTTAAAGGGGTATTCTCAAGTTTGAAAGATAACTCCTATGATAGAGGATAACATACCCATTACTAGTGGTGTAATGATTGGGGTCCCTATTGATCTCAAACACTTGGGATCTGAATGAAAAGGTGGTCGATCATGTGCACTGGTGCTACATTCAGTCTTATTGGAGCTAAGCACAGCGCTCAGCTATTAAACATTGAAGGGGTTGTCCAGTCTTTTTTATCAAATCTATGTGTGCATCTAGGCTGCAAAACGCCCTCATCCTTCCTACTCTATATGCACCACGCTGAGGACTGCAGCAGCCGTGATCTGCTGTTATAGTGGTTGTGACTCTCACAACCACACAAGTTGAAGCCTCTGATACCTATTTAGGTCATATTCGTCTCTCAGACCATTCATCCTCCCTACTTTAATATTCTAAGACCTTTGGGTCTTCATTGGGTGTAAGTCATAATCATCAACATTTACAGAATTAAACACATGAAATAGATCACTCTGTGATGACTCTATATAATATATGTGTAAAATGACTGAAATAAATTAACTTTTTGATGATATTCTAATTCATTGAGATGCACTTGTATGTTGCAATCAGAATCTAAGATTGTTTATGTGAATTTTGGTATGTAATCTATATTAAAAAAACATGGAAGAAAAAATAGATAATGTGCACACTCTTATTATGAAAACCGCATCAAAAATTGCAATATTTATACAAAAGGGCATCAAAATCCCGGTGCGTTTTAGTAGTGCTGTTTAGATGTGGAATGTTCATCCAGAACACAATCTGTGTGTGAACAAGGCTTTATTCATCATTAGTTTCAGCGTTGAACCAACTGTTCTTCTGCCCATTCTCTGACTCTACGTGTCCTTTGGCTTCACAATCTTCCCGTCAACCAGTTCAATGACCTCTTCCCCCCACCGCGTAATTTCCCGCGGGTACAGACACTATAGTGATTTTGCATTGAACATTTCATTGCTAGTAATTCTATGATTTTTAATGATCGCGTACCTTTAAGGTCTAATATGACTGTTCAGCCCGCGTTCGCCTTGTTAGTTTTACAGGGAAAACACAGACATTGTATAATGGTCGAATGCCTTTAATTTGGGTTTTTGCTGCAGATCTTCGCCTCTCACTGTCCTTGTGACAGTATAATAAATTACATGATTACATTGCAAGGCTTTTTTTGGATCAGCGATCACAGTGCCGTCTCCTGGGCCCAGAATTGGAGGTCGCTTTACCTTTAACGGCTAATTTATTACAAGGTGCTCACAGAGGCAGCTGGGAAATCACTTTACAATAGGGCGGTCATCAGTGTTGGGTTCATGGATTTGGGATAAATCACTAATTCTCCTTGAATATCTTATATACAGCTATGTTCACACTTATTAATATGACAGTGCCTAGTATAGAAGGGGTTAACACCGCGCTGCCGTGTACAAATAAAGGCTCCGGGCGTGAAATAGTCTTTAAAAACCATGAGACCTGATTTTATTACTACACGTTTCGCAACTAGAAGCTCCTTCTTCGGGTATCTTCGACATCTGTGATATTACCTGAAGAAGGAGCTTCTTGCTTCGAAACGCATAGTAATAAATCACTTGTCATGGTTTTTAAGAATATTTCATGCTTGGGACCTTTATTTGTATACAGCAATGCGGTGTTTAACCCCTTCTATACCTGGCACTTTTGAACTTAACTCTACCGGGGACGGCAGCAGCCGAGGATTTTAACCAAAAGCGATTATAGTAGTTGTGGCTGATCACAACTACCCGAGGTGAGCAACTTTGTATCATTTTTGCCTGACTTATATTCAGGTAATACCTTATGTCTGCCTTTTGTCTTACAAGTCTCTCCAATCGATTATTAATATGACCAGCAAGACCAAAGGGGGTTAAAAGGAAAATGTCAGGTTCAAAAACGCTATGTATTAAAGGGGAATCTGTCAGTAGGTCTTTGCTGTCTCATCTGAAAGCAGCATGATGCAGAGAGCTGATTACAGCAAGTGTCACTTACTAGGCTATGTTTCGCTATTTTGATGCAATCAGTGTTTTATCAGCAGCAGATTATTATCACTACAGGATTAGGCATCTCGTCCAACCATACCTCCAGCACTGATTAGCAGCTTTCTTTCACTATACATGTACATAGAAAGCTGCTAATTAGTTTTGTGGATGGGGTTATACAGGTCTTAGTATTCTGAGCTCTGCTAGGTCTGTAGCAGAGAAAACAAGGATCATATCACAACTACTGTATCACAACTCCCAGAAACTCTTTGAGAAAAATGCTTGAGTTCTCCATTGACTTCCATTACATTGGTCCTTGGGTCGCGCCCATCCAAGAGTCCAACTGCTCATTACGAGTACCCAAGCATTGTAGTGCGCACTCATCACTACTGAAGAGGCATCATAGCTCACACAGGGATGAAGCCCCTCCAAACAGCTGATCTCCATGGGTGCTGGGTGTCAGACACCCCCTGATCTAGTTATGACGGCTCATTGTAACAGCTCGTGTAGACAACCATATTTTCATTCTGAATGTTATCCATCAACAAATCCGATCGCACTCGGACTAATGTTACCCAATGAGGCAACATTTTATTGGGAACAAGGGGTGCGAGGAAAGAAATCACAGCACGCATGATTTGCCTCCGAGAATAAGACGACACTCGGCCATTGAAGTCTATTGGTCGTGAAAAAATTGTCCCTCACTTGGAAGACATCTGAATGCGATGCGATCTTCATGGACTTACACAATGGAGAAGATGGAGAATTCTTTTTTTACTTCACTTTTTTTCCAAAAAAAACCAGTCCCACTCTGATCAGATTCTGATTAGCATAAATGGATTGTTTTTCTAGAATAGAGAAAATCAAGCCTAAGTATATCCAATTATACAATCAAGTTTACAAGGCTGGATACACCCAGGGCCGCACCGTCCATTGGACAGTGTGAGCCCTGTCATTCAGGCGGCAGCCGGCAGGGGGAGCGGCAGTGCAGAAGGGGGCGGCGCCTCATGCACACAGCCTCCCCCTGTCATGGCGCCGGCCGCGCACCGGAGGTAAGCGGCGACCCGGGGAGAGAGGCACAGAAGGGGCGGCAGCGCTGCCCGCGGGGCAATAGCACCCCAAAGGTACTCACGGCCGCGGGCGGCAATGACTGCTCAGGCGGCTCAGGCGGCAGAGGGGGCGGCAGAGCTGGGCTCCGGTAGCACCCCCCGTAATCGGTGCCGCGGCTCAGGCGGCAGAGGGGCTTGGTGCACCCCTGGATACACCCTTCACACATTGCAAACAATTCACTCTATGAAATATGCCTGTGTTTAGCTTTAGTCCTGGACATATGAATAGTGCTATGCTGCAATACCCAGTAAAGGAGACACGCCTTGAAGTGTCTACTGGGCGGATATAGATATGGCCATCTTTATATGATAAGTGTCTCATTTTTTCATATTATCTTAGCAATATTCTACTTTTATATTCTAATATTCATTACATACATGTGTTGCGCCCACAGGCTATGGGGTACTCGAGAACCGGGCCGGTGCTGTCTCTCTGGTAATCACTGTAGTCGTGACCCAGTCCTATGGCCTGGGATCAATCCAAAAAGGGGTATTTACAAGGGATTTTTCGTGACGCTACCCGGGGGTAAGTGATTAGTAGAACCACCGTTGCCGTATTCCTGCTGGGAATGGTGACTTAGGGCAGCGTAGATGGTAAGCCTTCATCGGGTAGGGCTGAGGGTGTAGTGGTAATGTATGGGCCTGGTGAGGGATTGTGTTCGGTGCAGTTCACTTATTTTGCTGCTGCAGTTCCTCCAGCCAGTCTGTGGAGAAAGCAGTCTCCGACTCTGCAGGTGGAAGTCTCTGCTGTGATGCTGGAAGGAGCAGTTTCAAACCATTGTGATCTCACCGGGTACTTTACTGGTGACTTTTCAAACAGTTTGCAAGGTACACAGTCACAGTTTGGGTATCTGGCCTGGTAGCCATCAAAGGATGTAAAGTCTCTCTAAGGCCCTCTCTGATGTTCCTTCAGGTTCCAACCTCTGTCCTCAGTTTCTCTTCCAGCGCTTTTACTTGTGGCTCCTGCAGTTGCTTGAAGCTAAGCTGCTTGCCCATTCTGTCCTGCATGTGCCTTATGTCAAGCAGCTTGAGTCCTTCACTTTCTCTACCCTGTTCCCGGGCATCAGTGCTGCTGAACTCTATGTGCTGCTTTGCCTCCTGACACGGTGTGGCTGGGAAATCTGGAATTCCCCACCCTCCGGTATTGACTGCCGGAAATGTGTAACCCTGCACAGTCTCGGACCTGGTGTCCGTTCTCTGCGCTTTCCTCTGAGGCGAGCATGACGCTCCTTGTCTCCCCCAGGCTTTCCACTCCTTCCTCCACAGACTCTCTCCATGGCTGTTCTGACTAACTCCCTTCTTCCCGCTCTTTCCACTACACCTAAGCTCCTTCCACCGAGGCTGGGTCTCCCAGGCAAACAAGTTAACACTTTAGTCCCCCTATTCTAGGTGTGTGAATGCAGGGATGAGGGCCTCAGATTAACATCAAATCCTCCGGTCACTGAGATACCACAAACACTGATCTGGGAGCAGTACCCCTTCTGCGGCCCACTGTCCAGTGTCTTAGAAGTTCAGAATGTAGCTGCTTTTTGTTTGTTATAATATGTTATGTTCAGTTAGGCACCTGTTCAGATTGAATGTTAAGGAGTGCAGGCAGCTTTTTCTTATTTGGATTATAGGTAGGGTCATACCTCTTATCTGTGCAAACCTCCCCCACTTGCCTTAGGCTTTAGCCTCTGTTAGCAGGATCCTACTCGCCCATACAAATGGAGGCTTTTAAACTCGGAGAGAGGCAAGTGTGACTTAGGGTAGGTTCTTAGTAAAGAGACACGCCTCATCGTAGCCACTAGGTGGTTATCAATATGGCCATTTTATGAATGTTTAATTTTTTCACATTTCCTTAGCAATATTGCAATTCTATATTCTAATATTCATGATATATATGTGACGCGCCCCGCAGGGGCTGTGGGGTACTCGGAGCCGGGGCTCCCCCTCTGGCGATGTCATCTGGGGAATCGGGATGTCATGGTATCGTGACCCAGTCCGTGGCTCCACAGCAGTCAAAAAAAGGGGAAGAGTTTGTTGGAAAGGGCGTACCGGGTTAGGTATTGGTTTGGTGTGATGCCACCCGTGGTCTGCGGCTATTAGTAGACGTCGCTGTAGTCCAGGATTTCTGGGGATGATGGAATGGCAGCTGTGATGGTTTCGCTCCCCACGGGTGAGGCGGTTCCCCAGGGCATCTGGTGTTGGGATAGGTATTGGTGGTGGGGGGCCAGCAGGGCTGATCTGGCTGCAGGGAAGGATCAGAGCAGTTCACATGCAGGGCCCTGCGACCTGCGCGGGTTATCAGCAGTCTACCGCTTCCCAGGTGGGAAATGAAAAGTCTCACACACAGTTCTGAGTTCCAAACCCAGTTTACTTAGTTTTCCTTTGGGGGCACCACAAGATACAGTTCAGTCCTCAACAACCAAGACACCCCCTTTATGATCCTTCCTCTGGTTGCTGCCTTCCTCAGCGCTGCCTGCTCGCCTTACTCCTGCTCGCGCCTCCGTGCACAGTGCCCCGATCCAGCAGCCACGGGTCCTGTCGGGCAACCGGCCATGTTCCCTGACCCTAGCACTGCTGCCTTCTCAGTGGATGTGCCGGGAGTGGGCCACAGCTCCTCTGGACCTCGTGGCCTCTATTTCCATGGTTGGAGTATGCATTCTCCTCACGACCATCAGGGCCAATCCCCTGGTCTGTAATCTGCCAGTCTGCTGTCCCTTCTGATTCGGGCACACAGGTGGATCGCTCACTTCCGGTGCCCCTAGGGCTCCGTCTTCCTCTCTGCAGCCTGCTGTTCCAGGACCCGGGATAAGCCACATCTCCACTCAAGACTTCCAGGTCCTTCTCTCCTGCTTTCTCCGCCAGCTTTCTCTCCTACTGAACTCTCACTTCCTGTTGTGTTTCCCTTTTGTCGCTTCTCCTACTTCCTGACTGCTTTTCCTAACTTCTCACCCTCCACCTTTCCTCCCGCCATCCAGCGGACTGCCTAGGCTCTCCCCCTGCAAGGTCCGCCCGCAATGCCCGGGTGGGTGTGTTTGTGGGTGTCCGGATTTACCATACAGTTTACTGAGGACATGGACACCACACCCGTGGATTGGGTGCAGTACCCCTTTGTGGTGACCAGACCGCTGGGGCGCTACACATGTCTTAGCTTTTCAGAGTGCAGCTGTTTATTTTTTGTTATAAGCTGCAATACCAGACACAGCCCATGAGCAGGTGTGGCGCTGTTTCTTCAATCAGCACTGATTTAAAATGCACCCGAAATGGCTTCAATGTAATTTCTTGTACAAAACATGAACAAGTTTTTGCTCCTTACAGTGAATTTCAGTTAAAACATATTCTGGTATTAAAGGGTTTGTTACAAGTTAGAAAGTTATCACCTGTCCGTTCTGATCCCAAGAGCTGTGTGAATGCAGCCGCAGTCTGTTTATTGTCTATGGGATTGCCAGAAATGCCTGAATGTTGTGTTTCTGCTTATCTTCCAGGAGAAAAAAAAGGATTGGGTGATGAATTTGAACATGTCCAATCCTTATCTTCTGCAACGTCATCCATCAGGAGGCCTCATCTATAGAGAGTCAGTCCTGTGGGGGGGGGGGGGGGGTTATGTGCCTTTACAACTATTACATTGAGCACGACCTGTGAACATTGATGGTTGGAAATCATGGATCTACAGCTTCGGCTGGAAAAAAAATAGGCTATGGCTAGGGTCACACTAGCGCTTGGATTCCATTCAGGGGTTCTGTTAAAATAATCTGTCAGCATTAACACAGCATAACTGTAAACACTGCCTTAACGCTGCAAATATCACATCTGTTGAGAAGGCAACCTTACTAGGGTCAGGGGACACGGCCGGTCGCCCGACAGAACCTGTGGCTGTTGGATCGGAGCACTGTGCGCAGAGGCGCAAGCAGGAGTTAGGCGAGCAGGCAGCAACTAGAGGAAGGAACATAAAGGGGGTGTCTTGGACGAGCTATCCCGTTTGTTGAGGACTACCCGGACCTCGATTGTACCAGAACGTATGGGGTACGGACTCTCGAGCGCATCAAACGCCGGCATGTAATTGCTGGAGTTTGAAATCTCGTGCTATTTCCAAGTGGACCACATAATGTGGAGGCAGAATGCAGAATTGTGAAATGCATTGACAGATGTCACTGCATTTTACTGCATGAAACGGATCTGTAAATACAGGACACTATCGGACAGCAAGCGTCCCGTGTGAATGTAGCCTTATAGGTCAGATATTCCTAAATTATTCCATAGTTACATCAGAAAGGAAACGACATATGAGGTAAGATAATATATATTTTTTTTGTCTTTTATATATGTCCAGTTGCTGAGACCTCAACCAATCCCAAAAATAACGGAACAAAAGTGTGCCATGTTAAATGGAATCTGTCAACAGGTTTTTGCTATGAATCTGAAAGCAGCATGAAGTAGAGGCAGAGACCCTGATTCCAGTGATGTATTGATTATTGAGCTGTGTGGTGCAGTTTTTATATAATCCTTGATTTCTCTGCTGCAGATGTGGCAGTTCTCTGAATGCTGAGCCCTGCATAACCCTCCTCCCCAGGTCACTGTTTGAGGCTTCCTGTGTTCACTGTGCATTGTCAACCAGCTGCCAATCAGTAGTGATAGTGAATTATACAAATTACCTGGACAGGTTGGCACATAACACCTTGTCCTGTAGTGATAATCTCTCCCTGATAAAACATTTCTTATATTGACACTACGCTATGCCTGGTATCAGGCTCTCGACCTTAACATCATGCTGCTCTTAGATTACTTTTACTGAAATAGTAATGAACATGTGTGGCCCTCACCCCTATAGACAGTATATGGAGCAATAATTACACATGCTCACTACCTTTCTATTTACACAGGAAACTTTGGGCTCCCCGTTCCCGTGAATGGTGGAGGTTTAAGGGTTTGGATCCAAGGGATTGTGGCGCCCCTGCGTCCAGGAGGCCACAAAGGTAACTGCAGCCAGGCAGGTAGGACGACAGTTGCACAACAACACCCTCACAGCCCACACATCCCACGTACAGTAGAGGGCAGCATCCAGCCCTGAGCTTGGAGACTCTAGGCAAGTGAGGGGTGGTTGATTTAGAGGAGTGGGTTGGGCACACACGTAGTCAGGTGACTTGACAGTAGAAATAGTGAAGGGGGAGGAGGAAGGAGTCAGTAGTCCGTAGTGAGCCGAGCAGTAAAGACACAGACCAGCAGCAGGCTGAGGAACACGGCACAGGCCAAGAGACAGCAGCAGGCCGAGCTAAGCTGAGCAGGAAGAAGGAATCACACGTCCTGGCAAAGTGGGGTGTAAGGAGCGCAGAATCTGTACCGAGCCAGTGTGAGCTGGAGGAGAAAGAAAGCCTATCCGGAGCCAGTACCCCCAGGAGTGTGACGGGAAGAGAGTGACGGTGATACCCGGGCCCTAGACTTACAGCTGAAGCGACCGACTGCAGGCGGAGTAGCCCTCCTATGATACTGAAAGACGCAGAGGGAGAGAGCCTGGTAGAGCCTCACCTTGAGGACTGCTGGAGGCTGGGCTGAGTAAAGTGTCGGCTCTAGAGGGGACCGTAGTTTTACCCGGAATCCCCAGACAACCGACGGGGGACCCCAGCTGCATGTTAGGGTCCCTACCCCCAAGGACAGGCAGCTCTGTGACGACCAGGAGGACCCACAGGGGCTCAAGTCACCGCCATACTGTCCGGAGACACACACCCAGTGAACACAGAACGTTAACAGCCCGGAAAGGACACAGGGATAGTGTGAGGGGTCACAGAGAGCAGAGACCTGGCTGCGGAGAGTAAAGGGAACCCGGAGAGGGAGAGTGAGCCCGTGTACCTGAACTGAGACTTGTAAGAACTGTAACTGAACTGTGAGCTGTATTGAAGAGCTTTGAGAGTAAACACGGAAAACCCTGAATCTGCTTCCCTTGTGTCTCTGCTTGAATGCCATTCTCTCCATACAGGATTACAACAAATCCCCACCTGCAGAGCCACAGGCCTGTCAGCTCCAGCGCAGAGGAAGGATTCCTGCAGCGTCTGCATAGTAAGTGTACTGCATACTCCACTATAGACTCTAACCCTTACTGTCCCGAGAAACATAGTTCTACCCACTGGAACTATCCCATCTATGCTGCTATTCCATCATCCCCGGAGGTTCTGCAGCAGCAGCGGCGGCCCCATCACTGGCCGCATATAGTGGGTGGCGTCACGACTGACAATCCCCTGTAAATATTCCCCTATTCCATTGTCGAGCCAGTGACACGGTCCGGACCAGGACCTCCCATGACATCCCCAGTAGCAGCCCTGGTCTGGTACCGAGTACCCCCGTCCCAGTGGGCCCGACAGGATCATACAATAATCATCTATCCTGTTGATAGACAATTTATGTTGATAATGGACAACCCCTTATAAAATTTTTGTGTTAGGAGCTCCTCTAACCCCCTGACCTGCTGTCTCCTCCCTGTGAAGAATCACACCTGGCATCACTAATACACCGTGATCTTTTGGTGCAGTCTTCCCACTTTAATCAAAACGTGACGTTTCTAACCCCATGTGGTCACATAATGTCAGCTTGGCATGGTTTTTTACAGACATTCCCTGTCCGCATGGCACAGGTAGAAACGGAGAATGAGAGAGGGTGACCCCTGCAATCTTCGTTGTGGGATCCCCACTTTCTCACGACCCTCACAAGCTGAGAGGCCCCTTTCACTGACACCAATGAAACAGAGCCTTGCCAGTCTGGTAGGATTGTTTCCTCACTAGATACAAGCCAGATCCTTTAATGGAATGATATCATGGCCAAAACCAGCCCCAGTAGCATGTGATATTAAACCGAGAACACAGACACGTGAATTTGTGAATAAAAGAGCAGCCCAAAGTTACATTGGATATTTAATTGCCCTAAGAGCACACTAGACAAATCACTATATATACACAGTGGTTATATGGATATGAGGTCAGATCAGATATACATATACAGGTGGTAGTACAATAAGGATAAGCAGGTGATACAAAAGTCAGTTACCAGTTGGATATTAGACTTTGGTACTCTGCTGCCACATGGGAGGTGTGGGGTGCCAGTGGCTTCCGGTTTCTTCCAACATGATATGAAAGTGTGACCTCCCTTAGGCCTCGTGCACACGTTCAGTATTTGATGAATTTTTTACCTCAGGATTTTTAGACAAAACCAGGAGTGGAGCAATCAGAGGAAAAGCAGGCCATGGAACCCATAAGGTGTAGGGGCCACATGACATTCTGGGAGGTAGGGAGTTAATTGGAGAAGGAAGGAATGGGAATATGTGATTGAGGTATGGGTGCTGACTAAATGAAAGGGGGTTGGTCAGGGGGAGGAAGAGGGGGAGCTTAAGGGAAGATACTGGGGACAAAGAAGGAAGTCCCCTCATTCCACTTCCTGGTGACCTCCTGTGAAGTTTCCACGTCCTCCTCACCTGCAGTAATGGCGGATATGGCCTCTCTGGGGGCTTTGATTCAGGCAGCAGCAGCGGTGCATGGGGCGCAGGCAGTGCAGGCCTACATTCAGGCTGCCTGCGCTTCCCCAGCGGCACCGGCCCCCTCTACTCCACTGCTGCGTGGCCGCCGCTCCAGGCCACCAGAGCGCTATTCCCCGGGGGCTGGAGGTGTGAGGAGGGCCCGTTCGGGAAGCCCCGGTGGGGACCCTCAGCGGCGGGGAGGGCGCCCTTCCACCCCGGGGCCCTCTCCGGCCGTTGGGAGGAATTCGCGGCGCGGGAATGCCGGACCGGAAGTGGGCGGAGCCGGCCCGCGGTTGACTTCCGGCCGGCGATACGGGACCAGGAGCGGGAATGCAGCGGCGGCTCCCGGGGGAGCGCGGATGCGGGAGTGCGCCGAGCGGCCGGCGCCAACAGAAGGTACCCCCTGCAGGCGACGGGGGGCGGAACGGCTTCCCGGGCGGGAGGAGCCACGGGCGACAAGGGGAAGAGCGGCACAGAGGCCAGGGGCTTCTCCCACCGGAAGGGCACTGGCTGAGGCTGGTGGAGGGTGCAGTAGTGGGGAGTCCCTGGTGCGCACGGCTGGACGGATCCGGCTAGGTCCTGCAACGGTGCCCCCTGGATCCCGTAGGGGGCGTACCCAGTGAGCATCCACGGATGCAGGGCCCCAAGGGGCTGTAGCGGATCTCCCCTGTGTAGCAGGGGGGGGATCCCGGCGGCGAGAGGATCAGGAGCAGCCCGCCTGCAGTCGGCAGGACGGGTTTAGGGAGAGGGGCCCCTGTGGTCAGAAGAGACCTCGGGGGGAGTTGGCGGGTGACACGGTTCGGAGGTCGCAGGAGCGGTCTCAGAGGAAGAAGCAGTGCTCGGCCGGGGGTGCTCCTGCAGCCGCGGGGGCCAGGGGGAGTTGCGGCAGTGGCAGGCACACTCCAGACGGGGCACCCCGGGAGGGCTTGGAGGACGACATCAGCGAAGAAGAGGGACAAGTATCGGAGGAATCGTCTGGGGAGGATCGGACGGAGGAGGACTGTGTTGCGGCTGCCCCTCGGCAGCCTGGTGAGAACACTACTTGTAATATTGTGCATATGTCGGGATCGGGCGGTAATGTGGGTGTAGGGCCGATTCCAGTGGGGGGGGGGGTAGCGTCTGGTGTTACAGGGGGAGGTGATGTAATGGGACAGTTGCTCGGTTTGTTGCGGAGCCTGGTGGATCAGGGGGGTTTGAATTCTGTTACGGGGTCTCCAGTGGGGGCTTGGGTCAGGCCGGCTGGGGTCGAGCCTAGTGTGGGAGGCGAGGCTGAGGTGCAGCAGAGTGTTGAGGGACAGACTTCAACGGCGCCGGTTGCGGCAGTGGAGGTGGAAAAAGAAAAGGAGGAGGAAGTGGTTAGGCTGGATGATAGGGCAAAGAGCGAGGTGTACGTTTGTTTTGAGAGCCCCTTGGGGGCGCATTTGAAGAAGGAAGTTAGGGAAAAGATTTGGAAAGGGGAGTACGTGGAGATATTTTCGCTGCTCCCGTTGGAGAAGTTTAATTTGGATAAGGTTCGCCCTAGTGATTCCAAAAAAGAAAAGGAGGACGACGAGAAGCGTCGGTATCGGCTTATACCAAGGACGTTTATGAATTGGTTGCAGGCCTTTGCGATACTGGCTAGCGTAGTAGGGGAGAAGGAGCTGGGGAGCACTCCTGCGTTGTTTGGATATATGGACTCAATATGAGAGGCTTATAGGGTATATGGTGGTTTGTCATGGCTTCGATATGATGAGCAGTTTAGGCAGCATAAGGCTTTACGGTCGGAAATGCGTTGGGACCACAAGGATATTGCCTATGGCTGCGCTTAATGACGGCGCCGGCACAGCCCTTTCGGAGTGGGGCCGGGTGATCAGGTTCGGGATCGGGTGCGGGACCGGGCACCTCGGCTGGGTTCAAGAAAGGTTGTTGTTGGCAATTTAATGAAGGCCAATGTAAGTTTGGCTCCGCCTGCCGATTTAAACACGAATGTTCGGGATGTGGAGGAGGGCACAGCTTTTCCCGCTGTTTTAAGAAAGGAAAAGGAAAGGGAGGAGACAGTGCTGACAAAAGGGAGGACACCAGTGAGGGTAGAGGCAATGGAGCCGTTCTTAAGTAGGTATCCGGATGGTGAGGCTGCCGAGTTATTGCGTTCAGGTTTTTTGTTCGGTTTTGTGATTCCGTCCGAGGCGGTAGAGGGGGGCTCGTTTCGCCCGGGGAATTTACGTTCGGCTAGGGAGCATCCAGAGGTTGTGGACGAGAAGTTGGGGAAGGAAGTTGAGTTGGGGAGGATGGCAGGCCCCCTCTTAGTTTCCCCTTGTCCGAATTTACGGGTATCTCCGCTGGGAGTTGTACCGAAAAAAGAGCCGAATAAGTTCCGGTTGATACATCATTTGTCATACCCAGCTGGGGCTTCGGTAAATGATGGTATAGCGCCAGAGTTGGCGGCGGTTAGTTATGTCTCTTTTGATAAGGCGGTGGAGTTGGTAAAACGAGCGGGACCGGGGGCGCTGATGGCAAAGTCGGATGTGGAAGCGGCATTCCGTTTGTTGCCGGTGCATCCTGAGAGTCAGCATTTGTTGGGTTGTATGTGGAGGGAGCGTTTTTATGTAGATCGTTGTTTACCAATGGGGTGTTCGATTTCTTGTTCATACTTTGAAGCTTTTAGTTCTCTTGTTGAATGGGTTGTAAGGGATGTGTCGGGTATGGAGTCGATCATTCATTATTTGGATGATTTTTTCTGTGTGGGACCGGCGGGTTCCCCGATTTGTGCAGGTTTGTTGTTTGCTTTGACTGAGGTTGCCAGTCGTTTTGGGATACCTTTGTCTCCGGAAAAAAACGGAAGGACCGGCCACGGTCATGCGTTTTTTGGGGATCGAGATTGATTCATTGGCTAAGGAGTGTCGGCTTCCTGGTGACAAGATTGTGGATTTGAGGCGGGCCGTTGCTGAGGTGATTAAAGCAAAGAAGGTTCAGCTTAAGGTGGTTCAGTCTCTGTTAGGCAAACTTAATTTTGCTTGCCGGATTATGCCAATGGGCAGGGTGTTTGCCAGGCGGTTGGCTTTGGCCATGTCCGGCAAGACGTGTCCGGTGCATTTTGTTCGGATCACCAGGGACATTAAAGAGGATTTGAGAGTGTGGGATATATTCTTGCAGGGATATAATGGGCGCACGGTGTGGCTCGAGGATGTGGTGCCGAACAGGGTGTTGCAGTTGTTTACAGATGCGTCAGGTTCAATGGGTTTTGGAGCAATTTTTCAGGGCCACTGGTGCGCGGGTGGTTGGCCAGAGTCCTGGAGAGAGCGAGGTCTGGTGAGGAACCTTGCGTTGTTGGAAATTTTTCCCATCGTGGTGGCAGTGGAGTTGTGGGGCCAGGACTTTGCGGACAGGAAGGTTTGTTTTCATTGCGATAACATCGCCGTGGTATATGCGATTAATTCCTTGTCCGCGAAGTCTTTGCCGGTAGTGGCCTATCTACGGCATCTGGTGCTCAGATGTCTGCAATGGAACATTCAAATTGTGGCCCGGGGGTTACTAATTCAGTGGCTGATGCGCTTTCTCGGTTTCAGTTCCACAGGTTTCGGGAGTTGGTGCCTTGGGCGGACGAGATCGGTCTGCCATGTCCGGATGGTTTATGGAACCTGGTAACTTGATTGTGGGTACCTTGATTCGGAATTCAGTGTCGGAGGCTACTTGGTGCCGATATGGGAAAGTATGGCAGGAGTGGGAGGAATTTGAGCGGGATCAGGGCATGACTGGTGGTATGGATGATGTGCAAAAGGTGTTGACATTCATAGGAAATGATTTTGTGTCTGGAAGGTCCGCTTCGGCTGAAGCACAGAGGGTGGCAGCGATTGCATTTTTGTTTCGGCTGTTGGGCAGGCAGGATGCGACTAAAGATTTCACAGTGCGACAAGCTTTGAAGGGTTTCAGGAAAGGTGTGCGGACAAGGGATGTTCGACGCCCGGTGTCGGTGGCTTTATTGGAAAGGATGGTAGCGAGTTTGGAGGCGGTTTGCAGGTCCAACTACGAAATGATTTTGTTCTCCACAGCTTTTGTGTTGGCCTTCTTTGGAGCATTTAGGCTAGGAGAGTTAGTGAGCCCGTCTCGGTGCCGGCCGGGCGGCTTGGCTTTGAATGACGTGGTAATTGTGGAAGACAGGGTGGACTGCTGGCTGCGGTATTCGAAAACTGACCAACTGGGCAGGGGGAGGTTGGTGGTGTTGTATGCCATGGCTGGGAGCCAACTGTGTCCGGTGGGGATGGTACGACGTTTTTTTATCTCATAGGGGTGGTGGTCCAGGACCGTTACTTCGGCACATGGATGGTTTGTTTTTGTCTAAATTCCAGTTCAGGGCAGTTTTCCGGGAGTGCTTGCTGCGAGTGGGTGAGCACCCGGAGGAGTTTGGCACGCATTCGTTTCGCATCGGGGCGGCCACAGAGGCGTCTCGTTGGGGGTTGGGGGATGATGTAGTGCGGCGAATTGGGCGCTGGGAATCGAATCGTTTTCGATTGTATGTGCGTCCTCACCTGCTTTCTAGGTAGTGGCTGGAGGGGATTACCCAGGCTACTGACAAAGCGGGTGGACATTGCGGTATGGGTTTTCGTTAGTAACTGTTTAGGGTGATACGCTGGTTTTGGTCAATTGTTAACTTTTCTTTTGTTTGTACAGGCCGCTGCTTGATCTGGATACTCGGCCATTCGTACGTGTATTGGGGGGCTCTTCGAGCGGATGTTCGCCCGGATGGTCGCCAGTTGGGACTCGACAGAGGTGCAGCGTCGGTCAAGTGGTTGGGTTTGAGGGGCATGCAATGGGGCAGGGTTCTGCCGGAAGTGGATTATTTTTGTAGTGTGAGTAGTTCTGCATGTTGGGGGAAACGATTTGGGGGTGCGTGCGTCTCGGGAGTTAATACGGGACATCAAATGTGATTTGTTGCGACTATGGTGTTCCCACCCCGGTGTGATTGTGGTATGGTCGGATATGGTGCCAAGGGGACGATGGAAGTTTGGGAGGTCGGTGGATAAAATTAATAAAGCAAGGGTGAAAGTGAATAAGGTGGTGGGGGCATTTGTGGCACGGAACGGGGAGATTGTGGTACGGCACAGAGAATTGGAGTCGAGATCGAGAGAATATCTGAGGTCTGATTTGGTGCATTTGACGGAGATTGGCTTGGATATGTGGATGTTGGATTTGAGAGAATGTGTGGAGCAAGCGTTTGGTGTGTGGCGGGTCCAGGCCAAGTAAGAGGTCACTTGCCCTGTCCTGTGGCGGGGGTAGGTCTGGTCCAGAGGCAGGGGATTTACATTTGGAAGGGGGAGATGAGCCACTTCAAAGGTTGAGGGGCTCAGGTTAAAGGTACCTTGCAGGCACGGGGTTCTGCAAGGGTGGGGTATTGGTTCTAGGTAACCAATACCTCGTCCCTGGGGCCGGTGTGATTGCGGCCAGGGGCAAAAGTTTTAGAGGCTTATGGACCGGGCCTATCCATGGGTAAAATGATGGGAGGGCCTATTATTTAAGTTGGGACGCCCGTTGGACGGTGTACCCTGTTATATTATGTTAGTATGTAAACAATAGGCAATAAAGGCTGCTGTGGCCAATTTGTTAAACCAAGTCACTGCAGTATGTGTGTTATTTTGGGTTTACAATGGTTGGGGATAGTAAGTAACCAGCCAATTTGCGACCGGAGATCCTCCCTCGATTGTCAAGCAGGCCATGGAACCCATAAGGTGTAGGGGCCACATGACATTCTGGGAGGTAGGGAGTTAATTGGAGAAGGAAGGAATGGGAATATGTGATTGAGGTATGGGTGCTGACTAAATGAAAGGGGGTTGGTCAGGGGGAGGAAGAGGGGGAGCTTAAGGGAAGATACTGGGGACAAAGAAGGAAGTCCCCTCATTCCACTTCCTGGGGACCTCCTGTGAAGTTTCCCGCCCACCCTCCCTGGTTTTTGGTTTCGGTTGTGAAGGCGTTTGAGACATGTTTATGAATGTAATCTGAAAGTATGGTGAGAAGCTTTGGTATTGTCACGGCAGCGGGGGTAGGTCTGGTCCAGAGGCAGGGGATTTACATTTGGAAGGGGGAGATGAGTCACTTCAAAGGTTGAGGGGCTCAGGTTAAAGGTACCTTGCAGGCACGGGGTTCTGCAAGGGTGGGGTATTGGTTCTAGGTAACCAATACCTCGTCCCTGGGGCCGGTGTGATTGCGGCCAGGGGCAAAAGTTTTAGAGGCTTATGGACCGGGCCTATCCATGGGTAAAATGATGGGAGGGCCTATTGTTTAAGTTGGGACGCCCGTTGTACGGTGTACTCTGTTATATTATGTTAGTATGTAAACAATAGGCAATAAAGGCTGCTGTGGCCAATTTGTTAAACCAAGTCACTGCAGTATGTGTGTTATTTTGGGTTTACAATGGTTGGGGATAGTAAGTAACCAGCCAATTTGCGACCGGAGATCCTCCCTCGATTGTCAAGTATAATAGAAACACGTCACCACTTCTGTATTTATCACCCACTGCTGGTTTTGGCTACAAATCCTGAGGTAAAAAACTCATCAAATACCTGATCAGCGTGTGCACGTGGCCTTAGAAGAGAACTTCGGGCCACTATCTCACACTTACAAGTAACCCCTTGGTTTGTGACTCATTTTCCAGCTCCCGGGATCATCCTAGTTTCCGTCCCCTTGTGTCTGGTAGCTGAAGCTCCAAGACCTATGATGGATCATAACTTCTGAACAGAAAGTCATAGGGAGGCAGTTTTGGCACCGTTGGATCCGGACAGGGCTCCTTTGTGCTAGGAGTCCAAACACATCTTCACTACCTGGCTTCTACTAGCCGCTTTATGTATTATCCCACTCTGGGATGCTAGACCAGATTGAGATTCAAGCTGGCATGCATCCTGTTCCTGAGATCTTGAAACTGTAACCAGTATATGGCAGGATGTATGATATCTCCTTAACTCGCTCTGAAATCACGGCTCCCGTCCATCTGGGCGGATTTCTTTGAAGCAATTGAGCAGCTTGGGCTCCCAACATGGTGTTTGTTGTGCCAGAAAGGCCGTGGTCCCAGTTAAGCTGCTAAGGTGTGTGAGCTTTTAAAGCTGGACCACCTGTGCGCCAAGTGTCCTGTCTCAGCTTCACATTTTGAAGGCGGTCTATAATCTCGGAGCAGATATGATACAATTTTGCCTAAAATAATATCCCTCATATCTTCACATTCCCTAATGCTGTGTATATTGTAGGCCAGTGAGGGCAGGGTCCTCTCCACATCTGTACCTCTGTCAGTGCTATTGTGTTCTCTGTACTTATATATTATACATGTGTTATATGTATGTACACCCTCGTCACATGTTCAGCGGCCTGGGATTAATAATCCATTAAAAATAAACAATAATAATAATATTTTGCGCCATTTAGTCCCTCAGCTTCTGAGATGAAGGCTTTGTGTGGTTGTATATATTGTGTAGGTATCTGACAGTAAAATGCATGTATTATATCTGTGGTTGAATTTCAGAATACATATGGTAGAAGTGTACTATGAGACATATCCTTCCTGAGCCAAGACGTGCATTTCTCTCAGTCAACATTTAGCCGTTTTGTTTGCGATCCCAGCAGCGACAATCACTATTGCACCAGATTCCTCACCATTGTACATTTCTCCAATGCATAATAGCGTGTGACAGAAACGAATTACAGTCCCCAGCAGAGCTGTCAGGAGGACAATGCGCTCAATCTGGGTCGTTGCCCTCTGTCATTGTGGTTATATTATTAAACATTGACTTCTGTTACATGCTTGTAATTCAGAACACAAGACTGTTATTCCTCCGTTTCCTCCCTAATCTTTAAAGGATCACAATCTTGAAATAATGTATCAGGCAATGAAGCATTGAGAACACTGCATGGTTGGTGACCAAGGGAACTTTCATGAACTCTCCGTTGTATGTTTTGTTGCTTTGTACAGCAATTTTCTCGAGTTTCATGCCAAATCAGTGACATTGACAGGGGTCAAATTAACATAGGATTAAACGTTAACTCTTTTGCTGTCTGTTCTTATTTAATTTAGAAGCAACAATGTTGGAGAAAATGTTTTTCTATGCAAAAGTCTAGTTCAACTCTTTGAAAAAGGTAAAGACAGGACATATCCCCTGTAAATTTTGTGTAGACATAAACAGCATAGACCAGGGCCGTCAACAGGGCCTGACTACTGTGACAGCTGTCAGGGGCCCGGCAATGATGGAAGGGAGATGGGGCCGGAGAAGAGGGGGCGGGCCCCAATCTCCTCTAGGCCACACCCCCTCATTTCTTCTGTGAGCCCCCTCTTGCCAATCTCCTCTCAGCCCTGCTCTCTCACCTCTTGAGCAGGCCCCCTCTCTGCCTCCGCGGTTGTGGGCCACAACAGGCCCAGACTAGGGTTCTTTAAACTTTGGCCACCGACCTTTTAAATAATATGCAGATGGCAATGCGAGTGCACACACTAGTGGGCTCACCCGCTCTCCCAGCACTGCCGCGGCATGAACAGGTGGGCGCTTACCAAGTGACGCTGGGGCCTGTGCGAGCGTCACGATGTTTCCCTATGGCAATTTTTCTTGACTGCCTCCACGACAAGCACTGGACCTGCTGTAAGAGGGTAAACTAATAAGCTGCTAAAACCAAGCAGACTGCCATTTTGTAGTGGCCCAGGAAAGAGAAAACAGTCTCTGGTTGCCATGGTGACTGCTCTGTGTCTAGGAAAGTGAAAGCACGATCGCTGGTTGCCGGGTGACGGTTCTGTCAGTTGCTCCTGTTGTGGTTGATCTCTCTCTGCGGTGGCCATTACTAGTGTAAGGATTACAGCAAAGCCAGTGCTAGCTATATGGGCCTTTAAAGTTGTTTGCAAGCCCTGTTGTGTGGACTAAAGACTTTATCTTGAACTGAGCAAGTGTCCAGCATCTGAGGAGAGGCTGAGGAGATGTTTCCCCTGATGGAGCGAGTGATTGGCGTCCAGGAAGGCCGTGAGTGACTGCGAAAGGAGAGCCGGCGTCTGGTGCCATCCACATTGGGAGGATCCTGACAAGGAGGCTGAGGAGATGTTCCCCCTGATGGAGCGAGTCATTGGCGTCCAGGAAGGCCGTGAGTGACTGCGAAAGGAGAGTCGGTGTCCAGTGCCATCCACATTGGGAGAATCCTGACAAGGTCCTGGAAAAGATTGCTCCACAGATTGCACCCCAAGCTTACAGAACTAAACTACTGGACATGTGAATCTGGCATTGGCTGGTAAGCTGCCAAATTCTGCTGTTTTACAAAGGTTTTTCTTTTCTTTTTCTTTTTCTGGACTTGCTGCAGCCCACGTGGAATATACACCGGTGTAAAGCTACATTTGAGGTTGATGGTACCATAGTTTTGAGATACCCGGGTATCCCTGTGCTAAGTGTATAGCCAGCATTGATATAGTGTAATGTATTGTTATTAGCTGTGATAAGTTATACTCAGTGTGCCATCTCAGAGGTCCCATCAGATCGCCCACAGTTGATGTACATAGCCTTTAGTTAAGTTAAATCCTTGATAAGTCTAACGTGTAGGTAAATTTGCTCTTGGTTCTGAGTGTGATTTACATACCCTGGGAACTCTGAGATCGGTGCATTGATGTCGGCTAACGCTGAGGGTGTTAAACTGTTATTGGTTATATTTTAAGGGGATTTTGAGATTTTTACATTCCTTACTGAACCATACCTTGATCCCCATATCAGTAAAAATACTGTTGTTTATTTCTGCCTCTGTCTCAGTCTGTGACTCACTGGATCTTAATAGGACCTCCGGTCATTACATTTTTGGCGTAGTCGGCAGGATCCAGTGTTTGTCATGGACGGAGGCGGCGAGGGAAGAAATGACCCCACCACACCAGCAGCCATGCTGCTGGGTGCGGATCCTTTGGCAGCCGCGGCGAATGTGGGAGGGTATGTGCCGGTAGGAGCTTTACTCCAGCACATGCCGAAATACGACGGGCATAACATGGCATTGCAGGATTGGGCTGAGAGGGTCCGGAGTATTCTGCGGATGTGTAATCTGGCTCCCGCAGTACGAGCAGAACTGGCATTAAATGCACTAGAGGGCGATGCTAGGCGGATGGTGATGGTACGACCTGAGGCTGAGAGGAGTACGTTAGAGAAAATATTGGTACTGTTAGAGGGGAGTTTGGGAGGCCGGGCCCGTGTGACCCAGCTTCGATCTTTTTTTTTTAATCGCCCTCAAAAGGAAAGTGAGTCTCTGATGCAGTACTCTAATACGCTACAGGAGACATTGAACGAAGTGCAGCGACTAGACCCAGGGGCCATGGGAGCGTTCCGGGAGGTAGACCGCTTGCTCCGGGACCAATTCATCACAGGACTAGCCAATAGGCCCCTTCGGGATAAACTGTTGGAGGTGGCCCGGGCTACCCCAGAAATATCTTTTTGGCAGATTTACCAGGCCGCGGTGGAAAGGGAGGCGGAGTCCCCCCTGGTAGTTCAAGGGGCTGTAGACAGTACACGGATGGAAAAAAGCCGAATGCCAGTGTCAGGAGCGGAGGGACTGGTAAACATTGTGCAAGCTCTGCGTGCCGAGTTGAAGGAGCTAAAGCTGGAAGTGTCTAAGATCAGAGCTGGGTCGTCTCCTACTCCCCTGGAGAGGCCACCAGCCACACCCTCTGGGATGGTGATTGCACCGATAGCCAGACCACCCTCTTTGAATGACTCGAGCCCCCGTCCACGAAGAGCAGTCACCTGCTGGAGGTGCGGGCGCCAGGGACACATCTCACGATACTGCCGGATGTCCACAGTCCCCGAGACTCCTTCGCCGATGTTAAACTCCCAGCCGCTGCCTTGAGGGGGCAAATCGCAGCGGCCCACTCCCCACAAAGCCCTCAACGGGATGAGCAAGATTTGTTCGCATGCAGTCCAGTTTTAGAAGCAGAATTTGAAGGGCGGAAGATGAGTTGTTTGGTTGACACGGGATCTGAATGTACCATTATGCCTCTAGAAGTGTTCGAGGAATACTTCAGTCAACTAGTGGTCCCTGAAGATGGCCGAATGATAAGACTTACCGCTGCTAACAATGGCCAGCTGACGGTGAAAGGGATCGTGTGGATGAGGCTGAAAATGTTTGGTCAAGAGCTGGGTCAGAAAGGGGTAGTGCTGGTGGACCACCCCCCTAGGAGAGGGATGGAGGTGACACTTGGAATGAACATTCTGCGAGATCTAAATCATCAGATGTATGCCCGCGAGGGACCCCGATACTGGACTCATGTTACAAGTCATCGACCAACTCAGAGAATGTTACACCGCCTAGTGTTGAACTGTGACCTGCTGAAAAGTGCAGTCCCTGGGGGCCGGGTGGGCCTAGTCCGAGCGCCATCACGGACCACAATTTCACTGGCACCCCGACAGGAGGAACTCTTAATGTTGCCAGTGGGGGCGGCGCAGAGGCTGAATGGACTTGAGGTATTACTTGAGCCAGCCCCAGAGAAGTCCTCTCTTGCCAAGGTGCATGTGGCCCGGTCTTTGGCGATTGTGAAGAATGGACGGATGCCAGTCAGATGCATTAACGTGTTGGAGGAGGCTGTTACCATTCCTGCTGGGACCATCCTGGCTGAACTGTTCGTGCCAGAGGGGAAGATGCCTGATAAGGCGGTGTTTGAATTGCGGCCAGACCCACAGTCATCCTGGACATATGCGGTCGAAGTAGGGGGGGCTGAATCTCCTACTGAAGACTGGAATGGTCGTGTGATCGTGGATCAGATGGGAGTGGATCGGGAGGAACTGACTTCCGTGCAACTAGAGCAGTTGGAGAGGGTCGTGTGGGAACATGAAGAGGCCTTCTCGAGACATGGAGAAGACTTCGGGTGCTCTCCGATGATTGAGCATGAGATTCCCACGGGGGACACCCCTCCCATTAGAGAACGTTATCGTCAGATTCCCCCGACACTTTATCAAGAGGTGAAGGGCATGGTGGCCAGTATGCTGGACAATCAAGTGATACGAGAGAGCCAAAGTCCCTGGGCTGCCCCCGTGGTCCTGGTGCGAAAGAAGGATGGGACCCTCCGATTTTGTGTGGATTATCGGAAATTAAATGCGCACACGGTGCGAGACGCATACCCGTTGCCTCGGATTGAGGAGTCCCTGTCTGCATTAGGACGGGCCAAATACTTCTCAACGTTGGACTTGGCGAGTGGATATTGGCAGGTACCAATGGCTGAGAAAGATCGGGCAAAGACAGCATTTATTCTGCCAATGGGGCTCTACGAATTCAATCGGATGCCGTTCGGACTCAGTAATGCCCCGGGGACCTTTCAACGCCTTATGGAACAGTGCTTAGGCGACATGAATTTCGAATCGGTACTGATATATCTAGATGACATCGTGGTGTTCGGGACATCATTTGAAGATCATCTTGAGAAGTTACGCCAAGTGCTCCAACGGCTCAGCCGCCATGGATTGAAAATAAAACCGAAGAAATGTCAACTGTTCAAGAGTCGCATAGAGTATCTAGGCCATGTGGTGACTCCCGACGGGGTGTTACCCTCAGCAAGTAAGATCTTAGCGGTACAGGAGTGGCCACCTCCCCAGACGCTGCGGGAGGTTCGGGCTTTCTTGGGATTGGCGGGGTACTATCGACGATTTGTGCCCAGATTTTCACAAGTAGTGGGTCCCCTGAATGAACTTTTAAGAGGGACGGCACTTGGTCCTCGCAACCGCCCTATTCAATGGGGGCCTCAGCAGCAAAAGGCTTTTGATGAGGTAAAAATTGCCCTAACGAGTGCCCCGTTGTTGGCATATGCCCGGTTTGATACCCCTTTCCTGTTGTACACTGACGGTAGTCTTCACGGGTTGGGGGCGGTACTGGCCCAAATTCAGGATGGCCGGGAGCGGGTCATCGCCTATGGCAGCAGGTCTTTAAGGGACACTGAGCGCAATCCGGCTAACTATAGTTCGTTTCGCCTAGAGCTGCTGGCCCTGGTGTGGGCAATGACGGAGCGCTTTGCTGAGTATCTAACAGGAGCTGAGGTACTGGTCATGACCGATAATAACCCTCTTGCTCACTTAGAGAATGCGAAACTGGGAGCGTTGGAGCAGCGGTGGGTCGCCCGCCTTGCTAAGTTTAACTATCAGATTAAGTTCCGCTCTGGGCGAGAAAACGGAAATGCGGATGCACTGTCAAGGGTACCCCTTGGGTTTGGGGGAGAAAGCATTGATGACCAGCTCGAGGACACAGAGACCCCTGACTTGGGGCAGATGCCTATCTTCCGCAGTGTGGTACATTCAAGTGGGGTGGCATCAGGGATGCCGTGTGTCCTGGGAAAAACGCCAACAGATTGGGCAAAAGATCAGAACGAGTGCCCTGACATCTCGCGAGTGCGCACCTGGGTACAAAATGGGATTTGGCCGAGTGCAGAGGACAAGGCCCAACTATCCGCAGAAGGAATTAAACTATTGCGACAGTGGGATAAGTTGTGTGTGGAACAGGGTCTTTTGTATCGTAAGGTCTATCTGCCATCTGAGCTGCAGCACCGGTACCAACTGGTAATCCCTGTGGGGATGGGTCCAGTGGTCGCCCGCGAAGCACATGAGAAAGGAGCCCACTTTGGTAGTGAAAAGACACTCCAGTGGCTACAGCGAGTCCTCTATTGCCCTGACTTGGGAGGGATGGTAGCGGAGGCGTGTCGGCAATGTCGGGTCTGTGGGCTCAGTAAGAGCCCTGAGCAGCGGGCCCCTACGCAAACAATTAAAACGTCTGCCCCCTTGGAATTGCTCATGATTGATTATGTCTTGATAGGGTACTCAACGTCGGGGTGCTCCTATTGCTTGGTGATGACAGACCACTTCACTAAATATGCTGTGGCGGTGCCGACGAGAGATCAGACAGCAGAGTCGGCAGCTAAGGCCGTGTGTCGTCATTTTCTCCAAGTGTTTGGGTGTCCGCAAAGAATACACTCAGATCAGGGGGCATGTTTTCAGGGGACGCTAATGGAGGAGCTGCGCCGGTTGTATGGTAAGCACATTCGAGAACGACACCTTACCATCCCCAAGGAAATGGGGCCTGTGAGCGTTTCAATCGTACCTTGATACAGATGTTGAGAACATTAGAGGACGGGCAGCAGGCCCGCTGGCCTGAGTACCTCCCTGAACTAATGTGGGCCTATAACAATCGAGTGCACAGCACTACGGGCTATTCACCACACATGTTGATGTTTGGGAGACCCGGGAGGGATATTGAAGATTTGAATATGCCAGATCCCTCCTCTGATTCCCCTCGGACTGCATCTGAATGGGTTCGAGAACATCGGCGGCGACTGAGAGTGGTGCATCAGGTGGTGGGAAATCGACTCAGTCAGGTGTCTCATAGGGACACGCGGCCTGTGCAGACGGAACCTTTCTCCCCGGGGGATAGAGTGTTGGTGAGGGTTAAACGGCCGACAGGGAAACTGAGCGACCGGTGGGAGGCGACACCATACCTGATAAAGAGACGGGTGAACTCTGATATTCCAGTCTATGAGGTTGAGCCGGTGGGGTCAGGGGGGCCCACTCGTAATCTTCACCGTAACATGCTACAACGGTGCTGGTTTGAGGATGCAGCTCCCATTTCCACAGAACTAGAGGCTGTGTCCCAAGGGGCGGGTACTCCTGGTGCTTTTGTGTTTGATGATGAGCCCTCCTCTGCGCCTGTTTATCTGCCCCCTGTGAATGATCTGCTCCTGTGTGGAGAGAGTGTTGAGCCTGTGGTATGTCCTTCCGAGGGTGGGGGTTTAGATCAGCCAATTGACATGAATGATGGGTCATGGGGTGTCGCACTTCAGGAAGGAGCAGCGTCACGCCTTTCCTCTGATGACACCTCTGAAGGAACTCCTGCCCCCTCGGGGACAGAGTGCGTTGGGGTGGGCCTTCGGAGAACCACTCGAACTACAGCAGGAATACCCCCTCAGCGGTATGCACAGGACGACTTTGAGTGGGGAGGTATGTCGAGGACGCCAACCTCTAGTGGGGTGGCATGTAAGAGGGTAAACTAATAAGCTGCTAAAACCAAGCAGACTGCCATTTTGTAGTGGCCCAGGAAAGAGAAAACAGTCTCTGGTTGCCATGGTGACTGCTCTGTGTCTAGGAAAGTGAAAGCACGATCGCTGGTTGCCGGGTGACGGTTCTGTCAGTTGCTCCTGTTGTGGTTGATCTCTCTCTGCGGTGGCCATTACTAGTGTAAGGATTACAGCAAAGCCAGTGCTAGCTATATGGGCCTTTAAAGTTGTTTGCAAGCCCTGTTGTGTGGACTAAAGACTTTATCTTGAACTGAGCAAGTGTCCAGCATCTGAGGAGAGGCTGAGGAGATGTTCCCCCTGATGGAGCGAGTCATTGGCGTCCAGGAAGGCCGTGAGTGACTGCGAAAGGAGAGTCAGCGTCCGGTGCCATCCACATTGGGAGGATCCTGACAAGGAGGCTGAGGAGATGTTCCCCCTGATGGAGCGAGTCATTGGCGTCCAGGAAGGCCGTGAGTGACTGCGAAAGGAGAGTCGGTGTCCAGTGCCATCCACATTGGGAGAATCCTGACAAGGTCCTGGAAAAGATTGCTCCACAGATTGCACCCCAAGCTTACAGAACTAAACTACTGGACATGTGAATCTGGCATTGGCTGGTAAGCTGCCAAATTCTGCTGTTTTACAAAGGTTTTTCTTTTCTTTTTCTTTTTCTGGACTTGCTGCAGCCCACGTGGAATATACACCGGTGTAAAGCTACATTTGAGGTTGATGGTACCATAGTTTTGAGATACCCGGGTATCCCTGTGCTAAGTGTATAGCCAGCATTGATATAGTGTAATGTATTGTTATTAGCTGTGATAAGTTATACTCAGTGTGCCATCTCAGAGGTCCCATCAGATCGCCCACAGTTGATGTACATAGCCTTTAGTTAAGTTAAATCCTTGATAAGTCTAACGTGTAGGTAAATTTGCTCTTGGTTCTGAGTGTGATTTACATACCCTGGGAACTCTGAGATCGGTGCATTGATGTCGGCTAACGCTGAGGGTGTTAAACTGTTATTGGTTATATTTTAAGGGGATTTTGAGATTTTTACATTCCTTACTGAACCATACCTTGATCCCCATATCAGTAAAAATACTGTTGTTTATTTCTGCCTCTGTCTCAGTCTGTGACTCACTGGATCTTAATAGGACCTCCGGTCATTACACTGCTGCCACTGCCTCCACCCCTCATTTCTCTTCATCTCCAGGTGAGTCCTGGCCTAAATGGATACTGATGTATGGAGCAGTCTCAGATTCCCTTGTTAAACTGTAGCCATCTCCTATGTAAACACTGCAGTGTGTATGTGTGTATATATAGACATATATATATAATTATTATTATTATTATTATTAATAATTATTTATTTATTTATAGAGTACCATTAATTCCATGGTGCTGTACATGATAAAGAGTTACATACAAACAAGTTAAAAATACAATGAACAAACTAACAGTGACAGACTGATACAGAGGGGAGAGAAGACCCTGCCCTTGCAGACTTACATTCTACAGGGCAATGGGGAGAGAGATAGTAGGTTGGGTCTGCTCTGGTGGTGGTGGAGCATCAGGTCCAGTGCTGGTGCAGCGCCAGGTCCAATGGTGGTGAGGTGGCACTTTGGTCATTGCAGGCTGTAGGCCTGTACTGCAGTGTTTACATAGGAGGCTATATTGTATACATATATACTGCAGTGTGTATATAGCCTCCTATGTAAACACTGCATAGTATATAAACGTATATACACACTGCAGCCTTCTGTATATATATTGCAGTGCTTACATATGTGCATATATATATATATATATATATATATATATATATATATATATATATCACACACACATATATATATAGTATATATATATATACACATTTATATATGGCCTGGGGGTTCACTGTGTATCTTGCAGGCTCCGTGGAAAACCTAATGATGCTGTGGTCCAGTCCAGAGGACCGCTGAAGTCCCTGCTTTATTATGCATTCTGGGCGCCGCTCAACAAGTTCTCTCTCTCAGCTAGATCAATGTCCAATCAGAGGCCAGCAACTGATGTCGGTGCATGATCACACTAGGACTGATGTTATTCAATGGGGCTATCCACATGTCCGATTTTTTTCCTGGGACCGAGTCTGTGTATGGAATAAAATGCACAATGTACATCTTTTCATTGGATTACATTCGGCCATGCAAGTCAATGGGACCGTGGAAACAATCAGACTGCATTCGGATGACATCTTGGTGCAATCCAATTCTCACGAACTAACAGAATGGAGTAATTTCTGCATGTTCCTGAAAAATTCGTTCTGAAATCCAGCGTAGAACATGGGTTAATCTGCTCCTGAACTGTTCTATCTTCAGCTAATGAATAGGGATGAGCAAACTAAACTATAAAGTTTGGCATTCGGTCTGAACACAGACTTGAAAAAACATTTCTGTACTTGGGTTCAGAGTTCGGGCGCTTTACGTCTGCAAATCACTGGATTGAACATCGCTGTGCTCGGGTACACTTGGTGCTCAGCTCTGTATGAGCCGCTTGCAGTGTTTGATTGGCTGCACTGGGGGAAAATTAGCAAATATCAGATGTAGTGTGTAGAAAATCTAATATATGGCATAACCCCACCCTTACTCCTCTAGAAGTGCTTTGATTACCGCTGTCTGTATTTGGGTGGAGTGCAGAACTGCCCAATCATTGACTTCAAGTGAGGTTCAGGGTAAGTTTGGGTCCAGAACAGAATCTTATCTAAAGTCCAGCTGATCTCCCAGAACCTGAACTTCCATGGGTCCACTGAACTCTACTGTTGACCAACTGAGTGAGTAGGTTGTAAGCCCTCCATTCACATTCGGTAGCTGTTGATCAAATGATAGATTGGATGAATATTTGTCTGGCAACTACCTTACTGACTCTCTTATAGACAGGAGCTTTTCCATAGAGCTAAACAAATGCACCTAACACAGGTGTCTGGCAATGGTTTACCTCCGAAAGAGCAAAGCTATTGGCAATTCGAAGCCCAGTATTCTCAACAATCAATTGGCTTGCACCTCTATACATATTATAACAGGGGTCTCAACATGAAATCCTTGGGCTGCATGCAGCTCATATAGCTGCTTCATGCGATCCACAGGCACGTGGGCTTCCATAATGATGTGGCCTGGTCCAGGGGGTTGACGACGCTAGCGCTTCTTTTCAATTGAGTGAAAACCCATAAATTATATGGACCGTCTTATTTATTTCAGGTCTTCACCGATCTGCCTCTATTCCTATAATCAGATCCAGGCCAGTGATTTGACAAATGGGCTACGCTGGTTGAAGTGAGATACAGCAGCTTTCCAATTGTACATGACTCCCACAGAGTTAAGATGTAAAAACTTTCTCAGAACTCGTTTGCATGAGGTAATTTCCCACAGTCTTTATACACTTATCTCCAAGTACATCACAAACTTTAATCATTCGTCTATAATGAGGCTGTCACTTCCAAGGATTCTATCCTGAGATAAGAGCTGGAGATTGCAATTTATTACTCCCTATAACTTCCTATGGAGACGTATAATGCCGGAAGACAGGGTCAACATGGAGTGTGGGCCACTAGACCCTGCAGCGACACTGAGACATTGTTCTTAGGGCTCCTTCAGACGTCAGTGATATTTATCATGTGCAACAAACTGACCAAGTCTCATCAGTGTTTGTTCTGTGTGTCAGACTTTACTGTTAGGCTGCTTTCACATTGCGTTTTTTGGGGATCCGTGGCTGTCCGTTGTAAAACGACAGCCACGGATCTGATTTGGCCCCCCATGTATCCCTATGGGCATCGGATCACATCGGATTTGCCCTTAATGGCATCCAATTTGTGTCGGATCCGATTGTGTCAGATTTCTTGCTGTACCCAAAATTGGAGACTGCTCTGATTTTAGGCACAGCGGACCAAATCGTACACAATCGGATCGAACATGATCCACGCCAATCAACATGGGGGCCTTTGGAGCACGGGTCCGAGAAAAGACAGGATCGTTTCTCAGACCTGATTTTAGTGTACTGAGAATGCTCAGTACACTAAAACTGCTGTGTGCCATCTAATTTCTCTTCCGCAATGTATATACATACGTTTTTTGGGGATCCGTGGCTGTCCGTTGTAAAACAGACAGCCACGGATCCGTTTTGGCCCCCATGTATCCCTATGAGCATGGATTGGTGCTCTATTGCCGTCTGATTTATGTAGGATCCGATTCTGTCCGGTTTTTTGCTGTACCCAAAATCAGAGACTGCTCCGACTTTGGGTACAGCGGACGAAATCGGACAGAATCGGATCCGACCCGGTCCGCGGCAATTAACATGGGGGCCTATGGAGCACGGGTCCGGGAAAACATCGGATCGTTTCCCGGACCTGATTTTAGTGTACTGAGCATGCTCATACACTAAAACTGCTTTGCTCCCCTGTAAGTGAGAAGTGAAGTGAGATTAACTAACAAAGGGTTAAAAATTAACAAAAACATACCTCTCCGGCACATGTCCCGCGCCGTCTAGCTCCCGGGGCTTAAGGACCTGGCGGGGCAGAGTTACTCGATCAGCTGATCAGTCACATGAACCGTTCGGCGGGCGGGTAATTTAAACCGCTCAGCTGATGCGGTCATGGGACCGATCAGCTGATCGATCTTCCGCCCGCCAATCAATTTTGGCGGGTACAGGATTTAAACCGCTCAGCTGATGTGGTCATGTAGCCCGCCCCACCAGGTCCTTATTCCCCTGGAGCTAGATGACGCACATTGTGGGACACACACTGGAGAGGTGAGGATGTTTTTTTATTTTTAACCCTTGCTTCACTCCCTCAATATATGTATATACATTTCAGAAGTGGAAGTGCCCGGCTTGCCTGCGCTTTGTAGGCTTAGGTTTTTCTGTGTCCGGATCCATGAAAATCACAGATCCGGACACAGAAATGGAATCTGGAGGTCACTTCCGATGTCGTCCTTTCCTGTCCGTGGGGTCCTGCAAAAAATAGGATCCCTACTAGGGATGGGCGAATACCTTACTATTCGGAATCGCTATACCCGCAACGAGTAGGTAGCGGTACTCGCTACTCGTTGCGAGTATAGCGATTCCGAATACTTTTCGCAGTGTATAAGTAGATACACTGCAAAAGTCCTGTAAAAGAGAGAAAAAGTGGTTAAAAAATAAAAAAAATCGGATACTCACCTTAACCGACGGCTGTACTGGGACCGGCCGATGGACATCTATCTATTCATTTTAAAGGACCTTTCACTCTCTCAGCCAATCAATGCTGGAGAGATCTGGCCAATCAGATGCCGCCACGTCACAATGACGTAATCGCTAGCGGCCACCTGATTGGCCAGATGGAAAGGTCCTCGGTGTACCTGAGAGGACCTTTCCATCTGGCCAATCAGGTGGCTGCTAGCGATCACGTGATTGTGACGTGGCGGCATCTAAATGCCAGATCTCTCCCAGCCATCTGATTGGCTGAGAGAGTGAAAGGTCCTTTTCCATGAATAGACGTGCATCGACCGGTCCCGGTGCAGCTGTCGGTTAAGGTGAGGATCCGATTTTTTTATTTTTTAACCACTTTTTTCTCTCTTTTACAGGACTTTTGCAGTGTATCTATTGATACACTGCAAAAGTACTCGGTACTTGCTACTCCCGAGAAATCCTAATTTACTCGGCGAGTAGCGAGTACACGAATACCGCTACTATTCGGCGAGTGCCGAATAGTAGCATGTATATTCGCCCATCCCTAATCCCTACAGACAGGAAAAAATTTGCAATGTGAAACCAGCTTTAGTCTATGTGCCCACTGGGCTTATTTTTGGTGCTGGGTTTGTGCTCAGTTTGTCAGCTACACAAATGCAGCTGTGTATAAACAATAGCAGCACAAACCAGCACAAATAAGGGGACACAGAAAGACAGACAGACACTTTATCACCCTTCCTGGCGACCACATTGTGATCCTCAGTGATTCTTTTTCCGTGCAGTGTCAGGAGATGTCTTTATTATCTGCCACATCCTGCGCACCCTTGCAGCCTGATTCACATGGTGCAAAAGGTCCTGGCAGATAGATAAAGACATCTCCCGCCAAAGAATTGTCTCGCCCCTGGCACCGCGGGGCCCTCTCGTCGTCGTCTGGGCTCCAGGATGTCACAGTGGCATGACCTAGTCCGTGATCCTCTCGTCGGGCGAGAAGTAAAAAGGGGATTGTAAAAATGTGTGAAAGAAAAATAAAAGGGTGAGCTTGCATAACACCGTACCAAGTCCTAGCACCAGGACATGCTAATCTTTGCTCAGGGGAGTGTGGCGCCCCTGCGGACCGGTCGCCACGAGATGGTGCAGCAGCTGGGATTGGTAAGTCGGTCACCCCACACACACTCAACACATCCCCTGAACCCAAGTCTAAGTTACTTCATGTCAAGCAATGGAATAGCGGAACGGTGGGAACAGAACCCGTAAGAGGTGGAGACGACACAACAAAAAGGGAAAACACAACACCAAGAGACAGTAGTCAGTCAGTGAGATAGTCAGTCCCAGTAGTCCAGTGGAGAACAACAGACAGCCTACAGCCAAGTAGTCAGAGAGAGACCAGACTAAAGAACCCAGACCGGTGGCTGGTGCCACTATATGTCTAACCCGAGTCCCAGGCTGAGAACCGAGGGAAGACAGGGTCCAAGGTGTGTCAGAGCCAGCTGGGACACCGAGAGACCGGCTGGAACCAGAGTGCCGGCTCTGCTGAATGGCAGGGTAGGTGCATGCCCCAACCACGAACTCCAGCAGGATGCGGGGTCTTTGTCCCGAGACCCAACCTCTGGCACAAGGAAAGGAAGGCTCTCAACTACGGCTGGGAGACCGGGAAGGGTACCCCCAGAGAGCCCGTGACCACTGGACCATAGCTAGTGTGCGGAATAGAGTGAAAGAGGCCCAAAAGGAACATGAAACGGGGTATTGCCGACAAGCCATCCCAGCTGCTGATACCGTACCAGAGCCGCTGTTGTAATGAATTGTCTTGTAACATCTAACGAGTGAAGAAGTAAACCCGTAAAAGCTCAGAACTGTGTGAGACTTTGTGTGCTTGAGTGGAGACAGCAGGAGGTTGCCTAAGAATACGGAGAACGTTACACCATACTTACACTTTCTATGTGGTAGCCCTGGGGATCAGCCCTACCCGTGGAGGGCGTAAGATCTTTGCTGCAACCCCCATCATCCCCAGAGGTCCTGACTGCAGTGGTGGCTACCTGTAGCCACAAACCACGGTAGTGTCACGATTTGTTTCTACAAAGTGTTTTATTCCTTTTCTTTTATTAACTCGCCCAGGACCACGGAGCCAGGTCACGACACCGTGACATCCTGCAGCCCCAGACGACAATAGCCCAGCTATGAGTACACCTACGGCCCCGGTGGGTGACTCATCTTGGCGTCACAAACAGGATCTACCGACCCGGTAAAATTGGGTCTGGTGAGCCGAAAGACATTGTTTTTGGGACCAAAGAAATGGCGGCCCTGAAAGACTGAGAGACCATATGCTGGCAGAGGGGCGTGCCGCAGCTCCTTGTCGTGGGCCAGGCCAGCACCAGGCGCGATAAGATGCCCACACCCCTTCCATTCTCCAACAGTTGGGAGGACAGCTCCAGAGACTGTGTAATCCCGCACCCTGGGTGTGACAGCTGACGAGACCGAGAACGACAACACCCACGAAGGGGGAGAGATAAAAACAACAACGCAATGAGGAATGGGAAGGTGGCTGCAAACTGCAGGAGTGCGAGGCCCCGACAATAGCAGAGGGAGGAGAGGATCGAGCGGACTCCCCTGGTCCTGTGAGGGAGGGCCAGATACCAGGGCTGGATCTCTCCCTTTCTGGATGAGGATGCCCAAAGTTCAACCGAGGAGGATTGGGGCCAGTCCTGTGAACGAGACCCAGTGTGGGTGCCCCCGCTGAGTCGCCGACTTTGATGGCCAAGGAACTGTGATCGCGCCATGACGAGCGGCAGCACCAGGAGGGTCCCGGTGCGCAGGATCGAGGAGGAAGGCCTCTCTGACAGCTTGGGCAGGGACTTGAAAGCTGGAGATAGGGTTACTTTTGTGCGCCAGGAGGGAAAGCGGGTCCTTGCGCCCCCAATGTGCACTGGGTGCAGCTAGGAAAAGAACCAGCGCAGGGGCCCATCCCAGTGTCACCAGTGGCCGACCCTAACTCTTGGGTCCCTCACACTGGTCAGGCTCTCTCACGGCACGGGCCTACGGGCTGCATTCACCAGGATGTCTTCCTCAGTACTGCTCTGTACTAAAATTACTAACTCCTCCCCCAGGCCTGAATTTATAGGGGACCTTGCCTGAACTCAGCAAGTAGAGCTCCCCCTTCAGTGCTGGAGTGGAAGGTGTTGTGCGTGAGCTTACCTGATGTGGAAATCCCTTCCTGCTCCAGGTGATCCTGTGGCAACCAAACTGTGGGGTGGCACATATACATTAAAATGCAGACATGAATAACTAATATAACATAAATATATATATTATATATATAATATAATTATTTTCATAAAATATAACAAAATATAAGTATAAATATTTGGTATAATGATAGATGCATAATATTTTCCAACAAATTTTAGAATCTTACCCTTGACACATCTCCTTTCACCTGTCTCTCCCTGAGTGCGTCTCTCCCACCACGCACTCTCCTCCCTGAGTTCTGTCTTCTCCCTTCTGTACTCTCTCCTTTCGCCTATCTTAGCCTGTATGATTTCCCCCTGTGCATCCTCCTACTGTGGACGTCTTCTTCCCTCTGTACTCTCTCATTTCACCTATCTCCGCCTGCATGCTCTCCCCCTTTGTGCTCTTCTCCTGTGGGCTGTCTTCTCCCCTCTGTACTCTCTCATTTCACCTATCTCCGTCTGCATGCTCTCCCCCTTTGTGCTCTTCTCCTGTGGGCTGTCTTCTCCCTCTGTACTCTCTCCTTTCACCTTCTCTACCTGTATGCTCTCCCCTGTGTGTTCTCTCCTTTGACTTGCCTCCCCCTTTGCGCTGTCTCTCCCCCCATGCGCTCTCCCCCTGTGTGCTCTCTTCCCATTTACATGGTCCTATGCTAAGGAATGCATTCTTAAAAATGGATGGCACATGGACGGTCCGTTTGCCGTATGGATGGTCATGTGGCGTCTGTTCTTTTCTCACATCTATACATCTCCATTGGTGAGTCTTGTCCGGTTTACGCGTGCCAATACAGTATGCTGCATTTTTTTTTCTCATGACAAATACAGCTGAAAGAAAATAACACGTATTCCCTTCCACATTGGATAACATTGCAATTAGATTTTTTATGTGATTCATGTGCTCGTGTGACCCCAGCCCAACAGATTTTTGTGATGCCCTCGGAGGTTTTGCATACATCTTTGTATGAAAAAGTGCTGCTTTTCTCTATCTATCTCTATCTATGAATAGTAAATGAATTTGATATTATCTTCCATTATTCCTTAATTTAATTTAATGTTCTTGAAGGAAATGATGCGAGGAAAGGACATCCTCTACCTATCCTTATTCACTTTTGGCTTCTCCATGATTAGGTTTGATGAGACAGAGCTGAATGTGCTAATATGTCTATGCCTATGACAAGCTTGTCTTTATCCTATCACACAGCAACATCCGTACCATTACCACAGAAGGCCTTAGGCTTCCTCGGAGTTACTTCATCGCAAACTGACAGCTGTGTCCCTGACCATTATCTGCGGCCACATTCTTCAATAGCGCTGCAGATGTATTCTGCAAACCTCTGTGGCCTGACAGCTTGACTTCCTGTCCCAAACTCTATCTTCTGCAACTCTTCAGCATCCTACAGTTTATCTGTGGTCAGCTTCCATACCCATTTCCTGCCAGCTGCTACTGGTCTTTTCGTCAGCACGGAGAGAGAGATATGAGATGGGATACAGGCCATAATTAACCCATTGTGCATGCAACACAAAACACTGCATTGTCACAAACCGCCGGTCTCAGCAACATAAGGTACATTAGCCGCGTGATGAAATGTGACGGCGAGCAGGCACGGAGGCATTCACTACATACTGAAACTACAGGTTCCCATCATTAGAACGAGAAGTAGAACATTTTTATATGTGGTTTACGGTATAATCTGTGCACCATTAGCCGAGCATATCATCTACATACATAAAAGTCTTCATTTGTCTGTGTGTAAATTTCTCACCGAAATAGCGCCACCTAGAGGACACTGGCTGCAGTGCAGGCAGACCCAGGTATCTTCTGATTGGCCAGATTGTAAAAAAAAATGTGCAGTAACTGGTATGGCCGCCATCTTTGTACACCAAGTCATGTGCAGTGGCAGACTGGGTGTAACGGTGGCCATATTACTACCCCAGTAATTACTTTAGGAAGAGATGCGGCCATGGACTTTATTCAAATTATAGCCGGGTCTGGGAGTAAGACCCTCAGACGGGGGAGATTGAAGGGGCGAAGCTCCCCTTGAATAGACTACACCGCTATACCCCACAACACTGGTGGACACAGATGGAAAAGGGCCCCTGTGCAAGAATAGTAAAGGGGCCCTTTTGCAGTTCCATAACTCATCATAGTGAACAATCCCACCTGCTTTGGAGGTTGAAATGGGCCTCCTTAACTCCCGGGCCACTGTGCGGTTGCACAAGCTGCACCAATGATATGTCCGCCTTTGCCCACCAGCTAAGGGCCCTTTCACATCAGCGGTAATTTGAAATCGCAGCAGATGCGGTGAAAAAAACCGCATCTGCCGCGATTGCCGCATAGCCGCCGCATAACCGCTGCACTTGCGGCGCGGTTGCGGTAATCGCCATAGTAAGTATAGGGGGACTTGCGGCAGGTGCGGCAAGTGCGGTTTTGCACTTGCGGCAGGTGCTGCCGCGAAAAAAACCGCGGTCAGCCGCGTTTTTTTTTCGCGGCCGCACCTGCCGCAAGTGCAAAACCGCACTTGCCGCACCTGCCGCAAGTCCCCCTATACTTACTATGGCGATTACCGCACCGCGCCGCAAGTGCAGCGGTTATGCGGCAGCTATGCGGCAATCACGGCAGATGCGGTGTTTTCACCGCATCTGCCGCGATTTTAAATTACCGCTGATGTGAAAGGGCCCTTAGCTGGTGGGCAAAGGCGGACATGTCATTGGTGCAGCTTGTGCAACCGCACAGTGGCCCGGGAGTTAAGGAGGCCCATTTCAACCTCCAAAGCAGGTGGGATTGTTCACTATGATGTGAAAGGGCCCTAACATGGACACACTGACCTCAAAGCACAACATACATTCAGTAGGTGTGACCACCTTCATTGGTGGGCATGAACAGCTTCTTTGGTGGGCGTGGAGACATTTCCTCCCATCCACTAGAACCATGTAAAGACTGCCTTCGACCACCTATCAGCCTCACCTCTATCCCGTGACGCAAATCATGTCAGACCTGGAAGGAGCACATATAGTCTAGCATCTACAATCAGCTCATAGCTAGCATGTCCACCATGTTACTATACCCGCTAATGCGCAGTAGTGCTCAGGGTGTAACAACTGCCAAATTAGTACACCAAAACATTCCCAATATCGCTCCGCTTGCCAGATTTGAGGTCACACTCAAAACCAATACCATTTTTTTTTTGTATTTAGTAACCTCAAACGTTAATAATATAGTTAAACTAATATATAATCTCACACGTTCTAGAATCTCCCAATGCGATAGAATCGGGCCCCCGTCTAGTGTCACTATTATGTTATATAGATGTTGCCAGCCCCCCAACAAAGCCCACCCAACAAGTGGCTGAGATCTGATCTCCACCGATCATAATGGTATGACATAACTAAAGGAGTACGCAAAAACAACGAAATCAACGGCAGCAAAAACGCAGCTCAGCACAGTATGACTTCACTGCATCGGGTTCCAAGTAGAAATGACCTCTAACTGCGACACATAGTAGAGTGAAGTGGAGGTATTTCAAGGCTGGGGAAGTGGGGATTTGAATACTAAGACACATACCTCCACCTAATGCTATGACACACCCCTCCACCTCCACCTAATGCTATGACACACCCCTCCACCTCCACCTAATGCTATGACTCACCCCTCCACCTGCTGAACTGCAACACAACAGACTAAAGGAAAAAATCTCAGAACAGCAGCAACACTCCAGGACTGCAAAGCAGACAACACGTGACAATACCCCTCACTTTATGAGAGGTCTATGGACTCTACACTGGGCACTGTCTAACTTACCTGAGAGAAGACCTATGGAAAATGCACACATGGTTGCAAATTGCCGATATCCTAAATGGACCAATAACTCCAGTAGTAGGAGCTCCAGCCGCACACTTCCACGTTATGTGTTTTGACAACATCCACACATAATCATTCACACTCAGATCTGGACCTGGATGCTTATTACCATTCACGCAGTCACAAACAGAGGGTCTGAAGCAGCATACTGAGCCATATAGTCTTGTAACTGATCTGACAAACGCAGACAGAACTAACTCTTCAGATCAGGGGCATTTCACTGAGTGTCAGTGGTCCACCTCCAGAACTCAGAGCAATACTCCTCAGCCAGTCGTGCTCCCTGCCTGAGTTTACGTAGTTTTGACACAGCCTGGGAGATGGCATCAGGGCAAAAGCCACAAAAACTTGTCCACCGACCACATAGATGGAGAATCGGTCAGCAGAGGGAAGGCCCAGGGATCCCCCTTAAGAAGGGAGAGTATAATCCCCATGTGGTGTTCCCATTACCTGAAGAACGAGGGATGAGCCTGAGGTACAACTTACAGGCCTCCTTAAAAATAATAAACTGATCTCTCTCTCCCAAAAATCGGTCAGGGAAGGATATATTGGGTTCTGGTACAGCCAACACATGAGCCGCAGAAAGTTACTTAACTACATCTCGAAGCTGATGCACCATCTGGTTGTGCAAGTTAGAAACCTCCTTAAAAAATTTCTCTACCAGGCACACAAAAACCCGAGCTGAAGCCAAAACAGTTTCAGCGAATATAGTGGGTCGCAGATAATGTTACGGGGTGGTATAACATTTAGGAAATCAGGAGGCAAGATGGTAAGGTGGGCAAGGGCATTAAGGGGAGCTAGTCTGGCCCTGGACTTGGGGTCCCTGAATAGCCCTGAATAGGAGGTTCAAACCGCCAACCTAGCCCTTCACTCCTGCTCAACCCTAGGCTAAGAGCCTCTACCTCCACCCACAGGCCTGGAAAACTCAGCAGGTACAATGGAAGTCAACGGCAGCAAAACACAGCTCTGCACAGCATGACTTCACAGCATGGGTTCCAAGTAGAAATGAACTCTAACTGCGACACCTAGTGGAGGGAAGTGAAGCTATTTCAAGGCTGGGGAAGTGGAGGTCTGAATACTAAGACACACCCTACACCTCCACCTAAATGCTATGACTCACCCCTCTACCTGCAGAGCTGCAACAGAGCAGACTAAGGAAAAAAACTCAGTTTAATAGCATAGCAGCAACACTCCAGAACTGCAAAGGAGTCAACATGTGACAAATCTATGGCAAAGACTAGTCATTCCTTTTTATGGCTTTTCTTCAGCAGTGTTTTTTTCTTTGTCCTTCACCCATAAAACTCTGCTTGGCTTATTGGTGGCACGGTTCAATACTTGGCAAACTTCTTAATAACATTGCACACTGTTAAAACTGGGATACCAAGGGCTTAATGGTCCCGTCACACGGCACGACCTGGCCAGCGATGTCGGAAGCGATGCGCGGGTGCCCGCTCGGTTCCGACATCGCTGGCCAGCTGTCACACAGAATCGCTGCGGCCGGCGACACCGCAGCGATGCGGGCGGTGACATCGCTCGCTGGGCTGGGCTTAGCCCAGCGAGCGATCCGCAACGCAACGCTGCGGTATAGGCTGGATCGCCGCCGACATCGCTCTGGCGATGTCACACGGCGCGATCCAGCCTTATCGCAGGTTGCAGGTTGACAGGTTTACGGTTCTTCCCATAAACCTGTCAACCTGCGACCGGCGATAAAACGCGGTCGCGCCGCACGTTTACACAGCGCGACGTCGCTAGCGACATCGCTGATATGTCACTTTTTCGGCGATGTCGCTAGTGACGTCGCCAGGTGTGAAGCCACCTTTAGAGATGGCCTTATACCTTTGGAAGTCTTGCGTTTGCTAATGATAGCAGTTCTGATATCCTCAGACAGCTCTTTTGTCTTCACCATTGTAACAAAGGAACAGGGCCTAACCATGTGGCTTTTAAAACACTGAAGTCATCATTTATTGGATAATTCATGTCACATGGGCACTCACTATTTATAACAAGTGTTTCTCATTTGCGATTTACCATACTAATTTAATGTAAAGATGCCAATGCCAGGGTTACAGCAGCTTAATGTTTATTTTTCCCTCCCATTGTTTTTTTATTTTTAATTGTTTTTAATCGTTTGCCCTTTTGTATTTAACATGAGTCACTATACAAAAAAGCTGTTTCACTTGATACATTTTTCTCAGAAGATATTCCACATTAAGGACTTAAACTTCATGGGTGTGACTCGCCCCGGGGGGGGTGTGGGGTACTCTAAGCCGGGCCGGTAGACGTTGCTGGGGATGCCACGGTAGTGTGACCCAGTCTGTGGACCCGGTGGGGTCTTTCGAAAAGGGAAGATGAGTCTTCGGGGATTGGTCATATGGGAAGGTATGTGGCGCCCCGCAACGAGTGCGTCACAAGAGGGTATTGCAGCCATAAATGCAGCCGCAATATTCTCTGACACAGCAGTGATTTAGTTAACTTTGAGACCCTGCATGCATCACCTAGAACAGAGGGCCAATCCAAGGTCCTGGTGGGCGGAGTGCTAGGGAAGTGTGTAGGGAGAACAGAGTCAAGAAGGGTCTAGAACTTGAACTTGGAGTAGGAGCGGGGGCTCCGCACCCCGTGCAGCCCCCGGGCCGTCACCGGTCGGTGTCAGCACCTGAGGCCTTATCAACCGGGAATGGGCATCATCACACGGGTTCCTAAAAACACCCGTGCCCCAAACCACAGCCGGTTCACTGGTACCGAAGCTGGCAGCAGTTCACCTCTGCTACGCGAACCAGAAGCGTGGAGGAGCAGCTTCACAGGAGCACCCCACCACCAGCCAACTTCCAGTCGTCTAACCAGCGGTGTACCCACTGAGGGATCCAAGGCTCCCCAAAATATCCATAACGTACAGCTTGGATAGGGCATTGAAGCAGCCTCCCCGTACCCGATCTGGTATTCCTGGGCGACAATGGCAAATCACTTAGCTAGAATGGAGGAACACTACGGATCTCTGAGGGACACTATCACTGCTGAGTCCATCCGGTCTACTACCCGTAAACTATACCATTGTACTACCTGCTGATTACAGTAAAGACCCGTTGCAGAGACTTTCTGTGTCCGTGTTTCCTTATGAACTGACCTCTACACTACAAGGTAACCGCAGCTGCCGCACAACATCTTAAGCAGCTCCAGCCTCCGGGATCACCGCTCAGCCTGTGGGGAGCGTAACATCTTGCTGCTGTCCATTCCCCGGAGGTTCCGCAGCGTCGGTAGTCCTTACCAAACTACTCATAGGTGGCGTCACGAATAAATTAAACCCCTTTAATCTGTTCCCACAAGACGTCTTCAACTTTTGATCTGCACTACACCGGGCCACTACCGGCAGGCGCTCCCACCCGTACAAGGAGGAAGGAAGCATCGCTGTCTAAACCGGAGTCCCGGCCACGGTGAGTCAGGTACTTCTGAGGGTATGGATACCATGCGTAGGGATATTGGATTACATGACGCCACCCGTAGGTTGCGGTTAATAAAGGCAACCACTGCTCTTACAGTTCCTCTGAGGGGGTTGATGATACAGCAGCTTGATGGTAAGTTCTTCATGGGTAGAGCTAACCCCAGAGGGCAACAGATGTTATCAGTGAGTTGGTACTGGTGTTTCAGCGCAGGGGTGCAGCAAGTAAGTCACAGACACAGCGGTGTGCAGTTTCAAGATGTTTACCCACAGCTCAGTTGTTCCAGTCACAGCAGTCATCACCGTTCTAACAACCGTGGGGTGCTCAGTCCTTGGGGATAGAGCAAAAGAGAGATCCTGCTAACTCCCAGTAGCTCTAACAGGCAGCCCTTTCTAATGTCCTTTCATGGTTGACTCTTCTTCTGCACTTGCTTCACCTTCCTGCCCTGTACCTGCTCACACAGTGCCCCAAACGTATGACCGCGGGTCCCTCCTAGGGTTACTTCATAGTCTGTCCCTGAACCCCATATCGCCACCTTTTCAACAGATGTGCGCGGTTTTGGCTTTGGCACCTTGGAAGCACCGCAGCCTCCGAGTTGAGAGCTGAGTCTGGTTGTTCTCCACTAGTCGTGTGATGCTGCCTGTGGCGTTTGCAGAATCTCTGTTTGGGCCACCACCTCCGTGGTTCTTATTTCTACCATAGCAGACCCTAGTAGCAAAGTCTGCATAGCTTCATCCCGGGTTCGAAGTACAATTAGAATGGTGGCATCGGGGCTTGGCTCCTTCACAGGTGCAGGCTTTGTCTGCTTCCTCTGGGGCTCTGGCACTGCCGAGGTTATTGGCTGCGGCACTTGGGTCGTAGGTGACTCCAAGGGTTGCGTCCCTGATTGTATGATCTTCACATCAAGGACATACAATCCCCGGTCAGCCCATGTGCCAGTAAAGGTGACTTTATCACTTGGGTACAAGTCGCAACATGGATGGCCCTCTGGCAAGTGGGCCTCTATATCCCACCGGGTCACAAACCATTCCTTTGACTTTCCCCTCTCTTTCAGGAACCCCCAAACTCTTGTCAAGTCAAACCGGTCTACAGTGCCAGCACATATCGGTCTCCAGTCCTCGTCCCTCATTCTGCGGACCTGCTGCTCAGCCCACAGGTTCTGCTCTTCCATGGTCTGCCACTGAGCCCGCCTCTCCTGCTCCCAAGTTTCTTGCTCGGCCTCTCACTGGTGGCAGTAGTCTTACCAGCTGACGGTCTCTACTGGGGACCTCCCCTCTACGGTCTCTCCGGGGAACCCCATGAATTGATCTCCCTGGTCGACCCACTTGAAGACTACCCTTTCTGCTACGATCTCTTTTGGCGCCAGCTCCAGGGCGAGTGGGACCGCCAACCTATCCAAGTCTTACTGAGCGATCCCAGGGTAGATCTCTACACACCCAGATGTAAGAGCAGTAGGGGCATCTAAGGGTCCTGCCAGGGTCTCGTCCACCACCGGGGGATTGTTGGTGCCTGTCTCTGATGCTGGTTCCTTGGCGCCAACCTCTGCTTCCTTCTCCGAGGTTGGTGAAGGTGGATAGGACTCTGCCCACCACTGGCTCATCCGCTCCAACAGGTCTTCCTTCCAGGCTTCCACCTCCTCCACCTGAGACCTTCTTAACTGATGGCCCAGGCTCTCCACTTCTCCCTGCAGGAAACCTGGGTTGAGGAGTGACAGCTGCTCTAGGCCACCCTCCGATACTCTTAGGGGGTTATCATCTTTATACCCTTACTCTCAGGCCCTCCGGTCACCGCTTTTCATGGTGCTTTCCAAGTGCAGCGCTGCCATCTTGCCCCTTCGTCTGTCTCGCTCCTGGTCTCATGCTCCTTTCTTTGGGTGGTTCCTCTGCTTGGCGTCGTCGGCCACACCAGGGGATGGGTTTCTCTGGCCGATTGACAAGCCCTTCTGCATTAGAGTTCCTTTGGTGGGCGGGTACGGCTTTTCGCGCTCTTTGGTGATCTGGCCCATGAAGGAGGCCGTACCACTCCATCCTTGATGATCATGGCAGCTGGGCTTTCTGGGCCAGGCACCAGTTACAGTTCACAAACACAGTCTCTAAGGCGCGCAAGGCCCGGGATCCTGTGTGGGATGCCAAATTGACCCATGGGGTACTCAGAGCCCGACCGGTGGACATTGCTGAGGATGCTGCGGTGGCGTGACCTGGTCTGTGGCCCCGGAGTGGTCAATCCAAAAAAGGAAGGGGCCTCTTCAGGTGATGTGGGAAGGTACTTCTGAGGGTAGCGATACCAGACTTGGGGATCTTGGTTTACGTGACAACACCCATAGGTTGTGGCTATTAAAGGCTGCCGCTGCTCTACAGTTCCTCTGAGGGGATTGGTGATACGGCAGCTTGATGGTAAGCCCTCCAAGGGTAGGGCTAATACTCCAGGGCAGAAGATGTTAGCAATAAATTCAAAGACACAGCGGGGTGCAGTCTCAGGATGTTTACTCTTAATTCAGTTGTTCCAGTCACAGCAGTTATCACTGTTGTAACAACCCACAGAGTTATCCTTAGGGATAGAGCAAAGGAAGGATCCAGCTAACTACTGAGTAAGGCAGTGGAACTAATGGGCACCCCTTTCTAATGTCCTTTCATGCTTCGCCCTCCTGCCCTGCTCCTCGTACAGTGCCCCAAACTGGTGATGGCGGCTCCCTCCTAGGGTTACTTCATAGTCTGTACCTGAACCCTATAGGGCCACCTTTTTAGCAGATGTGTGTGGTTTCAGCTGTGACACCTTGGAAGCACCACAGCCTCCGAGTTGCTAGGTGAGCCTCGTTATTCTCCACTAATCTGGGGGCTTGGTTCCTCTTCTGCGGCCTGGTCCTTCCACACGATTACAATCATTGTGGATGCGGGCGTCCCCGGGTAGTTCACTTACTACCTGGTCCCCTGGAACCCCTTCTGTCTTCTGGAGCACCCGTGCTCTCTCTCTCTCTTTCTGTCACAGGGTGAGCTTCAACTGGCTTCAGTCCCCTGCACGTCTCTTCTACTGACACTGTGGCCCTCACAGGCTCCCGCCAATGACTGTCCACCAAATACCAACTAACGTCTAGATGTTTCTGTCACCCCTTTTATAAGTTCTGTTGACTCACCGTGGCCGGGACTCCGGTTTAGACAGGCGATGCTTCCTTCCTCCTTGTCACGGGTGGACCGCGCCTGCCGGTAGTGGGGCCCGGTGTAGTGCAGATCAAAAGTGTTGAAGACGTCTTGGTGGAACAGATTAAAGGGGTTTTTAATTTATTCGTGACGCCACCTATGAGTAGTTCGGTAAGGACTACCGACGCTGCGGAACCTCCGGGGGGTGGATAGCAGCAAGATGGAACGCTCCCCACAGGCTGAGCGGTGATCCCCGGAGGCTGGAGCTGCTTAAGATGTTGTGCGGCAGCTGTGGTTACCTTGTAGTGCGGACGGACAGTTCATAAGGAAGCACGGACACAGAAAGTCTCTGCAACGGGTCTTTACTGTAACCAGCAGGCAGTACATGGTATACAGATTACAGGTAGTGGACCGGGTGGACTCAGCAGTGATGGTGTCCCTTAGAAATCCGCAGTGTTCCTCCATTCTAACTAGTTGGTTGCCAGTGTCGCCCAGGAATACCAGATCGGGTACGGGGAGGCTGCTTCAATGCCCTATCCAAGATGTACGTTATGGATGTTTTGGGGAGCCTTGGATCCCTCAGTGGGTACCCCGCTGGTTAGACGACTGGAAGTTGGCTGTTGGTGGGGTGCTCCTGTGAAGCTGCTCCTCCATGCTTCTGGTTCGCGTAGCAGAGGTGAACTGCTGCCAGCTTCGGTACCAGTGAACCGGCTGTGAGTTGTGGGCACGGGAGTCTTTTGGGAACCCGTGTGAATAATGCCCAATCCCAGTTGGTAAGGCCTCAGGTGCTGACACCCGACCGGTGACGGCCCGGGGGCTGCACGGGGTGCGGAGCCCCCGCTCCTCTCCAAGTTCTAGACTGCTCAGGTCAAGTTTTAGATCCCTTCTCCTAATGACTAAGGGTCTGTTCTCCCTACACTTCCCTAGCACTCCGCCCACCAGGACCTAGGATTGGCCCTCTTTTCTAGGTGATGCATGCAGGGTTGGATTTCTAAATTAACCAGATCACTGCTGTGTCAGAGAATATTGCGGCTGCTTTTATGGCTGCAATACCCTCTTGTGACGCACTCGTTGCGGGGCGCCACACTGTCAGGTGTCCCACGTCGTCAACGTGTGTCCTTCCTAGCTTCACTTTTTCCCGAGTGCTCCCCTACACTCTACTCTCCGCTCAGCCCCACTACCCTGGTTCCTCTTCTCCAGCTAGGATCAGGAACTGTGATCTCCCGTAGGAGAAATCTCGCCCTGACCCCAACCTGGAGTGGTCTGTAGTTTCTGGATACTTGGATACCTATCAGTGCCCCTTTCCTTGCCAGAGAGTGGGGTACTACACCTCTAAGTGGGGTGCAGTACCTCTGTGGCGACTGGATCCACAGGGGCGCCACAGGTGCCAATAACAATGAGGATTGTAGAATTTAACTTTGGAAAACACAGTGGAGGTATTTGGCAAATGAGAGGTACAAGAAACCACAATACAGGAAATTTAAAAATTTGCATGGATTGTTTCTAAAACATTAGGATAAATCCATGCACATTCATCCCTGTTGGGATTTATGGTATTCCCATCTCCAAACTAATATGATCCAGACAGTTTTTTGTTGTGTATGTGTTAGTTTGATCTCATAAATGCAGGGCATTTAGATATGGTGAGCACCATTATTAGAAACCATACATGCTTTACAGGACTGAATTCACTCCCACCACTATAGTAAATATTCCTGGAGTAAGGCTTCACAATGTTCTGAATCAGAAATAAGTTGGAATTTCCAAGTTAAGGTTCAGAAAGATGACATCAATCTCCCTGTGTCTGGGGTATGGATAGGTCAGTTGGACTTTCCTTTTTACTGGTAATTCATTTGGTCAGGAAAAGATTCCAACAGATTGAATGGTGACATGTTCTCTTTCTTATGTTGTTCATGGCTTGGGTGTAGAGTTGGAGGGTTTAGGTGACTTACCTCTGTGTCTACATATCCTGACCAAGGCAAAGTGACCCCCCTGACATTCAGTTTCTGGATCACACGCTCCAGTTGGTTCCTCCACCTTGGCATCTAACTACAGCACTAAAAGAACATAGAGCATAGAATTGTTGGAAGATAAAGTCAAATTCTGCTGTAAATAGTATGATCCATATATCAGGGGGTTTTCATGTTTGGGAATCTTAGCTATTTTCTATTATTTGAGGGCTTATTCAGACCTCCATTTTTCATTTACAAGTTCATTGATAGAATGTGTACATTGTATGGTCTATAGGGCTGTTCATACATCTGTTTGTTAGTTTTTTGAGGACCGAGCAGTCTGCAATATCACGGAGACATGTCCATTATTGATTCAAGTTTCAACAAAAGATTAGCAATGCAAGTCTAACGGTTATACAAATAGTATGATGATTCCACATAGCCCTCCAAATAGTAAAATAGTATAATGGATCCTATATAGCCCTCCAAAAGGAATATTTACTCCTATATAGACCTCCAAACAGTACAATGACCACAGGAAGCACCGAAAACTGTATTATGGCCCCCTCATAGCCGTGCAAACTTTATAATGGCTCCTACATAGCACTGCAAACTATTTTAGGACCCCGACACAGCCTGGCAAACTTTATAATGGTCGCAAAGGAACTGAAAAAATAATAATCACCTCTCCCCATGCCCTTGCTGAACCGATCTCTGCAGCATGTGGCCTGCACTGCTTGACACAGCAGTCATTATGTGATGTCATCGCGCCCACTGAGCTGAAGGTTGAGGGAGTGTCAACGGATGGCTTCCTCTTCCATCATTGTTTTCAACTGTATGAGCATCCAGGATACTGATACAGTTGAAGGTGCGATGCCCGGTGGAGGTGGCACACTGGGTCCTCTTCACTCATGACCAATGGCAGCGTGGTCTCGTGCTATTAGTGTGTCGCCCGGGGCAGTGGGGCTCGGTTATCCGGGCCCCTTTTCCGCTGTGGTCGGGGGGATGTTACTGGTGGCCTGCCTGGACCTGTGGCCCTGGAGAACGAACTTTTAAAAAAGGGGTATATATATATATATATATATATATACAGGGGAATAAAGTTTATAATGTAGTTCTCGTGATGCCACCCGCAGCTTCTCGTGATTAAGCACCAGCGCCGCTTCAGTCCTCTGGAAGGTGGTGGTATAGCAGCCTTGATGGTGCAGCCCCCTGCAGGTGGAGCTAACCCCCCGGAGCAGGGATGCACCGGTGATGGTAGGGGTGCTGGTAATGGATGGATAAGCAGGGTGCAGCGAAGAAACAAATACGCAGAGACTTGAGCACTCTACCCGGGTACTTTACTAGAACAGTGCAGATGGTAATACAGTTCACAGCAGGTAACAGTCTCTGGACGAAATAGCTGGCCTGGTAGTCACAACGAGCTCCAAAGTCTCGGGGAGTCTCCCGTGGAATGCCTGCTTGGATCTGCCCTGTGTCCTGCTCTCAATGAATGTCTTGAGGTGCCCACTTCATACCAGGCCTGTTGGAGATGGGAATCCTGGTGTGTCAATTCCACTTGACAGTGTGACGGGGCCGGTAAACGGTCTGCGACCTCCGGTGTTCTCGGTGAGGGGTTAAACTCCCTCGCCGTCTTCGGAACGGTACTCTGGTAAAACAGACCAGGGTTCCCTCCTGAGTATGGGCACTCAGGGGGTTCCCTCCTTCCGTCTGGGCTGCTGGCTTCTCTCTCTACAGGCCCCCTCCCTGGGATTCTTCCTTCACTCTCTTGGAGAGAGAGCCGACTGGAACTCACTGTGTGTCCTCCCTCCTCCCCTATCTCCTCCCCCCTAGGGTATGGGACCTCTGCCATCTGCCTAAGTGGGTTTGTGTGCTAGGATGGGAGCCTCCTGAAGAACATTTGCATTCCGTTGTGACAGGGGTAACCGCACATTCATTTATAGGTGCAGTACCCCAACTGTGACGCCTGACCAGGTGGGGCGCCACATTAGCGGTATGCCATTACCAATGGGGTAACTACAATAGGTGCAGAGGTTGTAATCGCACGCAGGCCATGGAGCCTAGGGGGTCCCAAAAGTCCATTTGGTCTATAGAAAAAGACTAATGCTATTAGAGATTTTCACTAATTGGGGACCCTGTTGGAGCTTTTGCATCAGGGCCCATGAGCTTCAAGTTACGCCACTGGCCATCACCCCTGTAGTGACATGTCCATTCTTCTGGAGTTTTCCTCTAAGAAAATGCTCAATAGAAGTCAACGGCAAGGCCTATAAAACAACCTGAAAGTACCTGGCCATCTTTTTTGGACTTTTTCTCAGTATTTTTTCTTTAAAAAAAATTCAGGCATTTTCTTCATTGTTTAGTGGATGAAAAAACAAAAATGTCTGAAATAAAGACATCCAAAATAAAAAATTGGTGACCAAAAACTTTATCGAAAAAGCACTCAGGATTCAGGAACTGACCTAAAAAGGACATTAAAGAACAGTAAAAAACGTAGCTCCAAGTTTACAAAACTCCAAACAGAAGAAGTGATCGATCCCTGAAGTGTCTTGTGCTTAAAAAAAATGACATTTTGACAGCCAGAAAAAGATGCTGTGTAAACAAATCCTCGAAGAGCGTAGGCAGCTGTTCAAGGACCCATTTTCAGTTTCATTACCTCCACTGATGGTGCACCCCTTTACTTTTGCGGCCCCTGTACAGCTGTATCGGTTGCACACTACCCGCCTACGCTCCTCTTTAGGTACACGCTCTTGTTGTGCTGCGGATAGTGACTGCTTCCTTTACAGTTCTGCAGAAATCTTAATGTTGAATGCACTTTATTTAGCACACACATTACACCGCCAACCAGGACCCAAAACACTAAAAATAGTTTGTTTGCAGCTTTCACTACATGTGCCAAAAAACAGATTCCATCTCTGTCACATTAGAGTCTTAATCAACGTGTCACATCTAATGAGAGGATGCAGAATTCCTTTCAGTTATCATTTATAGATGGCAGAGAATGGGGTGTAATGTAGGGATCCCTGGTGGAGTAGAAGGGTCCTGTCACACAGGCAGCCGGTAATGAATGCTATTTGCCTATATAACAAAATGTGAAAATGAATGCTAAATAATGGTGAAAAACACTAGTAAAACTCTATTTCATGGTAACGCTATATATATACTGAACAAATTACTTTTGTTTTTGCTCCTACTTTTCATGAACTGAATTAAAAAATCCAAGACTTTTTCCAGGTACAAAAGGCCTTTTCCTTCTAAGTATTGTTCACTAATTTGTCTAAATCTGTGTTAGATCGGCTTCACACGACGGCACAATCCGATCCGGGGCTGTCAGGGATGAACCTGACAGCCCCGGACCAGATCAACACACAGAACCGGAGGGCTAACATGTTCTCAGATCCAGTGTGCTGCCGCTGCTGATGATTCAGGACCGCGGCTCGCGGGGAGATAGCTGCGGTCCTGAAATTACATCAACGTGCAGTTGCAGGTGTCAGGTTCCCGGATCCTCCCAGATCGGGGTTATCAGTCCTCAAAGGCTCCCATGTTAGGGAGTGCCGGATTGCCCCAGATCCAGGAGAATCCAGGAGGATTCAATTTGGGGAGATTTTTCTTCCCAGACACAAAAATGATGCATGCTCCGATTTTGTGTCCGGGAGAAAAGTCCAATTCCTCTCGGATTCTCCCGGACACATGGAAACCAGATTACGAAATAGGATACTATGTGGCCAAAATCCGGTCCAGGGCAGTCCGGATTGTGCCGTGGTGTGAAGCCAGCCTTGGTGATCACTTCTAACTTCTCCTTTGCCAAGATCCACCTCACAGGTGTAGCATATCAAGATGCACAGGTGTGCCTTAGGCTGGCCACAATACAAGACCACTCTAAAATGTGCAGGTTTATCACCAGCACAATTCCACAGATGTCACAAGTTTTGAGGGAGCGTACAATTGGCACGCTGACTGCACGAATGTCCGCCAGAGCTGTTACCTGTGAATTGAATGTTCATTTCTCTACCATAAGCCATCTTCAAAGGTGTTTTTGAGATTTTGACAGGACATCTAACTGGCTTCACAACCGCAGACCATGTGTAAATAGCCCAGGAGTTCCACATCCAGCATCTTCACCTCCAAGATTGTCTGAAACCAGTCACCCCGGACAGCCGACAAAACAATCGGTTTCCATAATCAATTTCTGCACAAACTGTCAGAAACTGTTTCAGCGAAGCTCATCTGCAACTCTTTGTCCTCATCGGGTTCTCCACCTGACTGCAGCTCATCATCCTCATCGGGGTCTCCACCTGACTGCAGCTCATCATCCTTATCAGGGTTTTCACCTGACTGCAGCTCGTCGTCCTCATCGGTGTCTGCACCTGACTGCAGTTCTTCGTCCTCTTCAGGGTCTCCACCTGGCTTCAGCTCATCGTCCTCATCAAGGGTCTTCACCTGACTGCAGCTCATCATCCTTATAGAGGTCTTCACCTGACTGCAGCTCGTCATCTTCATCGGGGTCTCCAACTGACTGCAGCTCATCATTCTTATTGGGGTTTTCACCTGTCTGCAACTTGTCTTCCTCATCGGTGTCTCCACCTGACTGCAGCTTATCGTCCTCATTGGGGGTCTTCACCTGACTGCAGCTCATCATCCTTATCAGGGTCCCCACCTGACTACAGCTTGTCATCCTCATTGGGGTCTCCACCTGACTCCAGCTCATCCTCTTTATTGAGTTCTTCACCTGACTGCAGCTTATCATCCTCATTGAGTTTTCCACCTAACTGCAACTCATCCTCCATTTTGGGGTCTCAAACTAACTGCTGCTTGTCGTCCTCATCAGGTCTCTACCTGAATGCATTCTATTGTTGTAACTGACTTGAGTAGGCAAATGCTCACGTTCAATGGCGTATGGCATGTTGGAGAGGTGTCCTTTGTTCTCTTCATGGCCAAATCCAAATTTTCATTGTACAGGACAGAATGACAAATGGTGGAAACACCAGATACGCACTGATTTTCTGACCAAAGACGCCTTAATACTGTAGAAGTGCACTTTTTAGTGCAGCCTTTTATTAAGGCCAGCCTAAGGCACACCTGTGCAATAATCATGCCGTCTAGGAGACATTAGTATTTAAGAGTTGCAGTTTTTTTTACTCTGGCATATAAGTGTAAGGGTGCATTTGTCATCCTAGTTTGGACTCATTTTTCATGGACTCATACACTTACAAGGTCTGGGAACTTGCTATCTTAGCCCTCTCACACAGCCAGATCAGAATATCCCACACACTACACTGATGAGGGGCAGTTACCCCGAAATGCAGCGTCTGTGGTTTGGGGTTCTGATCTGGCACAAATCCCTTAGTCATATTTAAAAGCTTGTTGGAAAGTGATTATGACTTTGAGAACCTACTTAAATGTGGCGGTGGAGTTATTCCACTTCCTTACTGAAGAGCAAATTTGCATATTTCCTAGAGGAGGGATGTGGCTTTAAATCTCCTTACCTACTTAACTGTCTTCTTATGGTTGCAAGGAAACTTCTCTCCATAAGGTAGATAGCAAGTTCCCAGACCATAAAATTGACAGTCATTCAAATTTGCTTGCAGGCTTAAGTTCCTTAGGGCACTTTCACATCAGCGTTTTTTTCAAATCGCGGCAGATGCGGTGAAAAAACCGCATCTGCCGCGATTACCGCATACCGGCTGCACTTGCGGCGCGGTTGCGGTTTTTGCCATGCAAAGTATAGGCGTACTTGCGGCAGGTGCGGCAAGTGCGGTTTTGCACTTGCGGCAGGTGCGGCCGCGAAAAAAACCGCGGCTGACCGCGGTTTTTTTCGCGGCCGCACCTGCCGCAAGTGCAAAACCGCACTTGCCGCACCTGCCGCAAGTACGCCTATACTTTGCATGGCAAAAACCGCAACCGCGCCGCAAGTGCAGCCGGTATGCGGTAATCGCGGCAGATGCATTTTTTTCACCGCATCTGCCGCGATTTGAAAAAAACGCTGATGTGAAAGGGCCCTTTAGACTGACAAATATTTATTTATTTATTTTTTAAAAAACACAGATAAATTTTTTTTTTTTAAATAGCAAGAAAAAACAAAAGTTCAAATCACCCAACACTTAAATAAATAAATATAAAAATACCGTATTTTCGCTTTACAAGACGCACCAGATTATAAGACACACTCCCAAATTTGGTGATACGCCCTCAAATTTGGTGAAGGAAAGAGAAAAAAAATACTTTTTAATGTTAAAGGGATCCTGTCACCCCCAAACCACCTCCTAAGCTATTAAAAGCTGTCCCTAGAGCATAGTAATACTTACCCTACACTCCTTTTAGCTCCTAAATGCATATATTGAAACTGAATATAAACGTTATAATAGTACCTCATTACTGATGTTAATGAGTGACTATGGTATTCATAGTCACCCAGCCAGGCTGTCCCTCTTCATAATATCACGCCTGAATAGGCGTGATCTTCATCATACATTCAAATGCGAGCCTCCCTACACTTGCGCATGTGCAGTGCGGGACTCGAAGCTAACAGCGGCGCGGGTGTAAATACGTCACCCGGTGCCGGAAATGACGCGAATCGCGTCATACAGTCCCCGCACAGCAGCGGTCCGGAATAGGAGAGCGGGGAGGCGCACAGGGAGGCGCGCATTTGAATGTATGATGAAGATCACGCCTATTCAGGCGTGATATTATGAAGAGGGACAGCCTGACTGGGTGACTATGAATACCATAGTCACTCATTAACATCAGTAATGAGGTACTTTTATAACGTTTAGATTCAGTTTCAATATATGCATTTAGGAGCTAAAAGGAGTGTAGGGTAAGTGTTACTATGCTCTAGGGACAGCTTTTAATAGCTTAGGAGGTGGTTTGGGGGTGACAGGATCCCTTTAAATGGGCTCTACCTTATAATGTTAGTGTCCATCTTACAAATCATTTATATGTCCCTCATAGCCCCCTCATCCTGGGATATAACACCCCTCATCCTCGATATGACCCCCTTAATCTGTATATGGCCTCCATATATTGGATATAGCCCCCTTTTGCTGGCACATAGGCCCCTCTGATTGCAGATAGTCCCCCTATGATGGCATATGTCCCAGTGTGCTGGCATATGTCCCTCTATGATGGCACACATCCACCTGTGCTGGCACATGTTCCCCTGTGCTGGCACATGTCCCCCAGTGCTAGCACACGTCCCCCTGTGCTGGCACACATCCCCCAGTGTTGGCACACGTTCCCCTGTGCTGGCACATGTACCCCAGTAATGGCACACATTCCCCAGTGATGGTGCATGTCCCCCTGTGCTGGATCCATGGCTTCCTGTGATGGCACATGGCCCCCCTTTGCTGGATATGGCCTGCCCATCACTCTGTATGGCCCCCATGCTGCTGCCCATGCTAAAATAACAAACACTTTGAACTTATCTCTCCAGCGCTGTCCTTCATGGCTCCCTGTTGCCGCATATTGAGGTGGGCGAGGACATTCTTGGGAGCCTACGATGACACTGGTACTGGGGTCCCTGGCTCAGCCTGTTCTTGAAGGTACCTCTGAAGGTGAGGAGGTCCGAGTAACCACCCTTTCTCCTAAGCTCCTGAAAAAGTCCTAGGCACAAAGCCTCCACCCATGGACCAGGGAAACCCAGCAACTTCAATTGAGGAGGATTGCAGCAGCTCAAGACAAGTGTCTGCACACACCAGGTCTCAGATCAGGAATGAACTGAATCGGCGACATTCGGTCGAAGAAAGCTGAATTTTTCATGGCTTAGGGGTGGAGAGCAGAAGGCTCAGACACACTCCCTCAGCTCACCTGAGCTATTAGTCACTTCCACCAAACATTCAGCATCCTCCACCTGCAGAACCATAGTGACTGAGGAAAAAAAAGACTACTTTAAACTACAGCAGCAGAAATTGGCTGCAAGCAGTCAATACGTGACAGGTAACAATAAAAACTTCAGCTGTCTGTCATGGGGTGGAAAAGCGGTAAGCGAATCAGGTAGCATGATGGTAAGATGGGCTACAGGTGTTCAGGGAAGCTACTCTGACCCTTAGACTGGGGTTCCTTAGCTCACACTGCCCCCAGAGGTACCTTAGAATGTGAGGAGGTATGGGTTGCCACCCTTACCCTATGCTCCTGATAAGCCCTAGGCTAAAAGCCCACCCACGGAAAACAGCAACTTCCCCAAGGAAGGTAATCTCCAGGCAGGATCAACAGGAAGGTAACAGCACACACTGGCCTGAGTCCTAACAGTACACAAGGTCAAGGCAGAGTGAGCTCTATCTGTGACACCCAGTGGACGGAAGCAAAACTAATTAAAAGCTGAAGGAATGGAGAACAGAATGCTCTGACACACCCCTCCACCCCTACCTCCACCTGCAGAGACGCACACCAATAAAGCAGCATCTGCAGAATAACACTCAATGTGCCAAAGGAAATGAACTCAGATTTAAACCACAGCTGCAATACACATAGACTGCAAAGCAGTCAACATGGGACAATGCCACAACTATATCAACTGACAAAAAAGTAAAAAAATATATATATTTTTTTATTTTTTAAAGCAATAAAAAAAAATTAAGTTTAGTATCACATAACAGTATTGACCTATAGAAATTAACAATATAGTTTTAGGTCTGGGGAATTTGCTATCTACCTTAGTACCACGTCACACACACAGATAATTGTGCAGATATTGTTCGCAGATCTCTGGTTGCTGTGAAATCATGAACACATTGTTCTATTTTGTGGCCGTGTATAAATGGAACAATGTGTCCATGATTTCACTGCAACCAGAGATCTGTGAACAATATCTGCACAAATATCTGTGTGTGTGACGTGGCCCTTATGGAGAGGAGTTTCCCTGCAGCCATAACCATTCTATATAGTTTTATACTTTAAACTGAGTTTTGTACAAAACACATTACAAATAATGATGACGAAGTTGCTGTTTTTGTTTTATTCATTGCTATCCCATAGTACATTTACGGTGTCATTTAAAACAAGTTAAATACTAAAAAGAAAATGCTCTCATACAGATATATAGGCAGAGAAATGTCAGAGTATGATCGGTTGAGTAACTAGAGTAACTAGAGTCTGATGGGCCGACCCCCAAGTTGGTCAAGTGTATGGGTCCTTGTAGCATTCTACATCCTGTAAAAACATACAATTCCCCCAGCCCCTTTCATTAGGTAGTAATGTCGCCCATCCTGAGCCACTTTCTGGTAAATATGTCTCCATCCTGGAATATATGTTCCTGTGCTAGTATACTAGTGCATCTCAATGAATGAGAATTTCATCAAAAATAAATAAAATCAGGCCTGGAACTAAGGTGAAGCTATGCAGTGGTGAAAGTTCACACTGATCTCATAATGGAAAAAACAGCAAGAAAATCAATGAGTGAGCAAATACCCTAAAAACAATCAAATTCAAAGTGCAAAAAAATAAATAGGGTTCTTGATATCATCATATAATTGCAAAAGCTGTCCCACCAGCGACATGGTGACCCCATCAGGTCAGTCCCTGCCTAACAATAGTACACCATACTGTTGGATTGATCATATCAATATCACCAAGTATCCTATTTATTTTTTTTTTTGCACTTTAGCATTTTTACTTTTATGACTTCTAGGGTATTTGCTCATTGTTGTTTATCTTGTTGTTTTTCCATTATGAGGCCAGTGTGAACTTGCACCACTGCATAGTTTTACCTTAGAGCCAGCCCTGGTTTTATTTCTGTATGTTTTGATGCAGTCATGCAATCATAGGTGTGGCCTACCTCTGAGCTGGACATGATATAATGTGTAGCGTCCCATGGTATGGAGTGCTCTGTTGGGACCTGGTCCAGCTTGATCCTGTCCCTGTCATTTCAAGTCACTGACAGATGACCAGGTATTAGTACTATTATTAGGCAGCGGCTGTCCCGATGGGGTTACCTTGTCGCTGGTGGGACAGCTTACACATTTATATGATCATATCAATGTCACCAGGTACCCTATTTATTTCTTTGCACTTTGCATTTGTACTTTTATCACTTTTAGGGTATTTGCTCACTTGTTGCTTTTCTTGTTGCTTTTTCCATCAAAAATCAATAATCATATTGCCATATTTCCGGGCGTTTCTGGGAGCCCTAAAACACATTGACTAATAAGTCAATATTATATTCATCATTTGATGCCTCGTGGAATGCAGCAGCGCGGTTTTTAACCCTTTATCCTCCCTACTTTAGTTTTCTTAGATAATGACCTTTAGGATTTCATTGTCATAATCATCAACATTAACAGAAATAAACACTTGAAATAGATCACTCTGTGTGTAATGACTCTATATAATATGTGTTTCACCTTTTTGTACAGAATTACTGAAATAAATTAACTTTTGGATGACATTCTATTTCACTGATATGCACTAGCATATGTCCCCCATCCTGGTATATATATCCCCTATCATTGGCCTTTTCCTGATATTTATGTCCCCATCCTGGTATATATGTCCCCTATCCTGGACCTTTTCCTGGTATTTATCTCCCTCATCCTGGTATATATATGTTCTCATCCTCATATATATGACCCCATTCTAGGTCCCATCCTGGTATATATGTCCCTTTCCTGGCATATATGTTCCCCACCCTGGTATATATATGGCCCCTTTCTGGGCCCTATCCTTGTATATATGTCTCCATCGTGGTATAAATGTCTTTATCCTGGTATATAAATGTCCCCATTCTGGGCCCCATCCTAGCATATATGTCTGGTATATATGTCCCCCATCGTTGTACATGGCCCCCCCATCCTAGTATATATGTCCCCATCCTGGTATATATGTCTTTAACCCTTGACCCTTCCTGGTTTATATAGTCCCCATTCTGTCTCTAATGCTTTAAAAAAACAATAAAACATTCCACTCACCTCCCCTGGCTCCCACGTCGTGCGGTGTCCTCCTGGGTAGCCGGCACAGTGGGTGTCATCTGGCCAAGGGTTTAAATAATCGCCACTCTGCAGAGAATTAAAAGCTTTGGATAAAAGTGATTTTGCACCTACAAATGAAGTAATTCTGACAAATGAAAATTAAATAGGAAATAGAAAGCAACTGGGGGCAAAAAGAAGCTGAAGTGCTCCTCATTACATACAACAGAAGGACATAAACCTTCATCCACGAACCGCTTAACCCTGATAAACTGTTTCCGCATTACATTATGGAGCCTCGATGTAATGGCCCCTGTGAATACATACTCTGCATTGTGCCTATAATCTCCAGAGTTATCCCCCTGGCTATTCTCAGTACACAATGTACAGTAACCGCACACACATATAACGTGTGAAATTACAGATTTGGAGGATGATGATGACATCCTGTCAAACATAATAGAGAAAGTTCTGTATTTATTATTTCTTAAACAAAACCTCTCCACCGTGTAGCGTACGGTGCGTCAGTCAGGTGTCCGTCTACCAGGAGGAGAGAAAAAGTTCACACTTGTGGTTTCCTGAGATTTTTATGGTTTCATGTAAATTTTATGTAGGTCCTACATCTCAGTAATATACTAATTTCATGATCTGTATTATTTATTATTTTCAGTCTGCAGCCACCGGAGTGTGTGTTCCTTCATGTAAGAAAGTCAGATCCATTATACTAATGAGACTCGGATCAAACTCTGATCAGAGTGTCAGCTTAGCGTGATCCGATTCTTTCATCGAATAAAATCATATCACAGGTGAGGAGAAGTGTGGCGCCCCACTGGTCAGTGCGCCACAGTAGGGGTACTGCATCCACAACAGAGTGTGCAGTATTCCTGTCATTTGGGGAGTGTAAAGTCAACCTTAGGCTCCCACCCCGGCATTCTTACACCTAGGCTAGGGGACCAATTGGCAACCCGTTACCAGGGTAACCGGTCCCGGGGGGAGGAGAGTTAAGAATAGGGAGAAAGGCGGGAAGTCACACAGTTGGATGTAGTCCGTACTGAGGGAAGAAGCGGAAGAAGGGAGGGCGCCCGAGAAGAAAAAGGCGGCCCAGGAATGAAAGAGCAAACCCAGTGCCAGACCACAGGACAGGTCTGGGGGAATCCTAGTCCACCAATGGAGTGCCGGCTGCGAGTCACGGTTCAGGCGAGTTCATCTCTGAGCCGTTAACACCAGCCAGCCAAGGGCCGAATTATCAACCCCCCCTGTCCAGAACATGCAGCCCCACCAGGATCATCAAACTGGGTTGATCCCTTAGAGAGAAGAATGGTATCTCATAGCACCCAACGGGCCTGGTAGACAAGCAGGCTGTGCAAGGCAGCGCAAGGAAAGTGAGGAGGCGCAGGTCAGAACAGCGGGACAAAAGAAAGACAAGAGACTGTATACTACGGGATCCTCACTTTACCCTCCTTAGTGACTACCCGGCCAGCTACCCGTTCAAAGACTGTGTAAACTGAACTTGAAGTGCCATCTGAACCAGTTACTAGTAAAGTACCCGTACAGAGTCACAAGGCCTCCATGTCTCCTTTTTACGCAAACCGCTGTGTAGCTGCACTGCCTACATCCAGCACCACGACAACAAATGCAGTACTATCCTGCCCCGGGGACCTGGCTCCACCTGCAGGGAGCCAGACCACCCAAGCTGCAATACCATCATCCCCGCTGGTCTGACAGCAGCACTAGTGAACATCACCAGAATCTGCAGGTGGCGTCATGAAAAACATTTATTCTTTTTATTCCTTTTTACTTTTCCCCTAATTTTTGAGCCGACCACCAGGGCTACGGGTCCGGGCGGGTCACCATTGACATCCCCCCAACTCCATGCCCGGGTTCCGAGTTCCCTTAGACCCCTGTGTGAGTCAGAAGGTGGAGAACAAAACTTCTCCTTCCCCATTCTGAGAGTCCGTGGATGTCATGCAGTCTGTTAATCTCCACGTGGTGTGATGCAGCTGCTCAGCGATAGAAACCCAGAAAGGTCACTATGGGACTTGTGGTACCAGAAGGGTTAAGCTTGCAAGTTGCTGAGATGTGGGTGTTGCTCATACCTTATTACGTGTGTTTGTGTGAGCACATGAGCTAACAGGGAGACCATGAATGTCTGGAGAGACTGGCAGAACCTGTGAGGGTATGCTATCAGTGCTTGGAGCAGCCACTGTCCTGGAGGGCACCTGGGATGGTATACTTGGAAGTGGCTGGCATCCTGGAAAACACGTGGTGAGGAGACCATGGGAAAGCCTCGAATGTCTCTGTGTTCAGGAAGCTTCAGACCTGCTGAGGGTCTAGAACCGACAGGAGTTGGTGATTCCAGTGAGGCAGTTTCCTGGACGGTAAATTGCGAGGTGAGCATGTATATGTTGTTATGCCTGCACTGAGACACTGTAATGAACAATGAAAGTAAATGTCACGTGGGCATATCCACCATTGGAACAGACTGGTATGCCACTAATGTTCTGTTGATGTATATGGACTGTGCACTGTTTGCGGTTTATGATGATGTTAATAAACTGCTGGACTTTATTTTTCTGCAAAATCTGCTTGCCTCAATCTCGCTACCATTTGAATGTTCCCCCAACACACTCAGTGAGCAAATCGCCACAGAGGCCATACATTTGAATGGGTGCATGCTGTCCGATTTGTGCTGCCACTTGCAGAAGGCTGCAATTTCTTTCACATGCCGAATCGGCCTTGAAAATAAAGGATCAGTACTGCCCTATTGTATAACCTTGGAGTGGAAGCTATCCGATAAAGATTTGGACAGCCCTCATCTGTGTAATCCGCTAGTGTGACTACAGCCTCAAAATCATTGTTTCTATCAGTGAATTAGAAAATGTTTAGATAAAGAAACTGAAAACTCAATGACCTGATATTTCTCTCAGCTGAGGGTTTGCCATAATTATATTGTCTATACCAACAGTATAGGTGCAGGACAGAACAAGCAAATTTCCCGAAATTTGTAATTGACAATAAAGATAATTATATTTATTCTACATGTTTCGGAATGCAACTTGCTCCTTCTTTAGGAAAATCATATTCAGTATATGATATACCGTATTTTTCGCTTTATAAGACGCTCCGGATTATAAGACGCACTCAGATTTTAGAGGTGGAAAATAGGGAAAAAAATATTTGTAGCAAAAAATGACTTTGATATGACACTCAGGCTCTGCGACCAGTCAGCGCTGGTGTCTGTTTCCTTAGGATGCAGGTGTAGCATGTGAGCAACACCAATGACTTCTGCTCCAGTGTCTGATGGCGGGGAGACAGACGCCAGCACTGATTTGTCGGAGGGATGAGTCTCATATTAATGGGACATGAATATGCAACTTCTGACAATGTTGGAACTGCTGCAGCATGGGGGGAAGGATGCGTGCACACGATTAGTATACGCACCGTTTTGGACGCAGCGTCTTGCTGCTGTGTCAAAAATGCTGCGTAGTACAGTACAAGCATAGTGGATGGGATATGTAGAAATCCCATCCTCACTATGCTTAACCCGCCCGCTGTGATCTGACAGCTGCGGTGCGGGTTGCCGGTTCCCCCTCCGCATGTTTATTTCATGTTGCGGAGTCGGAAGCGGCTTCCATCGGGTGACTGCAGGGAGAAGCCGCCCTGCACCCGCTGCACATGGTGAGTACAGGACGGCTGCGGTCTCCCTGCGGCCCCCCGTGGCTTCACTCAGGTCCGGAGGAGCCGCATTCAACATGCAGCTCCTCCCGACCATGAGCACACAGCCTTAGTATGGTCCTTATTACTTTTACAAGGGCCAACAAGGTGAATGAGAAGGGATTTGTTCATGTAGTAGCAATCCCTTTAAGAACTATAACTCCCAGCATGTACTGTAGATCCTATAGCATGCTTGGAGTTCTAGTTAAGCACAGTATTGTTGTGTTAACTTTACTTTATTAGTGGTTATGTTACACATCCATGTGCACTCACTTTAATGTGTCCTGCTTTGTGGCCAGTCTGCATATAAAGTTCTGATGTGATGTACGGTAAAGAGGGAGGGCCAGGGAGGGGTCTGAACACTGTGCTGAAATACGATGCTCCAGCCTCTGTCTCCTAATTACAAGTCACCACTACAGAGCTTGACCTATAGATGCAGGATGTAGATACAGGAGCTGTACACTGGTGTTATGCAGGCTCCAGCCCTGCTCTAATAGACTGAAGCTCCTGAACTGCAGACCTGACCGACCTTCCTGGATTTCTGCACAGGGCAGGACTCAGCAGGAGGACACATTACAGAGAGCAGAGGGAGTGAGGCCAGGACACTGTGACAAGGTACCTGTGACAAGGTACCTGTGATAAGGTGCCTGTGATAAGGTGCAGATCTGCTCTGCCCCTGTCTCCATCGCAGCACAAAGCACAAAGCTCAGTGCTCCTTCACTTGCTGCAGCTGCACCCCCGGCACCTGCATTCTCACTTTCTCCAGCACACAGTCTCCCCAGCCACTGCAAGAAGCTGGGGAGAGACCATGTGTGCAGGCTAAGCAGCTTCTCCTGCTCCCCGTGCTCTCACCTCTCATGCTGTCTTCAGTGCAGAGAGGTGGGTGGGGACTGGGAGCAAGTGAAGTGAATATCTAAGTAGTTAATAAGCCGGGGACACGTGGTGCTCCTGCCGCCCGGATTCTTCAGCAGGGACCATTCCCTGCCACTTCTGTCCCCACTTCACTGCTGTCTCCCCCTCCCCAGCAACTGAGGATGCTAGAATGTTATATTCCTTTTATAAGACGCACCCCCCTTTCCTCCAAAACTTGGAGGAAAAAAAGTGCGTCTTATAAAAGGAAAAATACGGGTATGTGATTCTTCTGAAGAAAGAGCAAGTTTGCACTCTGAAATGCGTATAGTAAATATCTCTTTCTATCCATCTTTTGGTTGTTACTCCCGACGGCGCGGCTCAATTCACCATTCTACTACCGGATCATTGTCTCTTCCTCATGGATATATGTTCATGTAGGCATTGAGGCTCCCACAACTCACATTGATGAGCCCCCTATTGTAATTTATTTCCCATGGAAACACAAATAAGACCCTGTTTTGCACTCTCTTGTCTTTCCCGCTTGTTATATTTGAAGGTTCAATTGGGCAGATTCAATCGGTTTGAGGGGAGATTTGATTCACAATAAATTAATTTAGTTTAAATCTGCAGTGAAGGGGTTACAAATAGTAAACACCCTTTAAATACCTGTCCCACCACTGACTTTTCTCACCAGGTGTTCTGACTGGCTCCTCTTTGGTCTTTTTTTCCTAGATCTTCCGGTAGGTGCTGTAGCTGATCAGGTCCTAATTTCTTATGTGGCACATGACAAATGTCACTGATGTTAAGGGGTTATTCCCAAAAAATCATATTGTCTAAGGCTGGTTTCACACTGCAGTTTTTTCCCTGATCAGGTTCCATTAGGTTTGTGTGCCAAAACCAGGAGAGGAACGTGCAGAGAAAAACTATAATTGAAAGATTGACAACTGTTCTGGGTTTTGGAGACAATCCTGGTTTTGACACACAAACCTGATCGAACCTGATCAGGATAAAAACTGCAGTGTGAAACCAGCCTAACCTGCTGAATGCTGGGAATTCAACCACTGAAAGCTCAAGGGATCTCTAGGTTGGGGCTTCGGAACTCCAAGACGAGGGCTCTGCAATTCCATCATGATTGAAGCAGAGGTGTGCATGCTCGGTCTTCGGTCCATTTCTTTTTGGCAGTCCCATAAGAGATACCTCAACTGCAGAGTCCCAGTGCAATCTTGGGAGCAAGTTCACTGTGGTCAGTCTCCCAGCAAGTTATACCTAATCTACTGAATAGCGAATAACTTGATTTGTTTGTAAATAACCCTTTAAAGTCATGCTCTAAGTGGTCACATGGGATGTCAGGCTCATCACTGGCCTGCATTGTGTCCCACTATCCACATGGAGTCTAGTTAGAGGTGGCACCCACAAAAAGACCTGGAGGGAGACGAACACCAAAAAAGAGCTGGTAGGAGTACAGCAGTGGAGAGCAGCAGGGGTGGGACAGATATGGGGAGAGCTGAGGTGAGTATATGAGTTTAATGGTCTTTTTTTAACTTCTACTTATTTTCAGAATTTTAAAAAATGGCTACTGCTCCCAAATTGAATGTGCAGAAATTCTGAGTCTAATAAATCCTAAATTTGGAGGACATTTATAGTGAATTCAATTAGTTTAGAATCTGTTTGCTCATCTCTAGTGCTGGAACTTACAGTCATTTCCCTCTTCACTTCCCAGTATACATTGCTCCCTCCATTCTCCAATAGTTTGTCTTCTTGCCTCTATGTAAGGCCTGTGTTTGGCAGGTGAGCAGTATCAGATAGACAGTCTGTCTCCACTTTCTACAATTCATCTCAGCATCTTTGCTATTAGAGAGAACATCTACTTGGCCTATCCATGGGAAAGAAGAGAACATTCTGATCACTGGGACCCCCCCAGAGACTGAGCCGGCACATTTATTTTCAGTGGGACTTCTGAAGATCACCGAGCATAGTCATTGAGAATGAAGAAGTGTAGAGGCACATGCTTGGTCTTCAACGCCCCTTCTTGAGATCTGTGAGTCCCAGCTGTCAGACCGCTAGGGTTAGGGGAAGATATCCCCTACCTGAGGCATAAGGGATAACTTCCAAACTTGGCAGAACACCTTCAAATACAATATATATAATTTGGATATCATGAATCACACTGACCTGCAGAATCACGTTGCCAGGTCATTTTTAAACAACCAAAGTGCCATGGAAAAATTGTGCTATTTTCACCTTTTCACTGAATTTGGACTTCTTTTTACCTGTTTTGCAATACATATTCAGGTAAAATGAATAACGTCATTGAAAACTGCCAAAATCTGTGTTGATCGAAAATTTTAAAAGTCATGGCTCTTGGAAAAAAGGGAGGAAAAAAATGAAAATTGGCCACGACAGGAAAGGGTTAACCATAAGGCGATGTCACAAATGCCAATAGTTAAATTAAAATAAAAAATACAAACAAATCCTAAAAAGACAAAAAAAAGCATAAAGACAACATGAAAAGCAACTCTGCACCTTGGAATGTAAAGCATCGCTGTCAGTTTGTAATCTCCATGATAAATATGATGGAGCTGCATTTTTGTGTCACTATCGTCTTTATATCTCATTTATATTTCAGAAGAATGTGAAGAGATAATTTTTCTGGTTGGAGCAAAGTTTCTCCCTTCAGATTAGAATAATCTGTCATGTCAGGAGCCCTCACAGCAGGTGTATGCTTTCAGGTGGAGCTATCGTCAGTTGTCCCCATGGGCAGTTTTGCATTTTTTTTCCAGTTTCTTTTGTGAGCGGTAGAGAAGCTTCAGGGAAATCACCTGTAGAACGGCCGCAGAGCGCTGAACTCCCCATCAGCTGTGCGAATGCTGACGTGCGCTACGGTCATCATATGGACACAGCTGTTATCACTAGTGACGCTAATGCACAAAAAAAGCCTTAAGAGTGGGGGCAATTACAGAAATGCTTCACTAATTATATCTATATTATGTACATTGTAAAACATGAAAAGCATTAATAAACTACTAGAAAAATATTAGAATCTGAGAGTCCTCAGTGGTTGATATCTTTTAATGGCCATCTTTTCAGGTAGCCATTAAAAGGTATCAACCACTGAGGACTCTCAGATTCCAATATTTTTCTATCTACTGGCTAACACGGTACAAACTATTTTTACCTTAATAAACTACTAGTAATTTCTGTATTCTATACATTTCTGACTTCATTACATTACATTTCTGACTTCTATACACATAATTCATAATAAGATAATCAAATTGTAACTTTTTTTTATCTCTCTCTTTTCCTTCCTTCTTCCCTTCATTACTCTCTTCCTTTCCCTTCATTCTTCCCTTCCTCCTTCCTTTTCATCCTTACTTTCTCATTCCCTTTTTCCCTTTCTTCCTCCTTCTGTACTCCCTCCCTTCCTTTTTTTCTTACGGTACCACCAACCTTTCTTCCGTTCTTCCTCTACTTTTCACTTTCCTTTCCTCCTATCCTACTTGTTTCCTTCCTTCCTCCATCTCCACAATCCCTTGCTTCCTACTTCTCTCCCTCTCCCCTCACTTCCTCCCTTTCTTCCACAACTACTCCCTTCCGTGTTTCTTCCTTGCTTTCTTACCTTTACACTTCCTCTCTCTCCCTTACTCTCTCCCTTCCTTTTTCCCACCCTCCCTCCTTCCCTTTCTCCTTCCCTCCCTAGCTTCCTCCTCCTTTTTCTCATCCTTCCTCTTTCCTTCCTTCCCTTCCTTCCTCTCTTCCTTCCTCTTCCTTCCTTCCTTCCTTCCTTCCTTTTCCTTCCTTTCCTCTCCTTCCTTCTTCCTTCCTCCCTCCTCTCTTCCTTCCTCTCTTCCTTCCTTCCTCATTCCTTCTACTTTCTCCCTTCTCCCTCACTCCCTCCCTGTCTTCCCATTTCCTTCCTCATCTCACAATCCCCTTTCTTCTTACTTCTCTCCCTCTCCCTCACTTCCTCCTCCTTTCTCCACACTCTCCTTTCCCTCCTTGTTTCTTCCTTTGCCATTCCTTTACCTTCCTCTCTCTCCTTACTCTCTCCTTCCTTCCTCCCTCCTCTCCTTCCTTCCCTTTCTCCTTCCTCTCCTTACTTCTCCTCCTTTTTCTCTCCTTCCTTCCTTCCTTCCTTCCTTCCTTCCTTCTTCCTTCCTTCCTTCCTTCCATCCCTCCTTCTTTCCTTTCTTCCTCCTCTCCTCCTCTCTCTCTTCCTTTCTTCCTCTCTTCTTCCTTCTTAGCAATCCTCTTTCCTCTTATCTTCCACTGTTCCTTCTTCTCTACTTAGCAAATGTCTGGGGTCAAAATGTGTCAGGTTTGTTATGTATAGGAATTCAATGCAATACCCAGTCCTTTGTTCTTAAGAGAAGGTAAACCTGGTGTCAACTTTCTCTCCCTTTTAAAGATATCCCTTTTTTGTGTGGATATTTTGCCTTTACCGGTTTGTTTATCCGATTTGGGATATCAAGAATACTTGTTTTTCAATTAACACTTGCTATTATTAAAAGTGTATGGCCAGCTTTAAAGGGCTCATCCACTATTGAGTGACCCTATATTAATTGGCCAAAGAAAGTAAAAAAAGAATAATCACCTTCCGGACAACATCCGCTCCTCTATAGTCAGCAGTGTGTCTCCCATTGGTTTAGTGTCACCTCCACCAGTGGCTGCTGGTTGACAGTGCTGACAGCGGGGGATGCAGCACTGACTACAGAGGAGTAGCACTAGTTTCAGAGTAACAATTGTTTTTTATCGTCTTTCTCTAGGAGTTTCTTAGACAGCTTTCACACTGGCAAATTTTGATTCCGTGGGCATACAGGAAAACCCTGTATGCCCACGGATTCCCATGCAACAGGCAACCTGTATGCTGTAATCAGCAATATTCTTTTCATGGATCCATAGGATCCATAATGACATGCCCTCTAGGGGCGTATCATTGACAATTGCATTATGCGCATGATCTACGCATGCGCAGTTCACTCATCAAGGTCCGGAGGTACACATCTGCAAAGGATCTGTACTGTCCGTGTCTTTTTATGCCCATAGACACTCGTTCTAATTTTTCACGTGGTGCTGTGTGGATCCGTGGCATCACGTTATTTTTCACGGAGACCAAAAACGTAGCAAGATATGTTTTTGGTCTCAGTGAAAACTATGTTTTGCCACGGAGCCATAAGGATCTTCGGCAAAAAGGGTGACACAAGGATGCCCACAGAAGTGTTTTCCATCCCCATTGAAAGTCAATGGGGCCGAAAATTGTGGGCAACCTGTTTGTCAGTGTGAAGGCAGCCTTACTAGTGGACAACAGCATTGTAAGCTGACCATAAACTTTCAAAAGTGACTAAGCCATTCATCCAACAGCTGTTCCTCCTGACCCCCTAGACCGAGCAATCCTATGGTGGGATTGGGAGATACTCCAGACTAAGTATACCTGTTTTTACTGAGCAGAGTTTTTAAGCTGCAGGCAATCTGCTTTTTTCTCTGAGAGAATTGATCAGCCATTATCAAAATTCTCAATTCTGAGGTAAAATCTATATTCAGCGAAGACTTTCCCATCACTGAGATAGGAGATGTCAGCTGTTACTGATGAGATACTATATATATAAAAGAAGAGGAGGGGCAGAGCTTTAAATATAGCTCCTCCCTTATCATGTTGCTCCTCCTTCCTATAGCATCTCTCTCTGTCTTTAGCTCCTCCCATCATCACAGAATCTTATTAGTAACAGCTGCCATCTCCTATCTCAGTAATGGGAAAGTCTTCACTGAATACAAATTTTACTTCTGGCCGAGAGAGAAGCAAATTTGTCTGATAAGATGTATGTTGGCCTACTGCATATTAATCTGTATGTACTGCAACAACTATTGTTTGTTTAATATGATGTGATTTTATGTCTGCATGCACATTGTTCAGATGTCAACAAAGTTAAAAAAAAAAAAAGGTCCTCATTCAGAGACAGGATGTCCCTCCCCCCGCTCCCAGCATGCACATTCTAGTGTGGAGCTGAAAGCTGAAAGTCACAGCAGAATCCTCTCTCCCTCTCCCAGAAATCAGATTGATCCTATTCTCATGTTGTAAGCTGGATGTTGTTAATTCTCAATAAATGAACATTCTCTGTTGCTCGCTGTGGACATCACGCTGATTAACGCGCTGCTAACAATGTATTACAAAACTGGTTATTTTCATAGATACTATTGATTTATGAAATAAAAATAAAAACAAACAATTATGCTCTATGAAGAAGATTTCGCAGCAGAAAAATCATAAAAAACATTATACCCTTGTGAATTCTTAGGTTTCTAGATTTCCTACAGCCATAAAAATAAAATAATTCTATTCTTTACTGCATTGCCTCTTTATTTAGCATTTTGTTAAGTATCTTCCAGCGTTCTATTCTCCCATGAGTTGGTATTGCAGATCTGTATCAGAGGTTGATTGTTTTATTTTTGTTCTTTTTCTATATGATCAGTTGTGTTTCTTTACATCATAGAAGTTGAAGCAGATGACAACAAACTCTAAACTCACAAAGAAAAAGCTCACGGAAATCTATATATCAAACTTTACCTTTCCATCCATACAATACATCTGCTTTATATTGTGCTTACCATTGAATGGCGCCAGGAGTGTTTCATTTAAATGGCTACCCTTCAGGCAAGCACATGTTTCTTCCTTATTGTTTGCCGTTCTGTAGCGGGAGGTGTGATATATGATTTAGATACCCTGCACAATGTACAGATTATCACACATAAAGCATATGCTTTCTGCAGCGGCATACATCTCTTTTCCATTTTGTGGCGGCTGAGTACAGTGGATGAGCATCATTAGCTTGGCATTTAGGATTCTACATTTATTGTGCAGTATCTGGGGCATTGTAAGTTCAGACCTTCATATGTTACTTATTAAAGGCAGTTTTGATTTAAAGGTTAGCTTGCTTAATTTGTAAACTTGTATGTTTCCCTCCTCCCCTCCTAATGTCTTCATTCCCTTTCTAAATTAAGTGCCTGGGGACAAATACTTTTCTGTTGCGATGCAGATTCATGCAAGTATGGGGTTAATCATTTGAGCTGGAAATAAAGGCAAACCCTTTAACAACTGCACTGAAAGCAGGAACTCAAATTGTTAAAGCACCGCTCCAGCGTTTTTTTGCTTATTTTTTTCAGCGCAGGAGTGTCGCTTTATATGTAAGCCCCCTGCTCCCGGTCATACACGCACCTTCCGGTGTCTTCATTTATTACTGACACCACTCCAGTCCCACGGAGCCGTCTGTTGGCTGGAAGTCAGAAGTTACATCAAAAATGTCCAATGCATCTCTATGAGGGACAGAACAAGGTAAGAATGAGGCTCTCATAAAGATATATTGAAATGTGACCTCCATGAAACACCAGAGCTGCCATGATTGTCACTTATCCTGAACAAGAAGACAGGATAGGCATTGAAACGCATTGAAATAAACCACAGTTGCTAAAAAAAACTGTCTTGATCATGGATTTTTCTTCATTACATCAGAAGCGCAGCACAAAAAAGTTCCACTTAATACATGTGACAACACAGCATTTTACCATTTATGTCATGGGTTAAAATTCTTAATTAGGCCAGAAGTATTGTTCTTTTATTTAACTCATGAGAAGTAAGTCATTGTTTGTTTCCAGTCTACTTGGAACCCCTATTGTCTTAGTTTGTGTATTGCTACCTAAATGTAAATTGCATTAGCCCCTTCTGTCTACATTATTCAGAGGAAAATTATGCAGTCAGATTGAACTGCTGACCAATGAGAGAACAGCCTTATCCCACCAATCCTGTAAGAACACAATACCCTGAGGTAAAGGCTTGGGGTATAAAAAGGACTTGCTTCAGTCACCTGTTGTTGATATTCTACATGACCTCAGCCTAGGAGCTTCGATTCCAGCAAGAGGATCACAAAACTAGATCATAGTCTAGATATTCAAGCCTACAGGACTTCAACCTAGGATCCTAAGATTCGACTAGAAGATCAGAGACTACTTGAAGAACTCAGGTTAGATCAATTTGGTCACCTGGCTACATACTTTGCTGTGCTTGGTTAACTTTCTAAGCTTATCGTCATCCCTTCTCAGTGGGTGTCCGCCAAACGTGGTATGCTGCTGGACTGGGTAATTGGCCCTGGAAGCCCCAAAGGTACGAATATTCTAGTCCTTGGTGAGCCAGCGGGAGGGTGAAACTCTGTTGCCTGTTACATCATGTGTTTTTTCTAAGTATGTGTTATATGCCTTTTACTGTTGGGGATCCAATAAAGTCTTACCAATGTGTAGTTTCTTCACCCTGTTTTGTCTGAGTAGCGTTTTGTCCACAGATAAGGAGTTTGGGGGTTCAGCTAGGTTGAGCTCTGGTCATGCAGTCTTTCTAAAGGCAGCCAAGCCATTGGATGAGAGCACCTACTGACCCCCATGTGTCCGCAATACTCATCATCATTATCCTCCTAGTTTAGATCTGCAGCTGCCCTACTTACAAGTGTAATATCAATTCTACCAGGTGAGCACACCTAATATTATTAACCCTCCTTTACCACTGGATAAGACTTTATGCTCTCCTATTTATTCCCTAGTATTTCCTACTAAGTTAGAGATGTAATGATAAGGGCAGGATATTCGGTGTGCACCTGACTATACATCATGGGAAATCTCTGGAATAGAAGACATGGGAGGTATGAAGAATACGAAGAACACACCTGTGGCTGCAGAGCGCCTGCTTCTATATTTAGTCATGTGCTGTAGGTCACTTCAGAGCTGACAAGCTGCTTTTCAACTCCTTGTCACCACTGCCTGGTGCATCTAATTACGCCTGCCCTGCAGCTGACAAATATCAGCTGCTGCACACTAAAAGATGGTTCTCAGTAAGTACTTCCCTCTGGCAAAGTTAAATATTAATTATCTCTTTTTATTTCATGATTATTCATGGGAGCTAATGTCACCACGGAGACAGAGTGATATGTCACTGTCATGAAATATTAAAAGTGCTAATTCACAGGAAAACTATGTCGAACAGGATAACCATGCCGGACCGTCTTCAGATTCACAGTGTCCTGTTGAGGTTCTTCAGTCATATGCAGCAGTGTTTTCAAGTAATGAGCAGAAACGCTCTGTGTTATATGCACCAAATTTTCTTCAATTTGGCATCCAATAATCCAGAAGGTCTAAAAGCTCTTCACTTGTTTCCAGAGTTCACACCCTAAGGTCTCGTTTAGACATCAGTTTTACAGTTCCTTGAAAAATACCCACAATGACAAATACTCACAGGCAACTCTAATTGTACCTTCACACGCCGCAATATCGGCTGGCGAAATGAGGCAATCTAACGTGCGCGTGCACATTTTTCATGGTCGCCTCAGATCGCTGATGGCTAAATGTTCTATTACAACAGGTAACCAAAACTGCCAGTTCCAGTGAGCAGCGAGTTCTGCAGAAGGAGATCAGGGCTCTGATGCAGAGGCAACAGGTGGAGCTGTCTGGTAGAGAAGTCGGCAATGTCAGAGTAAGTGATCCATTTCCCATTGTAATACCCCCAAGGAGTGAAATGTTAATCTGGTGTCGGACAGCAAAAGGCCTCAGGGGTCAGGATTATCAGGCCCTGGTGGAGCCCGTGTACTCAGATAGCAGTCCCACCATCCTGACAGCCAGGGGGTAGTTGATGTCCACCAGGGGAGAGTAGCCATACGCATCTTGAATTGTGTGGAGGACGAGGTCAAACTGCCCCGGTGTGCTACCATTGCTAAGCTGTTTACTGTCAGTACCAATGCAATAAAGGTGGTGGAACCCTTGACTCTGTCTGACCAGGCGGAGGACAAAGAGCAGCTAGAGGAATGGTGTCAGAAGCTACATGTTGGTACCCTCCCCTTTACACCAAAAGCATGGAGTTTACCAGGTAGTCCAAGAGTATGAGAGAGGTCTTTAGTAAACACCCACTAAACTTTGGGCAGGTAAAAGGGGTTAAACACCATATCCCCACCGGAAACCATCCACCCATGAAGGAGAGGTACAGGCCTGTGCCTCCAGCTCACTATCAATACGCCAAGGGAATGTTACGGGAGATGAAGGAGGCTGGGGTGATTAGAGATAGTAGTAGCCAATGGGTAGCTCAATTAGTCCTTGTTAAGAAAAAAGATGGCACAATGAGAATGTGAGTTGATTATAAGCAGATTAACCACATTACGCATAAGGACACCTAACCATTACCCAGGATTGAGGAATCATTAGCTGCCTTAAAATCTGCTAACTATTTCACCACTTTAGATCTTACCAGTGTATTGGCAGGCTCCCGTGGCAGAGGCGGACAGAGAGAAGTCTGCGTTTACAACGCCGATGAAGCTCTGCGAGTTCAACTGCATGCCATTCGGGTTATGCAAAGCATCGGGAATGTTCCAGCAGTTAATGGAGTGCTGCCTACGACACAGAAACTTTGAAATGGTCTTGTACCTGGACAACGTCATTGTCTACTCCAAGACATATGAAGACCACTTGGAGCACCTGACTGAGGCCTTATCTAGCATTGAGAGATGGTGTCCATGCAACCTGAGGAGGAAAGACCATGAAAGCCAGAAGGCTCCCTTACAGCCCATAGTTACCAAACAACCACTTGAATTGGTAGCCTCAGACCGCATGAAGTTAACCTCGAGTTAAGTCGGGCTATATCTATGCTCTCACCATAGTAGACCACTACTTACTCCAGGTTCCTGGTGGTCATACTAGTGAAGGACCAAATGGCTAAGACAGCAGCCAGAGAATTTCAACAGCACTTTTGTAGCCCACACGGTTACCCTGAACGAGACCTTACTGACCAAGGCCCAGCCTTTGAAGCAGAAGTGTTTCAGGAGTTCTGTAACCTGTATGGCTGCAAGAAAATCAGGACAATACCATACCATCCCCACGCCAACAGGTTGTGCGAAAAGATGAATCAGGTGGTGATAGACGTGCTGAAGACCCTGCCTCTTGAAGAAAGAAGCTTGTGGCCAGAGAAGTTGCCGGATCTGGTAGACTTGTAAAACCATATCCCGGTGAACTCCACCAGCTGGACACCAGCATGATGAGACCAAGGCCTGGCAAGTTACCCATTGACATGGACATGGGAGTCTTAATGTGGCGCCACTGCGGGCCCAGTCGCCACAGAGTTACTGCATCCCTGTTAGCGTGTAGTATCCCACTCACTGGTAAGGGGGGTACAGGCCGTTATCGGGACACCCAGATCACACTAGGAACGATTGTAGTGGGGTTGGGTGGTGAAGGAAGTAGTTAGAGGGAGCACTTGGAAGGAGTGAGGTCAGGAAGAAAACACTTAGATGACGTGGGACACCTGACGAAGGTATAAAAAGGGGGAATAACATCAAAAACGTAGGAGACGACAGTGAGAAGAAAGAGAGTTAACAGAGAGAGACCAGCTGAGGAGAGGTGGTAGAACAGCTGAGGAGAGGCCATTGAACATCAGGGTCGAGTTGGAGAGTAGCTAGAGAACATATGCCTGAGAAGTGTCCAGAGGACTGGAGCACGTGTGAGGTAGTCCTAAGGCCGAAACCTGGAGCAGAACATCATCTAAGTGGCTCCGGGAGAATGAGGGATCCCAGAGACACGGGAAGTGAGCAATCCACCTGTGGGACTCGCATTCATTGTCAAGCACAGGCAAGTGGAGGAACTAGGCCACAAGTGACACTGGGAACCCAAAGGCTAGTGGAAAAGACCAGGCTCAGCTAGCAACCTGGAGCCTGTGTGACACTTCCACAGTGACACAGTCGACAACCGCGCACATCTGCTGAAAAGTTGGCAATCATAGGGATAAGGCGAGACAATACAGGTTGACCCCTAGGAAAAGCCCACTGTCACTGGCTCAGAGCTCTGTGTGGCGAGGCGTAAGGCAGGAAGGGAGAGGCAAGCGTAGTGTGAAACGACCTGGAAAGGACAGAGAAGGGGTGCCGGTTACGTACAATCCTACTACCAGTGAGTAGCTGGATCTCTGCCTACGAAAATGTGAGTAAAAGTCCGAAGACTGCAACCCGCTGTGTTGTGAACTTTCTTAATGCTTCTAAAGCACCAAAAACACAACTACCAACTCACTCAGGTACCTTTGGCCAACTTAGGGGTCAGCCATACCGATAGAGGGCTTGAGAACATTGCTGCCTCCCAACCATCGGCCCCTAGGAAGACTGTTGAGCAGCAGCGACCATCTATAGCCGCAACCTGTGGGTGGCGTCACGTGTAAATTAACAAGTATCCCCAGGTCCAGGCATCCCTGTTCAGAATGAACCCCCATGCCAGATGCCTATCCCCAAGAGAGTGAACCACCCACACCAGACTTTTAATGACACCGCCAGAGTCACAAAGCCGGGTCTTAGTCCCTGTGATCCCCGTGATGAAGCCTCAAGAAATCCCGATTCCAAGTATCCTAAGGCCCTGGAGGGTGTGTCATTAACATCTGAGGTGACAGCACCAGAAACTGACTGGAATACAGAGCAGCAGCAGCATTATCGCCGAGTTTAAGAATATGTGGAGAAGAGTTTGTCCCAGGCAAGACAGAGACAAAAAAGAAACTATAACCAGCACGCCCCTGCAGTTCCTTAACATCTGGAGAACAGGTCCTAAAGAGAAAAAGAAGAACGAACAAACTTGATTATCAATGGGAGGCAGAGCTATACACCGTCTTGCTTTCAAATTTTGACAATCATAAAGATGGAGGAGAGACATTATCAGCAGTGTCAAGGGATCATCTGAAGATATGCCCTGACAAGTTGAAGAACCAAGAGAAAAGCGAAGACAGCCCCCAACCACAGAAAAGACAGAAGGAATGATTCGTAGAATTCTTGGAGTATTTCCCCGATCCTGGACACAGGTGAATAATGCAATTGTCGTACCTGTTCTGACCTTTCCCCAAGTTGTAGTACCGGAAGCAACAGAAGCTCTAGAACCACCTGAAGACTCATTGGCTCCAAAACTAGATGACACCACCGCAGTGGACCCAGAGAATCAACCCCCTGCTAGTGGCTAGCCTGCCATGCCCACTGTGAGTCTAAGAGTTGGTAGAAAGCGATCCAGTATACCAGTGCTGCGTAGGCCTATCTGTAGTACCAACACTAGTGGGTCCATCACAGACACATTAGACCAGGATAGGTCAGAGGAAACACTCGTATTGCGAAGGTTGCAACATAGCACACAGGGTCAAACCTCAGTATGCTACAGAGATAAATAGACAGTTCAGTAAGAAGTTCAAAAATGTAAATATGTTTATTGTTATGCAACTGTAAGCCTGAGCACTTATAGAGACTACTGTAAGAACTTTTTAAATATTCATATATTAGTTAAATATGGGCAAATGGACCACTGGATTAGGTGTGGTCAGGAAAATACTTGTATATAACTTCATTTTAGGCCTGGAAAATAAGACGCCAGTATGGCTGAAAACCAGGCCCATCGACAGAGTGCCCAGCAGCCATGCCCATGGATGATACACAAAATAAGTTCAGGCGGTTCCCCTAACCAAATCCAGGTACCTGGAAAAAGACAATTCCTGGATAGAGGTGTAAAAGACTAAGCGCCGCAAGGACTATTTTTTCCAGTTTTGTTAGGTTTTGTAATTTTTATATTTTGAGACTCTAGAAAGCTGTTAAAGAAAAGGGAACATTTTATACATTTTGTTTTTTCAGTCCAGGAGTACTGAATTTAACTAGGGGGGAATGTGGCATCCCAGGAGTCTGGTTGTCACTGTGAGATTGTCTCCCTCACTGGGGGTGATGTCATGCTTGGAAGCAAGAAGGGGTCCCCTAATCAGGTAACACCAGCATCCAACACTTGTCCTGACTCAAGACCAGATGTGGGAAGCTCTGAACCCAGGTTCAGGGGAGCTTCCCTATAAATTCTGGCCTGAAGAGGGGTTAAGGGGAATGTCTGGAGAGAACGTTAGGGAGTGTGGAGTTTTGGGGACTGGAGTCGATAGAGCTCGTCCTAGGACAGTGAAAGGCTAGTGAGACAGAGGAGTTGAAGAGAACTTGGGAAGTGGAGCCGTGACTGGGTACTCCCCACAGGAAAGCGCTGGAAACCAGATGGCGCAGTCCATGGGTGTTCAAGTACTGAAGTCCCGGAAGCCAAATCCAGAGGGCAGAGGATTGCAAGTCCCCTGGCTCGGTTAAACACCAAAAGGCACAGCAGCATAGCAGAGCCCGGAGCCGCCACGGAAGAGTGATACCTGGAATAGGCTCGAGCTGCCTGTCATATGGGTAAAGGACTAGACACGCAGGTAGAGGGCCACAGCAGAGCTTTAGGCAGCGAGGTCCAAGTAGCACCGCGCAGAAGGAAGGCCTCTACAACCACCTGGCTAGGAGGATCCCCAATTGCTTACCAGCTGCCCAGATCTCCATTACCAACTGTTACCAGAGCCCCGGCCTGCCTCAACAACCATCAAGTAAAGGTAAAGGAAAGATTTATCATTGTGTCATCCAGTCATTTATCTCGCCCTCAGTCCTGCACCCCACTATATCCTATTACCAGTATAGACTGTGTAAACTGCCCTGGGGTCCTCCGCTCTACCCGTGGACAGCTGAACCACCTCATCTGCATTACCATCGGCCCCAGGGGATCTGTACTGCAGCGTCGGCCATCCATCCCAATTGCAGAAATCCACAGGTGGCGTCACAAATTAATTTCCCATAAAATGTATCCACTTTATTGACACAACCAGGGCCACGGAACTGGATCATGACCTAGTGACCTCCTAAAGAACCCCTAACTCGGTTCCAAGTACCCCATGGTCTTGGGTGGGCGTGTCAATAGCTTGGAGCTTGTTCCCACCATAATTTTTCTAATGTTTGACTGTATGTGAAAGTGACACGCCCACTCCAAGGTCCGAGTTACTCGGGAACCGGGCAGCAGTTGTTCTTCACTCTTGATTCTTTTCACGGGGACAGACGGGGACCGAGACCTGGTCCCGTGACCCTGGCGGTGTCATTTTAAAAAACGGGGGGAAGATGACAGCCGCCGCTGCTTCGGAACCTCTGGGGACGATGACCATCAGCTTGGATGGCTTCGCTCCCCACAGGCAGAGCACAGTCCCCAGAGCAGCTGGAAGGAGGGCTCAGTTCGTACCTTGGCAGATGGTCATTAGGTCATCAGCACCCCAGTGTCTCATGCGGCCTCTGCGGCAGGTGGTCGCCGCTAAAGAAAGTCTTACACACCAGAGCTGGAGTTCTGTTACTTTTACTTAGTAGTTTCAGCATGGCCGCCGGGTGCTTCCCTCGCCAACCTCCAGTTCTCCAGAACCAGCACAGTGCAGTCGAGCCTCTTTTGGTGTTCCTGTCTCTCTCACTGTTTCTGGCTCTGGTGGTCTCTCTCAGCGCTATAAGGTAGTTTCTCTTATGAGGCGAGCGCTACAGCGCTCTGCCCTCAAGACTCTCAGTGCCTCCGATCACAGAGCTCAGGTACCCACAGCCACGGCTGTTTAGTTGTACCCTTCCCATGCACTGCTCCATAGTTCGGCCGCCTTCTCCGAGTTGTGTCTAGTGTTCGGCCACAGCTCCCGTTAGAAACTTGGGGCTTCGGCTTCAACGGTTTGGGCATACAGCTTACACACGGTGTTCAGGACCGGGTCCCTGTGTCATCCACCAGCCCCTCTGTACCCTCAACAGGTATGGGCGTATGGGGATCTACTTCTCGCTCCATACCCCAAGGGCTCTTTTCTTCCTCCATAACTATTGGTGGTTCCCTCCCGGAGCGAGCGTGATTGTGCTCCAGCTTGCAGGAGCCAACACCTCTTCCTCCTTACGTCTGCATTTCTCTCCTCGTTCTCCTTTACCCTCACTCTCCCTTTGTCCCTCCCGGCTACATTTGGGTCCTCCCACCGTCCCGGGGTCCTAAGTGTTGTATGTGTGTGTGTGAAGCTCAACTGTGCCATCCCAGAATCTGGAGATCAGAGGCACTACTCTCCCTCTAATGGAGGAGTGCAGTACCTCTTGTGGTGGCCTACCCGGTGTTGTGCCACAAAAGCACAGCAGACTTTGCTATTTCCTACCATTGAAGCTTAAGCTGTTCCTAGTGTCTGAACTTAATGGCAGCCAAAAACTGAGTATAAAGAGACCCTTAACTCATGCATGTACACCTCAAAAAATTACATGCAATTAAATAGGGCTGGACTGCAATCCCAGACATGTTATATTGTGAGGAGTTACATAGTTTTAGGAAAAGAGAACAATTACGGCACTTTTTTTAAAACTTGCGTGTCCCTTTTTGAGGTCACATAGATGACTTATTGCATCACATTACACTTCGTAGACCTGTTCATCACAGATTTAATATAAAGGGTGGTCTGTATGATAAATTATATGATAACTGGAGTTTTACTCATGTTTGGGGTCACCTTTAACCCTGTACAATAAATACCCAAGTCCAGCATAGATAAAGAATGTGTAAGATCACATATCACTCTCCGTTCCTCTTGCTTTTTTCAGATGTCTTCCTCACCCACCATGGAAGATGATTTCTCTGAATCCCATTACCATCGCTTTCAGTTTCATTTTATTCCCAGCTTTTGATTATTCTCGCTCGCTTGCCAATGTGTGATTTTCTCATGGCAAAGTTACAAGTTTCCATTTAAGTACAGGGAGGGGGGATGATATTATAATGTCAAGGGAAGTTACTTTGGCTATTCCTGACTGCCCTGAAAACCTCATATGTTCACAGACAAAAGGTGTCTCAAAGCCTGTAAGCGGGTAGAAGTGCCGGTAACACCCAAGAAAACAGGTGTCTTTTTATAAAAAGCATCTTGATAGACAGAGGTATTTCCTTGCAGAACTCAGGTGTTCCCGTACATAGGGGCATTTGGATACTGTCCAAGCTCAAATTTCTCTCTTTCCCCCGAGGACAATGTACTTTGCAGCTCATCTCAGCTGGATTACAACACGTTAAGCTTTTGTGAAATCAGTCCACATTAACTAAATGTCTCCTCCTTCAGAAAATGTGATAACTTAGAAAGAAATTTTGGATTGGCCCTCAGTCGGTGTAGAGCTAATCTTGCATCTATTAGTTCAGCATTATAACTAAAGAACAGATATTAAAATAGGGTAGAACAATGGTGGTTTCCCATTTGACTTTATTTGTAGAGATGAGTGAATCTGTCAAAATTCGAACTTGTCAATTTGCTCAAATCAGGCAGGGAAATTCGATATGAAACAAAAAAGCCCAGATTGTGATAAAAAAGGTGTTTATTATGCTTTGACTTCTCCCAACCTAAATGCATAGTCCCTCAGCTGTCCCTGTGGCCACAGGTCTCCGCCAGTCCTCTTCTGGCTTCTTACACCCTCCGCGCCAACTAGGGTTTGATTTGTTCTGATGTTGTGATTTGTATACCCTCCATTTCTACTCAGTTTTAACTTGTTCTGATGATGTGATTCCTACACCCCCCCACGCCCACTCAGTTTTAACTTGTTCTGATGATGTGATTTTTACACCCCCCACACCAACTAGGTTTTGCCTAGTTCTGATGACTTAAGTCCTACACCCCCTGCGCCAACTAGGTTTTGACACGTTTTGATGTCGTTATGTCAGAATATGAATTGTACCCTCATAAGGGACATCATGATGTAATCGGTCAGAATGTGCATCAAGTCCTATCCTTGAAAGCAAACAGTGGTGAGAAGACTAAACCATAGCGGGAGTTCTCGGAAACCAGTAGAGGACCGGTGGGGAGCTGCAGTGACAGGCAAGGACAGGAGAGGGACTAGACGAGTATAATTTATTACTGCTTTTCAACCCCTTCTTGGCTAGCCACCATTTTTCAGGATTCACACAAATAGAATCCCAGAAATTCTGACTTTTTTAGTATCCCAAAACTTTTGGTAAATTCTAAACTAATTCAATCAGTTTAGGATTGATTAACTCCTTAATTATTTGTGAAAGAGAATGAATATGACCGTGGCAGTGCAGATCTTTGAAACACTAAGTATAGTTGTTAGAGCCCATTAACGCCCATTGCTGGAGGCTGGGATTAGTGTGACAATTACAAGATTGCTAGAATTGGTTTTACATGTTCCCAATTGTATATTTTTATGCATTTGAGTGCAATTAGTTTTTGGAAACGTCTTGTTTAGGGCCAGTTTCTCTGCCCTGTAAACTGTACTTTTTTGCATCCATATGTTCTTTTTTGTCTACTTGTTCTCATTCCCCCAGGTTATGAGTTGCAAAGTTCATACTGCCAACTTTTACAGAAGACCTCCTGAGGGTTATTGACCATGGAGCACAAATTGCAGCAGTAACAGTTTTTCCTATAAACATGACCTTTCATGCCACACCCCATACATGCTTTGAAAAAAGACAGATGTTCATCCAGTTCAACTAAAGTGTTGGAGATAATAAAGGGAATAGGGTTTAGGTACCTCCATAATGCATCTCCTCTATACACCCTACATGCCTCTCTTATTCCCCCGTAATACGTGTTTTAATCCCAGGAAAAGAAAGCATTTCAGTGTCCTGTTCAGTAAAGCTTTCCAGAAGTCCTTCTTTTAAAGATGTTTTGTAATGATTCAATGGTACCAGGGAGATTTGGCAACTCGGGTCTGAAAGGACTCGCCTTTTTCAAGAGCCTCTCTGATATTCTCAGAGAGTTGGCTAATAAGGGCACATTATGTGGTTGTTATGGGGCCCATGAACAAGATGAATCTGTCCTGTCCCATGACTGGGAATGTCTCATTGTTCTTTATGTGCTATGTATTGCATTTCCCCTGTTGCTAGGCAGAGGTCTTGCCTTTGGTATTTTGTCCATTTCCTCTACCTGTAGCTCTGTGATGTGTTACTCCTCCCTTCTTCCCCATGTAGTTGTTTTTCTGCCTTATTAGCATGGACTTATGTTTTACTGCTCTCAACAGTATCACTCTTTTTAACTTCTGCACTGTACTTCAATACAAGATTTCTCTTACTTCAAGTCAGTGTGCTTGAGTTGCAACTATCTGGAGACGTTTGCATGTTAGTACAATGGTCAATACGAATATTCGAAGGAATGATACATCAGGCATCAGTGCAATGAAGAGTCAGAATAGAGTCCAGACAACGGGAAATTGTGTTGCCCAAAAAGAACCCTGCACAAAATTATTAAGCATTAATATTAATTAACATCAATTTAAATTAATAGCATGAGTGAACCAGCTCCAGTGTTAGGACCTACCATGTTTATTAGTGTCAGAGATATCTGACAGATAACCATTGTGGAGATGAAGTCATATCCTGTCCCTTGACAGGGCACATAAAAAAATTACTTACAACGATTGGAGGCAAAGAAATAGATAGCTGAAGGACTTTGGCAAAAAAAAAAGTTATCCTCCTAGCATCTTATATGCATTAATGAAAAGAGAGCGTTTCTGGGCACCATAACAATGCACCACTTTTTCAGCCCGTGTGGCCAATTTTTTGGTTCAGCGCAGTAATCACTTGTATAGCACCTGGGGACCGGTGTTGAACGCTAAGGTGAGCCTTAAATGCATTACTTATTAATGAAGAAATGAAAAGTGGCACTCACCGGTGGTGGTTTTCAGCTCTGATTATTTATTCATCCTCAAGGAATGACATGTGCGCGGGCAGAGGGAGTAGGAGGCGGCGGACAACGGCACGCTGTTTTGCAGTATTACCACTTCCACGGGTCCTGTGCATAAGGTGTGATGTCAGATCCTCTTCCTTAAATAGGGAGGGTCTGACCAAAACAGTGCCTTAATACAAAGTGCAAATTAAAAACACATATACAAACTCATAATGATAGAGACTACTATTCACTATGCTTAGTTTTAGAATATTATGCTATGCAGAACATAAAAATTAGCAAATTTACAAGTGTTACTTTTTTTTATGCTGTCAGTGTCTTATTGTTACGGCAGCTCCCTCAAAGCTGTTACTATAGATGTAGCTAATAAATCAGTTACGTTGTATTACTAGCTGGTCGTGCTGCTCCGCTATTAATAAATAACCGGCATGTGTAAGCTAAGCTCTTAAATGGAAAGGTATAGTGCATGAGCAAGAAGAGGGAGAACAGAGTGATACTAAGTGGGAGAAAAAGGATGGAAAAATGCAGAGGAAAAATGTAGAGCAAAAGAGAAAGGATTATAGGAAAGACATGGGTGGGATTTTTAAAAAAAATTACGGTAGGTTGCGGGTAAATACCCGACGGGTGGCACAAAAAGTGTGTATAGATAACACAGTACTGGATAAACATATGCTGTATATATACATTGCCAATGAAATAAATCCTTTTAATTATATCCGTGGGGAAAATACACTACTTATTCAACCTTTTAAACCTGTTGCGAAATTTTACATAGGTTTCAAAGGTATTTTTTTAATCTATTACATGATTTTACATAGATTCAAAGAAATACTGCTAGGTCTACTTTGTGTTTAAACCTGCAGCTCCTTGCTCCGCGGGTTTATAAAAAGATATATATAAAATACCGTATTTTCTGCACTATAAGGCGCATCGGATTATAAGGCGCACCCTCAAAAAAGGGCTTTTAAGCCGTCTTGGTTTATATATAAGGCACACCGCATATAAGGCGCATCATATTACCATAAAAAAAAGCCCCCATCACCCTCCAGTATCACTCTGTAGCCCCCATCACCCTCCAGTATCACTCTGTAGCCCCCCATCACCCTCCAGTATCCCACACAGTCAGACACACACACACACATACATACTCAGACACACACACACAGGCCGATGCACACAAACGGATTTTTACTTTTTGTACTTTTTGCTTACTGTACTACTGTACTCCTGTGTGGTAAGGCACTCACAGCGCTGGAGCCCTCAGCCAATCACAGCGCTGGAGCCCTCAGCCAGTCACAGCGCTGGAGACCTCAGCCAATCAGAGGCTATGGACTGACGTCAGCTGGCCTCGGATTGGCTCAAGACTCCTGGGCTGTGAGCGAGCCCTTCATGCAGCACAGCGATGCAGCGGCGGGCACCGGACACCGGACAGCATGGACGGCGGAACTTGTGATCGGTGGCTGGTGTTCGCGCCCCCGCGGAATACAGAGACAGGCACCGGACACTGGACAACGGGCATGGCGGGAACGGGGACGAAGGATCTTGTGGCGGATCAGGTATGCCTTATTTTCTGGGGGGTGCCAAATATTTGTAGGCAAATTTCACCCCCTTAGCACTCAGCATACATCAATTTTGGTGGAAAAAAACGTAGATAAGGCGCACTGCACTATAAGGCGCACTTATGATTTCTGGGAAAATCTTAGTCTTTTAGGTGCGCCTTATAGTGTGGAAAATACGGTAGATATATAAAAAGACCAAAAGGAAATTTCAAATGTAAAAACTGCCAGTTTTGTAGGTTTCACATTATTGAAAACCCTATCCAGATAGGACATAAATTACGTAAAGTTGTATCTTATATTTCCTGCAAGTCTAAATGGGTAGTTTATGTAGTGCTTTGCCCGTGCAAAAAATACTATATAGGAAAGACAATTAGGCTATTATACGTAAGGTTTAAAGAGCACTACTAGTCAATTAGCTCCGGAAAAGGCTGCCCGCGCATCATAAAGCATAAAAGAACATCATGGAGGTGATGCCAACGTCTTGTCCTTTGTGGGGTTGGAACATATGTCCCCTATCTCTAGAGGAGGAGACACACATAAGACCCTCCTACATAAAGAAGCGTGGTGGATTATTGATCTAAATACACAAGGAGCCATGGGTTTAAACAACAAAGTTTAATGTATATAATGTATATATACAGCATAAGTTTATCCAGTACTGTATTATCTATACACCTTTTTTGTGCCACCCGTTGGGTATTTACTCACAACCTAATTTTTTTTAAAAATCCCACCCATATCTTTCCTATAATCCTCTCTCTTTTGCTCTACTTTTCTTCCTCTTCATTTTTCCGGACATTTTTCCTCTGCAACTTTCGGTCGTTTTTCTAACACTTAGTATCTCTCTTTTCTCCCTCTACTCGCTCATGCACTATACCTTTCCATTTAAGAGCTTAGCTTACACATCCCGGCTATTTATTAATAGCGGAGAAGTACAAGCAGCTTGTACCACAACGTAACCGAATTATTAGCTACATCTATAGTAACAGCTTTGAGGGAGCTGCCGTAACAATAAGACACTGACATCATAAAAAATAAACAAATTACACTTGTAAATTTGAAATGTTTATGTTCTGCATAGCATAATAATCTAAAACGAAGCATTGTGAATAGTAGTCTGCATCATTTAAGGAAGAGGATCTGACATCACACCTTATGCACAGGACTCATGGAAGCAGTAATACCGCGAAGCGACGTGCTGTCATCTGCCGCCTCCTACTCCCTCTCCCCGCGCACATGTCATTCCTTGAGGATGAATAAATAATAGGAGCTGAAAACCACCACCGGGGAGTGCTGCTTTTCATTTCTTCGTTAATAAGTAATGCATCTTATATACATTATCAAGGGTGCTCATCAGGGGTGCACTGTGTACACTTAAGTGGTGGGTAACAACAGTGCTAACCGACCAGTGCCAGTGGTCTGGATGCTAGACAGTAAGCATGCAAATAAAACCCATACAAATTAGATAAATATTGGTCACACACTCAGATTCTGGTCTGATCGGGCGACCATCTGATCAGTGTGGGGACCTGCCACAAATGTTGTCATAAGAGAGAAGGATTAAGTAGTTAAAATTTTAACATCCTTTCATTTTCAGGAGAGAAAAGCTGCTGTCAGAGTTATTTGGCAGTGACCTTCTTCTCTCATCCCATTGAAAACACACAAATGCACAAGCAAGCACTCAAGTAATGGGCAGGGGAGATAACTGTCAGACAAACTTATTGCTTAACCTATGTGTATGGCCAGATTTTCTTTTTTAGAGATTTGGATATGTTTAACAAATTGTAAACGGGTCATTCCATGTCAAGTGAACCAATGATTTTTACCTCTATATTTTTAATTCTTTTGAGATTTTGTTATTTGATAATAGCATGTCAGACAATGCAAAATGTGAAGAGAAAAAAAATTCAAATTTTTTTTTTTTTATTTTTAATTGATTTTCAAAGTTTGGAAAAAGTGTGAATTTCGGTGTTGCCTGCCTTTACATTTCTCCTCATAACTCAGGCTAGAAATAAGATAGAGAAACAAAATGAACACCGTTCTACTCAGCACTATGCAGGCTTTCACCAGATATGTCACAAGAGGATCTTTGTTAACATTTTATCCATTCGAACACAAACGCAAAATTTTTAAACTCATTTCTGAAAAAAACATATAATTTAAAAATTCCCAAAAATACACATGTGTCTGCTGTGCTCTTAGCCACATCTGTACCAAAATTCAAGTTGGGATTGCAATGGCATCGTATTTTAAAATATTTAACTATTCTAACGTCAATGGGTCATTCCATATCAAGTGATCTAAATATGATTTTTTTTTTACCTGACGTCTTTAGATTTTTTACATTTTTTTTCCATATGAAGTACAACATTAGTTGTACAAATTAAAAGTTTTGAATTTTTTTTTCGTCATCAGTTAATTTATTACAGATTTTTAAAGTTTTGTAAAAGCGTGAATTTTGGCCTAGTGTGGCTTTACATTTTTTATCATATCTCGGGTTAGAATTAAGAGAATGAGGTGGGAGAGGCTCTATTTTTCTCACAACGGTACGGGCTTTCATTTGATATGTCACAAGACTATGTTACTAAATATTTTGTTAATAATTTTGTTATATTTTGTTAATAATCTGCATATTCATAAAGGCTCATCAACATAATGAGCTGGTCTATGACTCACTGAATGTCTATCACATATACAATCTGACAAGATAATAGGAATCTATAGAACCGTTACTAAAGCTCCACAGCTCAGACCACTTTGTGCTGCAAAGTACAGTATACATATTATTAACAAAATATAACAAAATTATTAACAAAATATTGAGAAACATAGTGTTGTGACATATCAAATGAAAGCTTGTACAGTTTTGAGAAAAATGATGCCTCTCCCACCTCATTATCTTAATTATCTTCGATGTTAGAAAGTGATTAGTTCAAATACTCTATTGTTAAATCAGGATTTATAAACTCCTCCATGTTGGATGTTAAGGCCACGTCACACGTGGCGACATCGCCGCCGATAACATATTCGGTGTAGGGGCGTGGCCTATGTAAAGGGGCGATGGTAACGCCTTTTACTGATTGCCTGGTTTCAGAGCAGTACTCTGAAACCAGGCGGCCAATCTGGGGCGTTGTGTCCACATCACCCAATGTACACGGTCAAAGGCGAGCTGAAAGGCGATAGAAGCCATAGGCTCCCACTGTACTGCATCGTCGCTGGGGTTTTGAGAAACCCCGACGGCGATGCCGCCTCTGAGCTTGCCTGCCCATTGCCAGAGATGTCTCCCTGTGTAAGCGGCATGCGTCGACGCTGGCGGGGTGCCAAAAACGTGCGCGCTCCCGCCCGTCGCCGCCGACATCTTCGGGGCCGTCGCAAGGTGTGACAGTACCCTCACAGGTTCTTCAGAATGTTCTGCCTGCAGAGTATTTTTCTCTTTTGCAAGTTTCTTTCTACAACTGTCACAAATGTTCATGCTGCATTGAATGATGGATTTATATCAAACATCCAATCTTGGACCGGCCTAAGATTTTTTCTTGTGTGTCCAGTTTTTTAAAGGAATTGCAACAGTATATATTATAAAATGCTGTTCCTTGAGAAGCAGCAGCCATTGCAGTGTGAGAAAAGTACAGTTAATATTAAGGAAGATGGGTAATAAAAATAAAGATTTACAGTACACTTGAGTTAGAACTGTCTTACTATAAAGTGAGTATTAGGGCTATAGCACACACAACCTTCTTTGTCTGCGGATAAACGCTGCAGTTTTGGCAGCTTTTTTCTACTGAGTTTTCACCATATCTGCATTCGTTTTTTTAATTCCTAGTGAAAACGATGGCAGATTTTTTAAAATATAAATAGTAATAAATGCTGCGTTTATTGCAGCGATCAAAAAGTAGTGCAAGCAGAGATTTACTCACTCTCTGTTTCAAAAAGCACTGCATGTGTTAAACCCCCTTATTACTAGCCCGAGATATGATAAGAAATGTAAAGCCATACCAAGCCAAAATTCACGCTTTTCTAAAACTTTAAAAATCTGTAAAAAATTAACTGATGATGAAAAAAATTCAAAACTTTTAATTTGTAATTAACTAAAGTTGTACTTCATATACAAAAAAAAAATGAAAAAAATCTAAAGATGTTAGGTAAAAAAATATTCATATTTAGATCATTTGATATGGAATGATTCATTGACGCTATAATATTTAAATATTTTAAAATATAATCCTATCGCGATCCTAACTTGAAATTTGGTACAGATGTGGCTAAGAGCAGAGCAAACACAGGCGTTTTTGGGAACTTTTAAATCATACGTTTTTTTCAGAAATGCGTTTTATAATGTTGCGTTTGCGTTTGCATGGGTAAAATACTAAGAAAGATACTCTTGTGACATATCTGATGAAAGCCTCTACAGTTCTGAGTAGATTGGTGTTTATTTTGTTTCTCTATCTTATTTCTAACCCGAGATATGATAGAAAATGTAAAGCCATACCAGGCTAAAATTCGCACTTTTTTATAACTTTAAAAATCTGTAAAAAAATTAACTGATTAAGAAAAAAATTCAAAACTTTTTATTTGTAATTAACTAAAGTTGTTCTTCATATAGAATTTTTTTTTTATTTAAATCTAAAGAGAGAAAAAATATTCATATTTGGTTCACTTGATATGGAATGACTCAAACTCCTTTATCAGAGTCAATGTATTAAAGGGAACCTGTCACCTGGATCTAAGCCCCTACACTATCACTACCTGTCCCTGCACCTTCCTAGCTGCTCCCTATCTATCCCTCTCTGAGCTAAATCCGCCCTATAAAACGGCAGAAAAATAACTTATAATTTACAGAAGTCCCTGAGGCTGGGGACTGAAAAGGCGGCCCCAGGCTCCATTCTGCCCCTCCTCGATGCAGCAGCACATGCCCCGCTGGGCGCTGTTATTCTCTCTTCATAATTGTTTTTTCTTGTGGAGGGGCGGGGCTATAAAGGAGGCAGAGCTATGAAAAGGATGGGCTATACGGAGGGATGGAGCTATGAAAGATGAGACTATGTGGAGGGTCAGAGCTATGAAAGGGTGGGGCTATAAAGGACGCAGAGCTATGAAAAGGACAGGCTATATGTAAGAGTGGAGCAATGAAGGAGTGAGGCTATGTGGAGGGGCAGAGCTATGAAGGGGTGGTGTTATGTAGAGGGGCAGAACTATGAAGGGGTGTGGCTATAATGGAGGCAGAGCTATAAAAAGTACAGGCTATATGTAAGGGTGGAAATATGAAGGGGTGCAGCTGTGTGGGGGTGGAGCTATGCGTAAGGGCAGAGCTATGAAGGGGTGGGGCTATAAAGCAGCAGAGCTATGAAGGAGGGTGGAGCTATGAAGTGGGTGTGGCTATAAGGAAGGGCAAGACTATAAAGGAGATGGTGCTGTGAAGACAGCTTGGCTAGTGGAGGGGTGGAGCTTGGAAGGGCGGAGCTTGTTACACACACCTATACACACAGATACATACACTCAGCTTTATATATTAAATATGGAAGCCTCATTATTTGTTATGCAGTTCTTCTTCTGTTTCTTATGATACTGGCTGCTTGAGTACCATGTTTTACATGGAGCTGCATTATATTGTTATGGCAAATTGACTTTTGTATCCAAATGGCATTCGTCCAAACAGGAAAGCCAAAATTCACTACAACGTATAGTGGCCACAGCGACTTACAGCTGAAAATTAAGTCTTTTGACGAATACCTTCCATTCATCTAGCTGTAAAATTGGCTCAAATGTAACCAAGACTCTCCCTCTGCATCAAATTTTGCATACCAATTACGTTTGTGCAAATTTTGCACACTATGCAACTTTTTGCACTAAAAACTTTTTGTTACGAAACATTTTTAGTTTGCTAAACGTTTGGACACCAAATGTGCCATTATAAAGAATTTGAAATCATCAACGAATCTTAAAGAAAAAAAATTATTAATTAGTTGCAAAATCCCATAGTGGGCTAAAAAGTCTTAAAATATTTAGTTAACTCGCTTAACATAGAAGTTTTTTATTTTAAAAAAATTGAAAGAAAACCCCCATACAAATATTTATAATCTCTATAATCATGGCTGCAGGTACAGTGAAGTAATTAGTTATGTGTTAACCAATTAATTATTTGCTTGATCTCGTTCAGTCTTTAATCCCTAAAGGTTTGGTATCCTTGCAAGAGTTAATGACACATGTCTCTACCCTGACCCAAACTGACCTGATCGATATCTTTCCTTCCCGGTACTATGCCATTTGTAACCGCTCTCCTATAGAGTGGAGTCGGTCAATGCACAGAGCCACAAGCCTTTGCAATGATTTTTCAGTAAACAGTGGCTACTTGGCCCCCGGGATACACATCAATATCCCTTTCCCACAGGCAAATATTCGATAGAGTTAGGTTGGTTGGCAAATATGTTCACTCCTGACAGTAAATCAATAATACAGCAAAGGTCTACAGTGGCAGGTAAAGAAGGGGAGGCTCTGCAGGTATACACACAGTGGGATCATGATCTGTGCTCTCAAGCTGTCCTATTCCGAAGATCTTGGTGCAAGTCTCATCAATGTCAGCTTATGTTGAATTTCAATGTACAGTAACTATGAAAATGCCCATATTCAAAAAGAATTTTGACAAGAAAACATCAAATCCCCTGGACTTATACTCAGGGCACTTGAGCCAGTAAGCTAAACATCCGACTCCTCAATTTCCCTGGATCCGACTCCACCAAAATGGACTCAGACTCCGACTCCACAACCAGGGCTGTGAAGTCAGTAAATGAAATATTCAGCTCCAACCCCTCAATTTCCCTGAATCCAACTTCAACTCCACCCAAAATGAACACTGACTCCGACTCCACAAACATGGCTGTTAAGTCAGTAAGCCAAACATCCAACTCCTCAATTTCCCTGATCCCGATGCCAAATCCAACAAAATGGATACCGACTCTGACTCCGTAACTCCAACTCCACGGCCCGCTTATACTCCTTCTTCCACCCTAACAGATCCTTGTGGGCAAGTACCAACCTTTATATTCTCTCCCAGGAGCTAAGGGGCTGCAGACATGTTGCTATTTTGTCCTGTTCTGGAGCAGAAGTTATAGCTGGGGATGAGAAACTGGACAATTGGTCAAAGCTTCCATCTACTCGGGTTTCCACAAGAGACCCCCAAAGGCAACCCAAATGTACCACTGATCCCTTCACCACTTTAAGATATCATGAAAAGTAACATAAACCCTTAATTTCTTAAATCACAAGATGTAGTTAACCAATTCATCACCCTTGACTAGAGATAGGCTAATCAAATTCTTGGTGAATGTTTAGAAATTGGCTATGCCCTGTAAATCACGTGAGACACCCAAAAAATACCCGCCGCAATTTTACACAGGGCAGAAGATTGCATGACTTCAGGCGTGGCCCCATCATACCTTGTAGCTATGACATTACCTGGTGTAATCAGGAGGAACTATCATAGCCTGTATAAATTCTTGGTGGTAAAAGTATCGGTCAAATAATGTGCTTCCATATGATGGAAGAGGTCAGGATGGTTGAGCGAGATCCTTCTTCTTCAGATACATACCATGTATCAACCATCCTCACCTCTTCCACCTTACGGTAGCGAGGCGTTTGACCTTTTCTTTTACCACCAGGAATCTACTTCCTCATGGCTAACATGCAAGAATAGGGGTTGTGACTTGTACAACTCTTCAAGTTGAGCGTTCAGTTGTATCGTTGCAAATCTAGTGTCTTCACAGATAATACGCTATTCTGTTCTATTTCCCTTTCAGTTTCTCTTCCTATTTGGTATAGCCTGTATAAAAGCAAAGGCTGGGAATGCAGCAGCTTTTTTTTTGTAAATCTGGACAGTAAGAGAAAGTCACAGCTCACAGAGGTAGGGAAAAAATCCACAAAGCACTGAATAAACATTACAGATAGTGTGTGATATTATAGTAGTGAAAAATAGCTACCTTATGTTTAGTCATAGCCAGATGCAGCAGGTGAAATGAGTAATCATCAACACATCTATGGACATCTATGGTTTGATTTCTTTGACTGTGTGGATTGGATGGGTTGTTACCAACATCTGGTGGGAAAATCATGTTGATAGAATAGAACTAACTATACAAATCTAGTTACTTAGAAAACTGGTGATATGTTACTTCACTAGCTATATGTTGAGGTTACTATGACATTACAAAGCCTATGTTTGCATTAAAGAGTTTGAAAGAAGGTGAATACAGTCCTAGGAGTGTTGCACGCGGCTTTTCATGGGTTTTGGAGTGTTTGCAGTACTCACGATTCATGACACTTCAGGGGCCATAAGCTATCTGTGTAAGGAACTAGTGGGCTGTGTGAGGTATCATTATCTGTGGTCAGAGGGAAGTTATCAATAACCGGTTAGAATCATAGCAGATAATTTGTACTTTGTTAGGGTACTTTCACATCAGCGGTTTTTGCCGATCGCTGCAGATGCCGTGAAAAAAAACGCATCTGCCGCGATTACCGCATAACCGCTGCACTTGCGGCACAGTTGCGGCAAGCCCCATGCAATGTCTATGGGGCTTGCGGTAAGTATGTGACAAGTGCAGTTTCGGCACTTGCAGCAGGTGCAACTGCGGTCAGCCGCGGTTTTTTTTGCAGCCGAACTTGCCGCAAGTGCCGATACCGCACTTGCCGCACCTGCTGCAAGCCCCATAGACATTGCATGGGGCTTGCCGCAACTGTGCCGCAAGTGCAGCGGTTATGCGGTAATCGCGGCAGATGCGGTTTTTTCACCGCATCTGCCGCGATCGGCACAAAACGCTGATGTGAAAGGGGCCTTAGAATGTGATCTGGAACGTTCAAGTAAAGATTGAAACCTCCAAGCATCAGTGCCTCCTTGTGTTAATTTACAGCCAATAATTATGTTTTACTGATACAATTGAGGCTGTTGTTACATGTTTGTGGAAATAAAAAATCTCTCTGCCTTATTTATGACTTGTTACCTTAGATGAAAATCCTGAACCCCCCTCACAATCTTACTAAAGGAAAGGATGAAAAGGGAAACCCCTGAGATTAGCAAAATGGATGTAGCATGTGGACAGACTGGTGAGGAAGAGTCAAGATCGGGTCCAAGTCATTCATAGCTCCATTGATATCCAGCAATCGCTGCTCTTTATGGTCTATGCAGATAGCAAATGAGGAGAGCTAGGACTGTAAGATTCCATTTTTATTTCACCTCATACATTGTGAAACAATACACAAGCCCTGCCCTACACAAGGGACTGTCATTAAGACGAAGGAATGTACTTGACATTTCAACTCTATCATTATATGTGGGAGACAGCAATGTGATACCTAACATTAACTCTTTATAACCTTAGGCAAGTCATTTTATCCTCCTGAACTCAGTCATTTGCCTCACCTGAGAGGCTTAGAAAAAGAGAAAAAAAATTTATGACTTAAAATATGACACAAGTGCTTAGAAATGATGAAGGCTATATTATAGGATAAATTGCCTAATATAAACTGAATTGGACTATCGACTGCCTTTTTTTTTTCCCCAAGTGCAATGAATGTTAGCTGTAATTGTCCGATGCATGCCTACTAGTGATGAGCAAGCTTGTTTACCACTGCTTGACACTCGATCTGTGGAGCTAGTCTCCACTGGGCAGGGAGATTGGTGACCAGCTCTCCTCAGTCTGTCCGATCGGTGTCTCCCACACTGGGTACTCACCTAACCAGTGATCCTGTCCCACCTCCTCATACCCTGGCTGTGTCCTTCTCCTACATTCACAGTGCAGGGCTTCCGGAAGTGCACTTAGGCAGCCTGTGCCGCACTATCCCATGATTTAAAGGGACTCTATGTATATAAGGCATCCTTCCTGAAGGGAGGTGCCTGAGCAATGGTTGTAGTCTTTAGTAATATTTCTAGTTCTCAGGTTGCCTTGTTCCGTGTCACTGAAATTTTGTCTCACCGCAGAGCCTGCCACATCTGCACAGAGCCCACCACATCTGCACAGAGCCCACCACATCTGCACAGATCCCACCACATCTCCACAGAGCCCACCTCATCTGCACAGAGCCTGCTACATATGCACAGAGCCTGCCACATCTGCACAGAGCCCACCACATCTGCACAGAGCCTGCCACATATGCACACAGCCTGCCACATCTGCACAGAGCTGGCCATGTCTGCGCAGAACCCACCACATATGCACAGAACCTGCCACTTCTGCACAGAGCCTGCAACATATGCACAGAGCCTGCCACGTCTGCACAGAACCCACCACATCTGCACAGAGCCTGCCACGTTTGACATGAGTCGCTACATCTTTCACTACCCTGCTCTCGACTTTGCTGCATTTGGCACCCTTCACTGTAGCTTGACATTTGCTTGTCTAAAGACTTTTTCTGTGCTGCTCTTGCTAATCACTTCATCAAATACTGTGTTACTCTTAAACCTCTCTCAGCCTGCTCCTATTCTGTAATCAGGGCCCACAGCTTGTCTGTGGTCCAGTGGGTCCACATCCCCACACTCAAGCCTCCATGAGTGTAACATGATGAAGCATCGAGGTGCTCGGGCATGCTAATTTCCTCTGGTGCTCAGGCAGTTTTTCAGCCACTAAACATGCGGGGATTGCGTTCCAATCACAGTAATACCTTAGCCGTGTTGGCTGCAAGTATTACTGTGATTGGCCAGCTGCATCGCATCATCATAAGGTCTTATATGAGACCTGGGGTTGCAAGGCTCAGCACACTGAAGTTCAGGGAGAGTTTATGTAGGTGGGAGAGCTTAGATAGAGGTGGCATATAGGTAGGGCTGTTTCCTTGCACACTTTAGAGTCTTTCATGTGGCATCAAAGCATGCTTTTAGCCTAGTTTCATGTAATAAATAAATAGACAATTAAAAAAAATCAGCATGCGGTCCCCTCTATTTTAAATGCACCAATTTTGGATTAACTGTGGGCTACTACTTTTAGGCTGGAAGGGCCCAATAACCATGGACCTTCCCATCCTGAAAGGTTTAGCCCCCAGCTATCTGCTTTACCTTGGTTGGTTTTCCAAAGTACTAGGTACTCCACACCATTTTTTTTTAATTATTTATTTATAAATAAATAATAAAAAAAAAAAGGCCTGGGGTTCCCTCTATTTTTGATAACCGGCCAAGGTAAAGCAGACAGCTGCTGATTGCAGCTCACAGCTGTTGGTTTTACCTTGGCTGCTGATCAAAAACAGGGGGACTGGATGACATTTTTTTTTATTTGGTTAAACACTGTTATGGTGGGTTTACACGTCGCAATATCGTTCCGATATTGGATCCAACAGTGCGTGAGCACGCTTTTTCTGCCCAGATTTCCAAGATCGCATCGGAGATTTACACAGCGCGATATCGACATACAATGTCTCTACAATGTCTACGCCCCCTTGTACGGCCGACCCAGGAACGACCATTTAACATGGGAGAGAATAGGGGACGTTGTACTGCACATCGTAGTTGGGCGTTTACACAGCCCGATCCGTCTCCAACCTCCATCCAATATCGGGACGTTGGAGAGCAGGCTCATTCGATCCCTGATATCGTTTTGGCATCGTTCGTGCATCGTATTGGTCATTTACACTATACAATGCACGAACGATATTGGGTCCAACGCACGAACCACGTGACTATTGGTCGGAGTTGGACGCCGATATCGGGACGTGTAAACCCACCATTAGTGACACTAAACAGAAGAACTGTTCAAACAACCTGATCTCATTTGATAGATAATGTGTTAAATAGACAATCTACAAATCACTATCATTCTAAATGTTATCTTACCCATAAAAAATCACTCCAAAGTGCCAGCAGCTAGGTGTCGCTTTTTTATGTTACTGCCTATTGTCAAGCGTAATCAGTCTCTAGCAGCAAAGACACAGTGATAGCTTAGAGGAAGTGTGGATGACTTTTATGTCTCTCCTCCTGTTCCCCTGTCTGTGAAACTCCAAATATGTAGAACAAAGTGATGGAGCTTCGGTTGATGGCTGGAAAGACAGTGGGCAATGGAGAATTCAGGAGCAATACATGTTGTAAATTTTGGGAAAAAAGTTCCAGCTCCTGTAATGCTGCTATAATATTGATGAAGAGGAACCATACACTCCGCACACTGAGAGAGAGATGTCGGAGTTAGGAAGGTTAGTGGAGGGCGGGAGCAAAAGAAGTTCAGTTTTGGAGAGGTTGAGTTTTAAATAGACAGCTGACATGATGTTGGAAACAGCAGCTAGACAGTCATTGGTGTTCTTTTAACACTGCAGGGGTAAGGTTAGGAGCTGAAGTGTATAATTGTGTGTTGTCAGCATACAGATGGTACTGGAAGCCAAATCTGCTGATGGTCTGTCCAATCGGGGCTGTGTAGAGAGAGAAGAGTTCCAAGGACTGAACCCTGAGGGACCCCAATAGTGAGAGGAAGAGGGGGAAGTAGAACCAGCAAATGATACACTGAAAGAGCGGTCTGAAAGATAAGAAGAGAGCCAGGAGAGAGTGGTGTCCTTTATACCAATGGAGTGCAACATAGAGAGTAGGAGATGGTGGTCAACAGTGTCAAAAGCTGCAGAGAGATCCAGAAGAATAGGCAGAGAGTGGTCACCATTACGTTTTGCTGTCAGAAGGTCATTGGTCACTTTGATGAGGGCAGTTTCTGTAGAGTGAAGGGGGCGGAAACCAGACTGTAATGGATCTAGAAGAGAGTGAGCGGAGAGGTGAAAGGTGTCAAAGAGTTTTTATGGATTGTTAGATAGTGAGGAAATCAGGGTGGTGAAGTAGGTTTGTTTGGCAAGGTGAAGGACGGAGTTGTAAGTTTTTAGCATGAATTTATAATGGATAAAGTCTTCTGGTGAGCGAGTTTTCCTCCATAGACGTTCAGCACTCCTGGAGCATCGCTGGAGAAATCGAGTTTGTGATGTGAGGCAGGGCTGTTTTGTTCTATGTTTGGAGGTTCTGAGGGTGTGGGGCGCTACTTGGTCCAGGGTGCTTCTGAGAGTGTTATTATAGTGATTTACTGCCAGATCTGGACAGGAGAAGGCGGAGATTGGGGACAGTGATGTGATGAGGGAGTCTGTGAGTGCATGAGGGTTAATGGCCTGTAGATTTCTGGATGTTTAATAGGCAGGGGTGGGCTGTGGTGAGTGAGGGTTAGTAAGTGAGAAGGTCATAGTCATGTCATAGTGGACAGTCAGTGCCCATAACTATCTAGTCTTTTCAATAACTCATTGCAGAATAAACTTAGCTAGAACCGATAGGCTATTTTAGGTGTATTGGTTATTGGAAAACCCAGAATATTTATGGCTGATGATGAATCTTATGGTATCTTCAACATTTTGTTGCTTTTATTGAGATTGATCATTGTTATTGCAGAAAGCAGATCCTGCTTAGGACTGAACGGTACCAGTGCAGACTTGTAAATTTTCTATTGGTCACTCGAGATTCTACATTTGTGGACATACAGAGCGTAAAGCGTTTGTGCTACTGATGTATCCCTGTAATATACTGAAGTACAGTTGAAATCAGAAGTTTACATACAATATACAGAAAAACACATATGGATGTTTTACTCACTATCTGACAAGAAATCTGAATAAAGGTACCGATACACGGCATGACGTTAGAACGATGTCGGCAATGATCTCGTGGTCGCGCGGTTGTTTCAGACATCATTTTGATAACGTTGGTGAGATGTCACACGTCTAGATATCCTGGACGACACACCAACGATGTAGTGAGCAGGTATCGTTCACACAACCCAGCGAACGATCCCTGTTCATTGCTGCGAATGGGCGAAGTTGTAAACGACATCGTTATGGCGGTTTCAAACACAACGATATACCAGGTTGGCTGATCGTTGATTGTGTGATTTGTGAACATGTTCTCAAACCTGCGATCAGCGATCCAAAGATTTATCGTTACAACTTTGCAGAGTCACACACAACGAGGTCGTAACGATGTCGCTGGAACGACTTCAAACCCGTGACATATCAGCAATATTGTTAACGGTGTTGTGCCGTGTAACGGGGCCTTAAACCTTTCCCGTTTTAGGTCAACTAGGATTACCATAATTATTATTAATATATTTGCCAAATGCCAGAATAATGTGTGAGAGCCAGGCATTTTTATTACTTTCTGCAAAGTCTCAGGTTTACATATACCAAGATTACTTTACCCAATTTGGGACAGCCCATATGATGATGTCATGTGTTTGGAAGCTTTTGGTAGGTTTATTGGCAACATCTGAGTTAATTAGAGACATACGTGTGAAAGTATTTTAATGCACACCTGATAAACTAAAAACAGAAAGAGCGCAAAATAATGTGTTATCTCACACACATAAAGAGATTGTGCTAATAGTTGCGCTCACCTTAGAGGGTTGTGAGAGTCACAACCACTATGTATATCTAAACAAAGACACGTGTCCACTTTCAATAAAAGTTCACCAGTACAAAAATATATAGATTCCCACATGCGCTGCTAATCAATGATGACAATTGAGATATTTTATAGTTTATTGCTCTACATGCTTCATAGCTGCCCCGCTACTTCTTCAGGGCACACATCATTCGGTAATGAAGAAGTAGCGGGGCAGCTACGAAACGCATAGGGAAATAAACCTTCAAAAAGCGCTGCGGAATATGTTGGCGCTATACAAATAAAGTTTTATTATTATTATTATTATTATAAAATATCTACTTTGTCATAATTGATTGGCAGCACATGTGAGAATCCATATCTTTATATACTGGTGAATGCACACCTGAAACCCCCTGCTTCTTTGTGTAGTATCATGGGAAAGTCTAAAAAAATCAGCCAAAATATCAGGAGAATTGTGGACTTGCACAATTTTGGTTCATCCTTGGGTGCAATATCCAGATACCTGAAGGTGTCTCATTCATCTGTACAAACAATTATACACAAATACAAACAAGATGTCAATGTCCAGCCATCATACTGCTCAGAAAGAAGACGGGTTCTGTTTCCCAGACATGAATGTGTTTTGGTCCAACATGTGCATATCAACCCAAGAACAAGAGCAAAAGACCTTGTGAACGTGATGGTGGAAGGTGGTAAGATTTTGTCATTTGTCATGCTGAAGCATCTCTCTACATAGCAGAAGCAATTGGATTGTGCAGCACTGAAGCCCCATAAGGGCCAGTGTAAAGTAAAAAAAAACTTTAAAAAAAGTTTTTAAAAATATGAAAATAAGAAAAAACATAAACCTTTAAATCACCCCTTTTTTGCCCCATTGGAAAAAAGCTATTAATTTTTTTTTTTAAAATACCATATTTGGCATCTCCATGTTCAAAAATGCCCGATCTATTATAATATAAAATCAATTAATCAGATCTGCAAACTGCATAACGGAAAAAAAGTGCAAACTCCAAAATGATGTTTTTTTGGTCGCCGCAATATTGCAATAAAATGCAGTAACTAGCGATCAAAACAGCGTATCCACCCAAAAAGGGTATAATTAGTAACATCACCTCAAGATGCAAAAAAATAAGCCATCACACAACCCCAGATCCCCAAAAAATCAGAACGCTACAGTTTGTGGAAAATGGCACAAAAGTGGAATTCTTTTTCTTTAAAAATTTCTGAATTTTTTTCACCCTAAGATAAAAGCAAAAGTAACATGTTTGGTATCTATGAACTCGTACTGACCCGAGGCATCATACCGACATGTCAGTTTTACCATATAGTGAAAATGAATAAAAGAAAACAAAACAAACGTGTAATTGCACTTTTTTTTTTGCACTTTCACTGTACTTGGATTTTTCCCCCGTTTTCCTATACACTATATTTTGAAATATATTAAGTCATTCAAAAGTTCAACTCGTCCACGAAAAACAAGCCCTATTATGTCTATATTGACGGAGCATAGCTCTTGGAAGAAGGGAAGGGAAAAACGGAAAATGGAAAATTGCCTGGGGGTGAAGGGGTTAAGTCCATCTAGTTCAACCCATAGCCTAACATGTTGATCCAGAGGAAGGCAAAAAAAAACATGTGGTAAACCCTAAGTGCCAAATTGGTTAAAAAAATTCCTTCCTGACTCCAGATACGGCAATCAGACTAGTTCCCTTGATCAACGCCCTATCACAGAATCTAGTATATATAACTAGTAATATTATTTTTCAAGAAAGGCATCCAGGCCCTTCTTAAACTTTAGTATTTTGCCACCCATTAGTGTTGCTGCTTTGTTTAAACTGTTTTTTTTACCCTAGTCTATGCTGTGCGCTGCGTCTGTAATTGGAGGAGTCATAGCATTTGGGTGGAGGTAGAGAGGTGTGTCTTAGTGTTCAGATTTTTACTATACCTATACGTATAAATAGCTCCACTTCCCTCAAATACGTGTCGCATTTAGAGCTCGTATCTACCTGGACTTCATGCTGTGAAGTCATGCTGTGCTGAGCTGTGTTAGTCCTACGATTGACTTCTATTGAAGCTGCTGGGTTTCCCAGTCTGTAGGTGGAGGTAGGGGCCATTAGTCTAGGGCTGATCAGGAACTAGGGTGGTGACCCGAACCTCCTTACCTCCTGAGGTACCTTCGGGAACAGTACTAGACAGAGACCCCAAGTCCAGGGCCAGACTAGTTTCCCTGAACACCTTTGCCCATCTTACAATCTTGTCTCCTAATTCTATATTCATTATACCACCATGTGACAGGTGCCTTAAAGGAAATTTGGCAGACAATTCACGCTACCCCAACCGCGAGCAGCAAGAATTAAAGCCTGGTGGCACAATTGCACACAGGTATATTAGTATTTGAAACGCTCAGTTGTTCCAGATAATATATACTTTGAAGATCCGGCTGAGGACCATAGCCAGAGACCAGACTAGTGTGACTTGGCACTAGGCCGGCTCATCACAGGTGCAGGTGATTGAGAGGTCTCTGCTTTGCATGTACATAGGGAGAGACCTGTCAATCACCTGCAGAGGTGCTGCGAAGAGATGGCAGAGCCCGGACTAGCCTCATCATGGCTTGGACTCCAAAGTATATTTTCTCAGAACCACCGGTACGTTTTAGAGAATAAAATACCTGACGGTGATTTATGCTGTATTCTTTTACAATAAAAACTGTCCAAATAAGCATTGCCTATATTGTATGGATGAATAACAAGTGCAGAGATTAGATAATCCTTTATGCAGTGTTCAGATAATGAATAAATGACAAAAGATGCAAAGGATACACTACAGACTTAAGGTGTTGTGTGTCTTTAAGGCCACACACATATTCACATAAAATTATTGAAGGTGCTAGTTAGTAAGTTTCACTTTTTCTACATCGAGTTGTTAACATCCGACCCCGTGAAAGGGAACTATTTTGGTGAGTCGTCTGAGGTTTCCTCTCCAGCTGGCGGCATGTCTTTCTCCTTTCTCAGAAAAGATGTCAAAAATACATTTCGATTTGTTCACTCAATCAAGGCTTTTATCAGAAGTTTAGAATTTTCTTTCTATTTATTACTATTAAAATATGTGTAACCAGTTTGGTTTAGGCAGTTCATTCCCCTTCTTGCATGAATGTATTGTCTAATAATGTTGTACCTAGAAAGGAGAAAATCTATTGATTCAGAGTCCCAGTGAATTGTGAATCAACCGTCTCTAGTTGTAACAAACTACAAAAATGTTTTTTGTTTAAATCTGAAATTTGCATAATTAAAAAAAAAACTTTATGGGAACCTACATTCATTGATTACAGTATTGTGAGCGGCGGCTATAAGCCCAACCTAAGCACTTAGATTGACAGGTCACTCTGCATAGGAGCATTGTAGAATGGGCAATCAGTCAGTGCCAGGCCGTGTTTATGTTGGAGGGGCAATGAGGGTGAGCCCCCGGTACTGCACAGCTCTGGACGGTTAGTCGGCACCCCAGCCACCTCCCCAGTGCAAATGAGTTTTCTTTCAGTATATAAATTCCTGAAGGAAAACACCGACCTCTTTGTTCCTCATTAGGGTATGTGCACACGATCAGTTTTGAACGCAGTGTGTCCAAACCGCTGCATTGTGCAGTCCAAGCACAGTGGATGGGATTGATAAAAGTCCCATGCTCGCTGTGCTTCTCCCTTCCTTAGCGTGTTTTCACCGGGTTGCCGAGCTTCCACATCTCCGCGGCATGTTGATTTATTTCTGTAGAGTAGGAAGCCGGTAAATATAGGGAATAGTTGCCCCAAACGTGAGCATTTTTGATTTTGCATAAAATTTGTGAACCGCTTCACCGTGTCAGTGAATATCACAAGACTAAAAAATAAGAAAAGTTACTTAAAAGAATCTCATGATGAATTGGCCTTTGTCTTTATTGTGCCTTTTGGAGCACATGTACGGTAGCTGTGTCTATACAGGATGTAAAGTAGCAGCTAAATCTTGTTTGTCGGCTTGTGACACATGTAATGTGTAATGCTATAATTCTGGGTGTAATGTAAGGGGCGACTCATTTGTGTAATTACTTAACAGACCTATTTACTCTGTTAACCTTCCCCATCTTTACACAACTTAATGAAGTGATGAATGCAACATACGGTAACTTCAATATACAGAGTACCCTCAAGGCAACCTAACCAAAATACATAGGGCCTGAAAATGATACCTTAGCCCCAGAGGCAGTCCCGGGGGATGCTAGTGAGCTGGTGATCCTCTTTGTGTTCCACTTTATTCAACTGTATTTAACAAGACTGATTAATTACACGGATATTTGGGTCGGAGCCAAGTGAACCTTGTACTTGACAACCAATAAAATTAAGGTCTTATGTGGATTCTAATAAAGAGTCTGCTGGCCAGTTTCCAATCTAATGCATCATCTTTCCATTATGGGAGGGCAATGGAGCTACGGGAATTGGATTTTAATTATTCTTTGCCAGCATTGGAAAAAATAAAATAAAACTAAACAACTATGTCCTTAAGTACCACATAGTGGGTTACATACATAATGGGTCATTGATGTCTTAATTCCCATTGACAGTCCTAGTTTCCAAAGAATGGTCCCTGATAAAAATCCCCGTGCTTTGATTGGTTGTTGGAACAAAAAGTGTTTTTCCTTTCAGGTAAACCATAGATAACTGTTTCAGATCCAAGTTCCCTGTATTACTTTTCAATAGCAAAAACATAAAAGAAACCAAGGTGGTGGGAGTGGGGTTGTTTGGTTTCCAATTATTTTAGAAAATACACTGCCCCCATTCAGGTTCTTTCATAATAAAACTCTTTAATACCCTTGATATTATACAACTTAAGTACAAGACGATCTTAGGCTTTTGCTCTACCGCATCCAGTGTTACCTTGCGACTTAAGACCAATGATGGCTGTGACAAGAGATGAGCTAACCTTTGGAAGTTCGAATTCGGTTCAGTTCACCAATTGGGCTATGTGCAGTGAACAAGTTCAATGAACAGTTCGCCAAATATCTGAACCCCATTGAAATCAATGGGAGGCAAAATCAAGGGCATGGAAAACACCTTAAAAGGGGACCATAAGCTGCCAAACACAGCTCAAACCATTTTACTGGTTTGTCACAGACATTATCTTCCTACACTATTACTTAGCAAGCTTCAGCACCACTGTCACAATCTCCATGCTTGTGGACACGCTCATGAACCTTAGACATCCTCATCATGACTTTTCTGAGGTTGTCTCAGGTTACACAGTGGGTATCACGCAGCAGGAAATCCCACTGTTCCACGGTACGTTGTTTGATGCTTCTTTTTAAGCAGATTTTGTGCATCAAAATCTGCATGCCTATCCTGAGGCCAGTCAGTGAGAGTTCAGAAGTGCTGTGCCAAGTTGTTTAGGGAAAAATATGTGTAAGTGGGTTAAAAACTGGCTTAGCGATAAGAAACAAAGGGTGGACATTAATGGATCACGCTCAGAATGGGTCACAGTTAACAGTGGGGTACCACAGGGCTCAGTGTTGGGCCCGCTTCTTTTTAATATATTTATTAATGACCTTGAAGGGGGCATACAGAGTAGAATCTCAATATTTGCAGATGACACTAAACTCTGCAGGGTAATCAATACAGAGGAGGACAATTTTATATTACAGGAGGATTTATGTAAACTAGAAGCTTGGGCTGATAAATGGCAAATGAGCTTTAATGGGGATAAATGTAGGGTCATGCACTTGGGCAGAGGAAACAAAAGGTATAATTATGTGCTTAATTGTAAAACACTGGGTAAAACTGTCACTGAAAAAGACCTGGGTGTATAGGTGGATGACAAACTCACATTTAGTGGCCAGTGTCAGGCAGCTGCTGCAAAGGCAAATAAAATAATGGGATGTATTAAAAGAGGCATAGATGCTCATGAGGAGAACATAATTTTACCTCTATACAAGTCACTAGTGCGACCACACTTAGAATACTGTGTACAATTCTGGTCTCCGGTGTATAAGAAAGACATAGCTGAACTAGAGCGGGTGCAGAGAAGAGCGACCAAGGTTATTAGAAGACTAAGGGGTCTGCAATACCAAGACAGGTTATTAAACTTGGGATTATTTAGCTTGGAAAAACGAAGGCTCAGGGGTGATCTTATAATAATGTATAAATATATGAGGGGACAGTACAGAGACCCTTTTAATGATCTCTTTACTCTTAGGTCTGAGACTGGGACAAGGGGGCATCCTCTACGTCTGGAGGGAAGAAGGTTTAATCATAATCACAGACGTGGATTCTTTACTGTAAGAGCAGTGACACTATGGAACTCTCTGCCACATGCTGTTGTAATGAGTGACTCACTACTAACATTTAAGAAGGGCTTGGATGCCTTTTTTGAAAACTATAATATTACCAGTTATATGTACTAGATCCTTTGATAGGGCGTTGATCCAGGGAACTAGTCTGATTGCCATATCTGGAGTCAGGAAGGAGTTTTTTCCCCCAATGTGGAGCTAAGTGTTGCCACATGGGGTTTTTTTTGCCTTCCTCTGGATAAACATGTTAGGCTATGGGTTGAACTAGATGGACTTAAAGTCTTCCTTCAACATTAAAAACTATGTTACTATGTTACTATGTTTTTTTTCCCTGCAGATTTGTTGCAGATTTGGGGGCAGAATTAATAAATTTGACTCACATGTGCAAGACAAAAAAACAATGTGAGTTGAGAACTTCTGACCTGTTTTATACTTTGCTGGCCTTAGCATAGACATACAGATTTTGATGCAGATTCTCAACGTTTAAAAAAAAGTGTAAAAAAAGAATCAAACAACGCACCATAGGCTCAGGGCCTAAGAATGTCCAGGGAGAGCTGCAGTTGTGGTGAAAGGGCTCAAGGATTCCTCTTGCTCCCTGGCTACTTCCACCTATACATCTAGCGTGGGGTGGACAACTACAGTCTTCACGGTCTGAAAACAGTGCAAGTTTTCAGGATTTCCTTAGCATTACACAGGTGTTAATTTCATTACTTGCAGAAGTGATGACTCCAGCACCTTGTGCAATGTTAAGGAAAGCCTGACGACATACATTTTTAGCGGCCCTTGAGAACTGCACCTGGCCAGCCCTGTTCCCCCCTGTTTGTAGTGTCTTGCATTTCCATACCACAGAACATCAGGCCAGAGGCCTGCGGCTTGTTCACTGTAAAATCCTCTGTTTGCAAAAACAGTCCAGCATACAAGGAATGAACTAAAATGACCTTTACTGTAATACACAGACTAACTCTCAAACACAAACATAACAATATACATACAGTTGTGGCCAAAAGTATGGACACCCCTGCAATTCTGTCAGATAATACTCACTTTCTTCCTGAAAATGATTGCAATCACAAATTCTTTGGTATTATTATCTTCATTTAATTTGTCTTCAATGAAAAAACACAAAAGAGAATGAAGCAAAAAGCAAAACATTGATCATTTCACACAAAACTCCAAAAATGGGCCAGACAAAAGTATTGGCTCCCTCAGCCTAATACTTGGTTGCACAACCTTCAGCCAAAATAACTGCGATCAACCACTTCCGATAACCATCAATGAGTTTCTTACAATGCTGTGCTGGAATTTTAGACCATTCTTCTTTGGCAAACTGCTCCAAGTCCCTGATATTTGAAGGGTGCTTTCTCCAAACTGCCATTTTTAGATCTCTCCACAGGTGTTCTATGGGATTCAGGTCTGGACTCATTGCTGGCCACCTTAGAAGTCTCCAGTGCTTTCTCTCAAACCATTTTCTAGTGCTTTTTGAAGTGTGTTTTGGGTCATGGTCCTGCTGGAAGACCCATGACCTCTGAGGGAGACCCAGCTTTCTCACACTGGGCCCTACATTATGCTGCAAAATTTGTTGGTAGTCTTCAGACTTCATAATGCCATGCACACGGTCAAGCAGTTCAGTGCCAGAGGCAGTAAAGCAACCCCAAAACATCAGGGAACCTCCGCCATGTTTGACTGTAGGGATCGTGTTCTTTTCTTTGAATACCTCTTTTTTCTCCTGTAAACTCTATGTTGATGTCTTTGCCCAAAAAGCTCTACTTTTGTCTCATCTGACCAGAGAACATTCTTCCAAAATGTTTTAGGCTTTCTCAGGTATGTTTTGGCAAACTCTAGCCTGGCTTTTTGCTTTTTATGTCTCAGGGTAAGAAGTGGGGTCTTCCTGGGTATCCTACCATACAGTCCCTTTTCATTCAGACGGCGACGGATAGTACGGGTTCACACTGCTGCACCTTCGGACTGCAGGGCAGCTTGAAATTGTTTGGATGTTAGCACAATCTTGCATTGAAATCTCTCGTCAATTTTTCTTTTCCGTCCACATCTAGGGAGATTAGCCACAGTGCCATGGGCTTTAAACTTCTTGATGACACTGCGCACGGTAGACACAGGAACATTCAGGTCTTTGGAGATGGACTTGTAGCCTTGAGATTGCTCATGCTTCCTCACAATTTGGTTTCTCAAGTCCTCAGACAGTTTTTGGTCTTCTTTCTTTTCTTCATGCTCAATGTGGTACACACAAGGACACAGGACAGAGGTTGAGTCAACTTTAATCCATGTCAACTGGCTGCACGTGTGATTTAGTTATTGCCAACACCTGTTATGTGCCACAGGTAAGTTACAGGTGCTGTTAATTACACAAATTAGAGAAGCATCACATGATTTTTCTAACAGTCCAATACTTTTGTCCACCCCCTTTTTTATGTTTGGTGAGGAATTATATCCAATTTGGCTTTAGGACAATTCTTGTTGTGTTTTTTCATTGAAGACAAATTAAATGAAGATAATAATACCAAAGAATTTGTGATTGCAATCATTTTCAGGAAGAAACTGAGTATTATCTGACAGAATTGCAGGGGTGTCAATACTTTTGGCCACAACTGTAGAGGGAAGAATGGATTCAATGAAATTTCAACAAATTCATTCTGAGAACATAACACCATCTGTAAAAAATTGAAGTTGAAAAGAGGATGGGTTCTACAAATGGATAATCATCCTAAACTCTTGTGAAAATCCACAACAGACAACCTCAAAAGTTGCAAGGTAAATGTTTTACAAGGGCCCTAACAGTTCCCTGAGCTGAAATCTGTGTCTAGACCTCAAAAGAGCAGTGTATGCAAGATGACCCAGAAATCTCACAGTGTTGGAAAACTTTTCCAAGGAAGAATGGATGAAAATCCCTCAAACAAGAATTGAAATACTCTTGGCTGGCTACAAAAAGCGTCTAAAAACTGTGATACTTACCAAAGGGGTGCTACTAGTTACTATCCATACAGGGCTCCCAAAGTTTTACATCGGTCCATTTTACTTTTTGTAATGTTTAAAAAGTAAAAGATGAAAATATATATATATTTTTTACCTAAAATACAACGGAAATGTATCATTTTTAACTTTATGCCTTTTAGAGATCATTTCAACTTGCTTATCTGTTCACAACAACAGTAATCTTGACCAGGGGTGCCCAAACGTTTACATGCTATTGTAAAGTCCAAATTGGCTGAGTCTCCAAGGGGTTAAAATCATTTGATTTATTATTAAGATTTATTTACTATGATTTTTTTTCTCTTTTTTTTTTTATATTTCCCCCAAAGATCTTTCGGGGAATTTATTTCAATATTATTTTATACTTCTATCTCAGATAATGAATGGACCATAAGCATCTCAACATAGACAATGGTAAACAGTGAAAAAAAAGTAAAAAAAATAGATGTAGAAAATAATCATCAAATTAGGTATTACTTAAAAGAAAAGTTTGTCATGAGTTAAAAAAGAACAGCCTAAGGGCAGAGACACACTTATGTCAGCTGCATCCGAGTGTCTAGCATGCATCTCGCATGAGTCACCTGACCCGGCTCCTGAATGGGAGGGTGAAGTTGATTCGGAGAGGCAGGAGCCGGACTGGGTGACTCATGTGAGAGGCATGCGAGGCACTGGCATAAGTGTGTTTCCACCCTTAAAAGAAGAAAAGCTAGACCTCGAATACCATAGGAGGAAACGTAAAGCCCAAAATGTTCTAGAATAGACCTAATGAGTGGAAGCTGTTATGTAGGTGGACAAGGGGGTTAAAGACGTTGAGATTTTGCCCTAAAATAAAGAATTAATAAACTTTGCGTCCTTGAATTGACCACGACTTTGTTGAAATTGGCAAGAATAGCAAGTTTGACCAGTTATGCAGAATTGTAGCAGAGATTAATAAATCACTCGCGGATTCTTTGTTTGGGCTTTCGGAAAACTACGTGACAGACATTTTTAATAGCTAAAAGGTGAGAGATGGATTAATAGTTATAATAATAGTTCTTTTCTTCTAGTTGGAAATCTTCCATCCATGAGCCACGTAGACAGACCACTGTATGTGGGAATGTATGAGGGTCTCTACACCTGATTCACCTTCTGTTTCCTCTCGCAGCTATTATAAGTTACGGTAATATATATATACAGTATATTTTTAGCATTACTATTTTTAGTATAGCAGATGTATGCTTTCTATCACCACACTACACCCTTCCTGCACCTTGTTCAATGGTAACATCATATCAGTGGTTTTACGAGATTATACATCAAAGTTCTTGGTAAACATGTCTCAGATACTGGGTTTCTATATAAAAATATACTTACTAAAAAATAAAGAGAAAACCAAACCTTCAACTTGAGATTGGGTTTTATATAACAATTTAAGGACAAGACTTTAAAAGCCCCGTCACACCTGGCAACGGGGCTGAAGATGTCGGTGGCGACTGGCGGGTGAGCGCATGTTTTTGGTGCTCCGCCAGCTCGCCGTCCCCGTTTACACGGGGCGACATCTCCAGCGCTGTGCCGGCGAGCTGTCAGGCGGCATTGTGGTGTCTGAAAACCCCAGCGGTGATGCAGGACAATGGGAGCCCATGGCTCCCATCGCCTGACAGGTCGCCGGCGGCCGTTTACATGGGGCATGTGTGCACATCGCCCCAGATCGGCGTCCAGCCTCTGGGATTTTCACATGAGCGCGTGGCGATGCCCCATCCCGTCGTAATGTAAGGGTGCCTTATTTTAGTACATTAAAGAGGACCTGTCTTCCAACTTAAAAGTGGCCGCTTGTTGCTCTTCTCCATTCCCGCTGCTCTTTAAGCATATAATTTTTTTCTTATTCCACCCTTCCGTTCCAGAGATATGTGCCTTTTTATATAATGGCTACATGTTTTAGTCCCTACCAGGGGCGTAGCTCCTATGTAATTACAACTAAGCAACATAAAGACACGCCCCTGAGGATCCTGTGAGCCACTCCCCCTTGTGAAGACCATACAAATTAGCACTACATAAAAAGGCTCTTATATATGGAATCATGTGGTGGATTTGATCAAATAAAAATGTGCAGAATCCTCAGAGAAGCATCGAGAAACAAATAAGAGAGCAAACTGGCCGCCTTTAACCCAATAAAGATCTTCTTTAAACAAAGACACTTAAAAGATGTTCATGTAAGGAAAAACTTATACATGGAAAGATAATAAAGCTTATAAAATTTGGGCTTGATCACTGTATATTGTGTCGGGCATCCAGCAGAAACATATATATGACTTACTGGTGGTATATATGCTTGTGGTGTTTACATTGTAGTTTACACCATTTACCTTTGTAATGTGGAGAGCTAGATTAACTCATGACTTTCCACTTTCCTAAGTGCTAAATAAGGGTATATAGCACCCCATTAAAGATTCATTATTTCCATAGATGCAGGTTTCACTTTCTGGACGACTCTATCAGGCATTTCTGGCATGTATTTTTGATACAACATCAATTTTCTAGATGATAATACCCATCTTAGGGCCCTTTCACATCAGCGTTTTTTTCAAATGCGGCAGATGCGGTGAAAAAAACGCTTCTGCCGCGATTACCGCATACCGGCTGCATTGCGGCACGGTTGTGGCGGTGCCAAGCCCCATAGAAAGTATAGGCGGGCTTGCAGCAGGTGGGCAAGTGCGGTTTTGCACTTGCCGCAGGTGCGGCCGCGAAAAAAAACGCGGCTGACCGCGGTTTTTTTCGCGGCCGCACCTGCCGCAAGTGCAAAACCGCACTTGCCGCACCTGCCGCAAGTCCGCCTATACCTTGTATGGCGTTTACCGCAAGCGCACCGCAACCGTGCGCAAGTGCAGCCGGTATGCGGTAATCGCGGCAGAAGCGTTTTTTTCACCGCATCTGCCGCGATTTGAAAATAACGCTGATGTGAAAGGGCCCTAACACCCATCTAGGTTTTATTGCGGCCCTTGGGTGTGGAATCAATGTGACAATGCAGCTCTTGAACTAGAAAAAAATAAGCGCCTTTTCCATAAGGTTAGAGGACAGATGTGAATATTAGGGAATGCAGAGGTATCAGAAAAGGAACCACTGACACACAAGAAGAATCCATGTGGTAATTAGGGGCATGTTGCAAAGAGGAACAAGCAAAGCACAGAACAGCTTGTCTAATCTTAGGGCCGCTTTACACACACCAACTTCTGTGTCCAACTTCTGAACAGATCTCTGGTTGCAGTGAAATCATGGACACATTTTCCATTTTGTGGCTGTGTACAACATGGAGCAATGTGTTCATGATTTCACTGCAACCAATATGAATGCTACCATGTACAAGGATATACTGGAGAACGTAATGCTGCCACATGGTAAAATCAGAGTAGGCAGGGGCTGAAATTCCAGCAAGACAGAGATCCTAAACACACATCCAATTCAGTCAAAAGTTGTTAGTAAAGAAAAATGTCTGCCCGTTGCGATGGTCAAGCCAATCAATGGATTTACACCGTATAGAGCACTTTTGGGATGAGTTAGGGCAATGTGTTGGGACCCGTACCCATAGCAATAAAGATGAATTGTTTGAAGACTTGCAAAGAGAATAAAGCAAGATCCCTCAAGATGTCTTAAATACCTGAGTGGCTTCAACGCCCCATAGGTGCAGTAATCAAAGCAAGAGGTTATGCTACAAAATACTGAGTTATGCATTGTAAGCAACAAAATACTCTCTATGTTTTGATCAATAAATAGTATATGCAAAACTTTTGGCAGTCAGTTTTTTTAGTTAACTGACCATACCTATATTGCAAGTTTGATCATTCCGCACCCACTATTTAAGACTTGTTGGCAGCAATAAATTCATATATAAGATATGCATCTTTTGGATTCGTTTCCCACATTCATTTACTATTTCTCTTACCTTCTAGGGTCTCAGTGTAACTTTTTCCTGCAGTGCTCATCGGGATCAGTGCTCCGCTATCAATGTGAACTTTCGTGATTGTATTTTTGTACAAAGACTTGCCGTTTCTATATTTACCATTTCTTCAACCGAGTCTTTAATTGTCACAAATACTGGGGTCTGGTGCTACATAATTATTTTTTTGGCAGTTTAAAGCTATTTGTCTATATTTGCCACAGACCCAGTGCATCTGTTCTTTAGAATATTGGCAGATAGCAAGGAGGAACATGCAAAAAGTGTAGCTAGCACAAAGTTGAAGCTTGGAACGGGGATTTAAATAGAGTGAAAGCGGTAATGCTGCATTAACGATGATTTACAATTGATATTTCATATTTTTATACTAAGAACTTAACTCTTTACAACATTTTGAGAGTTATGAAAGTTATTTCATGTACTTCATGCATTTAATGTGTATGGAAATTGGTTTCATTGCATCAACCCACCTACAGGTGCGTCTCAATGAATTAGAACATCATCAAAAAGTTAATTGATTTCAGTAATTCAATGCATAAAGTTGGAAGAAAAAGTTTTGGTACCGTGTTAGCCAGTTGAGAAACTGTTGATTGCTCTCAGTGGGAGAAATAAGATAATAATCTTGTAGTTGTGATACCATTTAACGGCTAACAAAACTAAAATAAGTGATGTTACAAGGCGAGCTTTGAGACGTCTCAGGTCCCTTCATCAGGCATGGTATGACAAATTATTAAAAGAAACTCAAAAACAACTAGAGTAGATGCAAGGTATAATGAATGGACATTTAACTAAATTAACAAAACAACTTTCAATTGTATCCAGAAAGGGCTAAACCTAACTGACAGGGCTAAAGTGGCAGCAGGGCCACACACACAGCACAGGAGTAGGAAGCCAAGGACCCGGTCAGGGTGGGAGCAACCGGCCCCGGTACAGACTCCGTGGACAAAACTTACTGAATAACATCTACAGTAAAGACTTGGAAAACTACAAAACCGTGAGTCTGTGTGACCCTTGCGCTCGAGCCCTACTCTCCCTCACAAACTGTCATCATCTCTACCACTACCCCTGCCCTGCATCATCCATAGACTATCATCACCACTGCCCTGGGAACCAGGCTGTGCCTGTGGAAAGCCGTTACATCATTGGCTGCCAAACATCATCCCCGGAGGTTCTGCAGCAGCGGTGGTCACCCTGACCACATACCACGGGTGGCGTCACGACTATATCCCCTTTAAATAACCCCCTAACCCATTACTTGTGGGCCCGGGACACGGTCTGGACCAAGACCGCCGTGATTCCCCGTGAGACCCCGGTCCGGTACCGAGTATTGCAAATGTTTGGGAAGTGTTATGGAATTAATAGTGCTATGTAAATGAATAAATATTATATTATTAAATGAAAGAAAGAAATTAGGTTTGTTAAAAAACTCCTCCAAAGTGACCACGGGCAGGTTTGCAGTTTGCAGTTTTGCCAATTCTTCCATTTTATAACCTAACCCTGCTTTACTTTTCTACACATCTTTATCCCTGACCTGTACGGTGTGCTCCTTGGTTTTTATTCTTCTCTTTGATCCCTAATTTTCTCAAACAAACCTCGGAGGCCTTCACAGAATAGCTGTAGTTATATAGAGAATAAATTAGACACAGGTGGACTCAATTTACTATTTAGGTGACGTCTGGAGTCAATTGGTTACCCAGGATTTTATTTAGGGGTATCAGACTACAGGGAGTGAATACAAATGAACGTCACATTTTTCAGATATATATTGTTAAATATTTAGAAAACCATATATCATTTCCTTTACACTTCACAAATATTTGCTACTTTGTATTGGTATATTTATATATTTATATGATATATATCATTATATTGTAGATCATTCAGCTCAGTCAGTATAGTTTAATATTTTGAAAATTACTTATAAATCATATATAAAAGAATGCAAAGATACAAATCAATTAAAGAACAACAAATACAAGGAACCCATCGGAGCACTAAGTTTAACGGAGGGGCTGTAAGTCCCTAGACCTCTGTCTCATCCCGGTGTGTGGCCGCCACTCGCTGTTCTACAATGTTTAGAAGGAACATATTTTTCTTTTTGTCAGTTTTCTTGTACTGTTCATCTGTTCCCTCATAAATGTCATAAACAGTCCAAAAGTACATGCTTCAAGTGTAAGGAACCATGAAGGTCAAGGTAGTAGAAGATGCCTTTATCACAGTCGATCTGACACTCACCCATATCAACAATATTGTTTATGTTAAACACTTGAATTACCAGTTGTGCCGTTTTCTTTTTCCATGATTCTGATACTCTTGACACCTGGTGGCTGAAAATGAAATTTAACTGAGACTTAGTATCTTCTAAATATATTTTTTTGTATTGCATTTATCCAGTTTTTCACTTCCCCTACTAAAAGATCATATAAGAATAAGAAAATTGGTCCATGGATATTTCTTACTAATGGTCCTTAAATAAAATGATTGGGTAAAATGAAGTTATTCCAGTTTGCTAATTATTTAATCCTATCCTTCTAATAAAAAGGTTGTCCAACTAAATATAGGCATTGCCTACTCACAGAATTTGGTTTCCATAGTTTAGACCAAAGATGGGTGTTACGTGCATAGTATAGCCCAGGGGTCTCAAACTCCAGGCCTCGAGGGCCGCACACAGTCCAGGTATTCAGTATTTCCTTGGAAATTGACAGTTGGTCATTTGATTACCAACTGTCAAATGCTATGGAAATCCTGAAAACCTGCACTGTGTGCGGCCCCCGAGGCCTGGAGTTTGAGACCCCTGGTATAGCCGATGAGGGAAAGGAAGCATTGGTACTAACCTGGGTAGTTAGTCTGGCCCTAGACTGGGGTCCCTGGCTAGCCCTGTATCCAGAGATACCTCAGATGGTGAGTAGGTCTGGGCCACCATCCTTGCCCTATGCTCCTCAAGCAGCCCTGTGCTACACCGTCCCATCTCCCACCACAAACAGGAAAAAACAGTAACTTCCAAGGAAAAGCGCAAAGAAGCTTCAGTAAGTGCAAAGACGTCTTCAGCTCACACGGTCAAAAGCAGAGTGAAATTCTATCAGCGACATCAGCTGGAGGAAGAAGAGGCTATTTAAAGGACAGGCGTGTGGTCACCTCAATGACCTACGCCTCCATCTGCAGAGCAGCACACCACACATAGACAGCAACAGCAGCTTCAGTGTTAATCCCGGAAGAGCCAAAGGAAATTTATTCTGATTTAAACTGCACCATAGCCATTTGCATGGACTGTGGAGTAGTCAACACATGACAATGGGGAACTCCAGTCCTCAAGGGCCACCAACAGGTCATGTTTTCAGGGTTTTCTTAGTATTGCACATGTGATAATATAATCACCTGCACTGGTGATGATCCCAACCCCTGTGCAATGCTAAGGAAATCCTGAGAACATGACCTGTTGGCAGCCCTTGAGGACTGGAGTTTCCTACCCTTGGTGTAGACCAAGCTGTGGACAGGTAGTAAATATATTTAGTGATAAAACTCCCATAAACTGTTGTTGTTTTTTTTAACTGGGTTTTCCTAAACTGAGAAACCTTGCAATCTTGATTCTAAAATAAAATAAACAAAATTGCATCTTAATGTAAATTAAGTAGTGACCTCCTTTTAATCTTTAACAATGGTAAAGACCATTTACATATGACTGTTTCTGCCAATTGACTTTATGCACAAGCACCAAATGATTGGTTCTCAGTTATGGTCTCATTCACACGCTGCAACAAAACAATATTGAGACAAAATGACTGTTAATACTTATGTTATGTCAATATGCAGAGTGCATGTGTGGCGCCCCTGCGACCAGGGCGGCCACAGGGTGAATTGCAGCCAGGTAAGGTAGAGACGGTTGACTGAAAAAACACCCACACAGGTACACAAACCGACCCTACGCCCAGGACTCTAGGTTAGGCAAGGGGTAGCAGGGGTAAAGAGTAGTGTGGATGGACCAAAGAGCAGCACTGATCCAGTGGGTGGCACCGTAGATAAAAACACGGGAGCACCAGTTGCAGGGAACAGAACAGTAGTAGCAGAAGAAGTTAGTAGAGAGAGGCAGATTGACACGAGGATGGGTTCCCTTTCACTCAAGGAACCCAGACGTCCTTAGATGGATGGCCAGATTTTTCAGCACCTATTTTGAACGTTGGATGCGCGCAACAGGAGATTTTACCTTGGAAGGTGCCAAAGAAGGAGGAAAAGCTAAAGAAGGACTGAGCTGTACCTGGACAGCTAAATTGTAAGTGAGAATGTGATGATTTCCTTGGTGTCCCCATCCTTTTCCTGAGTGCATGTGTAGATTTGACCCCCCATTGCTTGATATTATGCTGAGTTAAAAGACTAAGAGATTATGGACAGTGAATAATCTGAACTGTGAGATGTATATAGTTGAGTACCCTGAGTGCTCTCTATTGGTTTTATATGCAGAGGTTTTATAAGAGAGTAAATGTGAATAGAACCAGCAAAATTTAGTGTACCGAAGGGTGGAGGAACTGGACTAACCCCCATTCATATTAAGTTAGGGACAGAAAGTGCCTGGGGGTGGTAAGAGTAAAGCCAGGCCTCCTAAGCCGAGACACCCGTAGGTACAGTGGACTTTTTGCACTTTTTGAGAATTGGACTTTCTGTGAATTTTTGCCCTTTTTATAGATGTGGTTTTTGTTAGTAACGTTTCAAGAAAGCACCTCCCGGACGGGAAGACCCAAGAATACGTGTGTTAAATGTTATTGTTATGCATAAAAACAAATTGAGCTTACTGTGGTGTCGCCAGCATGAGAACTTGGTGGATTTAGCTCTGGGTGAATGTGGTGCCCCTGCGACCAGGACGGCCACAGGGTGAACTGCAGCCAGGTACGGTAGAGAAAAACACCCACACAGGTACACACACTGACCCTACGCCTAGGACTATAGGTTAGGCAAGGGGTAGCAGGGGTTAAGAGTAGTGTGGGTGGAGCATAAAGCAGCACTGATACAGTGGGTGGCACTGTAGATAAAAACACGGGAGCACCAGTTTCAGGGAGGAGTAGAAGTTAGTAGAGAGAGGCAGATTCCCAGGAGGATGGGTTTCCTGGAGAACGCAGAATTCTAGAGGCTACATTCCTAAAAGCTTGCTCCATAGCTGGAGGCAAGGGAAGAGTCACAGTTTGATAGAGGAAGAGTGGGACGACAAGGGCCCGGCAGCCGCACACACCTTAGTTGACCGGAGGAACCCTGAAGCTGTGAGACAGTGAGGACAGAGGGAGCCTAGTGATCCCACAGCCATACCTGGGATACTGGAGGCTAGGTCGCTACAGCCAGAGAGCCGGCTCTGCAGAGGTTACCGGTGGCACTATAGGACCCTAATCATGAGACATACCGGTGTGGGGCAGGTACTCCATGACCAGCAGCCTACCTAACACCATGGTCTAGGAACACAGCCATCAGACTAGGGCTAGTGATCCTGACAGAGAGGGAATCATCACACAAGAGCCTGTGATGGACAGACCGAACCCGTGAGTGAGGAGACAGAGAGAAAGATAAGGGCCTGAAAGGACTTGAGGGAAGCAACGCAGAGGAGCTGCCTGAGCTGCATAACCCACTTACCTGGAGCAGTGCTAAAGTGTGAGAACTGTAACTTGGAAGGGCTGAAAGAACTGTAACTTGTAAACTGTTGTGAACTGCTGCTAAAGAACTTTAAGTATCCGGCAAGCTCACCACTGCCTGAGACTATTTCCTTCAAGTGTCGCAACAGAGTCCCACCTGAAGAGCCTGAGACTGCGTTCCACACATGCTGGCTGGAGAAGCTGCAGCGACAAAGTAAGTGAACTGCACCGAACACAATCCCTCACCAGGCACATCCATTACTACTACACCTGCCCTCGGGACCCTCAGCCCTACTTGAGGAGGGCTTACCATTCGCGCTGCCCCAAGTCACCGTCCCCAGCAGGAATACGGCAGCGGTGGTTCTACTAACCACATACCCCGGGTGGCGTTACATCAAATACTCCCTTTACTTGCCACATCTGGGACGACGAAACCGGGCCTGGCATCCTGACATCCCCCATGAGACAGTATAGCCCCGGTCTCGAGTACACCGATCCCTAGTGTGCGACACATGTAGTCAGCCAAATCATATCTCCTACTTTGCACTGAAGAGAGGCAAACACCCCGACCAACGTCTGTGCAAATTGAGATTATCATTTTGGTTTATATCCTTGGTCAAGGGATAAGGCTTGTTAAGGGATCAATAATGGCTTTTAAGATTGCTGCTTCCAATAGGTGGCACTAGAGTTCAGGTACGCTTTAAAGAGGCAATTTTCATATTTAATTTCCCAGAGGAACATGCCAGGCGTTTAAGTCTCCTCATATTGGTATGCCAGACCTGGTGTGTCACTCTCCATAAGGATAAATCCAAAAGGACGGTGCTTCTATGATCCGCGCTATGCTGTAAATGGACAAGGACCACAAAGGATCTGTAGACAATGGTGCTTTATTTCCTACACATTTCAGAGCAATACTCTCTCCTTCCTCAGGGATACAACCATCCTCCATAAGGAGAAATGCTATCCCTTATATCCCAAGTCTTAGTCTCTCACCTAGCCAAATCAGGACTCATACTTTGCAATGGCGAGGATCAAATACCCCAAAATACCCTGTCTGTAAATTGCGTTTCTCGTTTGGCTTACATTCCTGGTTATATGAAAAGGGATCAATATTGACTTTTAGGATTGCTACTTCCAATAGATGGCGCTAGAGTTCAAGTCCTTTTTGAAGAGTCATTTGCATACAGCACACCTGCTTTTACACAGGACAATCTGCTTATGACAATGATGATCTAATGGGTTGTCCAGTAAAAACAAGTTAGCACCTTTCCCCAGGATGTGATCAGTGGGGTCTCACCTTTGGGCCCTGCATTAAACAGCAGAAAAAGGGCACTTTTATCCCTGTTAGAATGGAGTGGCAGTGTGTATGCTCAAATGCCACACCATTCATTCCCCTAGGAACTGATCAGTGGCACACTTGGCATTTTCTGACATAGAAAAGGAGTGGAGCCGTGATCATATGACTTACCTGACAATACATTTTGTCACTAGGATAAAAATTTCCCATTCCACCAGTCAGTGAGGATCCCTGTGATTGTACTTTTAGCAATCGATAAATTATCATCTACCCTGCGGAGATCTCTGGTCAACATAATTATTCATTTATAATTAAAGGCCAGGATAAACACTCCACCTTTGCAAATGGCGCCTTGGCAGGTAGCCAGGGGTGTAACTACAACAGGTGAAGTGGTTGCAATCACACCTGGTTCCTTGAGCCTAGGCGGCCTCAAAAGTTCCTCTGGCCTATACAAAAAGACTATTTCTATTAAAGATTTGCAAGTTACACCACTGGAGGTAGTCATTTAATGGGAACTTATCACCAGGTTTTTCTCATATAACCAGTAAGCCCTTATATACAGCATTCTATAATATGCCCCATGCCGATCTATATAACATAAAAAGTACCTCTTGGCCTGGTCCGATGGGTGATCTTGATCCTGTGCCTTTTTTTCTGATTGTGATGGCTGTCCTCTTTTCGTGTTTCGTGTGTCTGACATGTCCCATGCCATCTACATATGGTCCCCCATTTCGCTCCTGCGTAGGCAAGCTTCTCTCAGTCCTGCTAAAGGCATAGCAAAGTACTGTAATGTACAGGTGCAGGGAAAGGTCATAGCATGCTTGTGCATGTGCACTAGAATACTTTGTTCTGCCCTCGATAGGGCAGAGAGAAGTGTGCATACGCAGAAGCACAATGGAGGACAATGTGTGGATGACATAGGACACGTCATCCATACAAAGCAGGGAAAGAGATAGGAGGTGTCGGATCAAGACCAGCGGCGTCCATCAGACCAGACTGCTCCTTAGGTGAGTATAATAAGAGCTATTTTTTATGTTATACAGATCCTCCTGGAACCTATGTGCAGTATTGTAGAAAGAGGTATATGAGGGATTACTGGTGGTGGTTCACTTTAAGCAACTCAATATGTAATCATCTCTAAACTAGAAATTCAGGCATTAATAGCAGAACAGGTAAAAAAAAAAAACAACAACATTGCTGTAGATGGTTTCCTTTCCTGGTAGCAACAATTCTGCTGGATGTTATGAAAACTAGGTGAAGATGTGTAGACTGACAGACCTCCAACAGCCAAGCTCCACTTTATCATGCAACACATGGATTCTGGATTGCATTTTTGAAGAATATGATTTTTATTAAATTACTATACAGCAGCTCATAGGAAGACTAAAGATCCAATTCATCATTTGCTTAATTTGATAAGTCACTCTTCTTTTCAGTCTTGTGTTATTCATTGTTGCTTTTTGCTCCAAATTCATTGAAATAGCACAAGCGGTTTGTGAATTTTCCACAATGTAAATAATGCTCTTTTTATCTGTCTGCCCTCTTTTTTGTGACCCTTTAGCACAAAAAGTGGCACAAAATTGCATGCATTTTTTGGGTGTACATCTTTTGGGAGGGGGGACTGAGGTATATTTGCGACAAGTTTTGCAATTTTTTAAAAAAAATAAGGTGATTTTAATGAATTAATCAGCAACGTCTGCAAACCCTAAACCCTGTCCATAATGCTGACCCTAAAGAAAGAATTTGTGGGCATAGGTCCTGAATGTTCGGGGGGGGGGAGGTATTTAACAATGGAACATTGAATGTTGATACCCCACACCTCGGGTCAGTTTTAGTCACGGCTGAGGTGGTGTTCTGGGCTGGTTTTAGGATAGGAAGAGTTGGTGGCTTCTAGGACGGTCCTACTGGTGTTTGGGTTATTGTTATTGGAATGTATATACTGTAGTAAATGCATTGCAGATGAATCCTGAACAACAATGGAGAAATTGGTATCATTTTCTTCCTCTTCCATCCAACAGATATTCGTGTTCCTGTTTTTCTGTATAAGATAAATTTCTTGATGTCATAAAAAAAATATGTCTGATTCAGCAGAGTAAAAAATTATTTATTTTGCTTTGTTAAGGCCAAAATAAGAAGGTAGAAAGGATTAAAACCGTGGTTTGGTTGAGATTAGTCTTTTTAATCTACACATTATCTATGACATGAAATTTTTTAACAAACTTGCACATCAGATAGTTATGTCTGTATCATAATATAGAAAGTATAATGAAAATATCATAAAATGGAGAGCAGGAAATGAAAAAGGGACTGAAAGCAATGGTCTCGTTATAATTTTAGCATAGTTGGCAATAAGTAATTTCATTAACCGCGATCACTCTCACAAGCTGCTAGAAATACAAAGTCATTGACTTCTTAGTGCTTTTAACTTTATTACACAATTCCAGCCATTTATTCATTATACTTTTGGTCTATGGGTTGGAGCGTTGTGCCTCCTTTTTGTATTAAGTGCAGGTTTGGTCTGACCCACAGGAGCACAGGTAAATTCCCCAGTGGGCCTCTGTGTACACATTGATTGAATCCAGGGTGTACCTACATAGAAATCATGGGGTCCCATAGCAAAAATTCTAATTGGGGCCTTCCCCAAAAAATAATAATATTTGGTGGGGTCACTTAAGAGCAAAGTATTTTTTCTTCCTATTGAAGCCTCTAGATTCCCCTTTCATTGCACCCATAAAGTATAATGGCAACTAAAGCGCTCACAAATACTGTATGATCCCCCCACAGTGAATTCCTCCATAGTTCCCTCCACGCGCACAGTATGATTACCCTACTGTAACCACGTCTACTACTCCAGCAAAGTATGATGACCCCAATACAGTACAATCCCCTCACATAGCCCTCCATGCAATATAATGGCCCACACACCTCTTCACACTGTATAATGGCCCCCACTAGACCACCACACAGTACATAACCCCCACACAGCTCTCTGCATAGTACAATGCACTCTCATAGTCTTCTATATAGTACCACCCATAGTTCTCCATAAAGTATAATGAGTCCCACCTATTTCTCTATGTAGTATAACTGGCGCCACTTCGCATTCCATATAGTATAATGCTATCCCATAGTCCTCAATATAGTATTGTCACAAATTGCCATCCATATAGTATAATTCACCCTCCATAGTTCTGCATATAGTATAATGGGTCCCACATAGCCTCCCATATAGTAAAATACACCCAACAGTCCTCCATATAATATAATGCACTCCGCATAGTTCTCTATACAGTATAATGCTCCCATAGTCCTCCAAATTGTATAATGCACAATCCATAGTGATACATATAGTATTATGACCATCAGTGTACTCACTGATTTTAAGATTACGTGGTGAGAGGTTTGCAGCTCTGATCACCTTGGTACAGCGGATGCACCGTAGTGATGTCGTGCACTCGATGTGCTAAGACATCAAATCTCAAATGCTGAGGGAAAATGATGGGGTAAAGAGTGGATAGCTCCCTCCTTCATCATTGCTTTCAACTGTATCAGCATCTGCGATGTCGATGCACTTTAAACTGCAATGCTGGGAGAAAAGGGGGCCAGTGTTGGGTCTGGTACTGCGCCCTCCTTACTCTTGGGCCCCATAGTGACTGCGTGGTCTGTCGCCAATGGCAGTACACTACTGGTAGAATCCACACCATTCAGTAAGTTATGACTAATTTTCTGGAGAGTTGATAATTGTTTTCATCTGACACCCAATTTAATTGTTCTTCATAAATTAGGAAAAGAGAAAATAGGAGATTTACATTGGGAAAATTACTAAATATAACCACTTGGCACAATGGTGAACCGAGTCCTTAATATGTTAAGGATCAAACATGAGATGATTTCAATGTCATTCAGACTTTGGTAGAAATTTGGAATCTGATAACTGAATAATCTCTGACCAATTAATCACACTGTTGGCTGATGAAGTGTGTCGGGGGTTGTTGACATCCCCGAGACCAAATCTATGAATCGTTCAAATTTCAAAAACACAATAAGCAGAAGTCTAAAAATTGTCACATTTGTTCTAATTCATCCTAAATTTCAAACACATTTCTTTCGGTGTTTAAAAAAGGCCAGAAAAAATTCTGTCGGAGGACTTTACTTAAAATTGACTTTGGTGCGTCTTATCATCATGGTAACCCAAACAAGACCTCAGTAGTAGGAAAGAAAATTCTCTCCAAAGGTCATGGTGTTGTAAGACTGGCCCATTATCTGAGATTTAGGTAATTACCTTTACATTCAAAGCATTCATTGTCTAAATAAAAGGAGAGATAACAAGGTGTTAACAGTCATTTAAATCCAAGTACAGTGTTCCACCCCAGTCTATGAAAGCCATATAACAAGCTTAAGTAATCACTATTCACTAGATAATTTGTAACTAAACTGTACAGAAAGTATAAAGCAATATTTAATAAAACTGGGACGATTCAGTGGGTGGCCATATGGTCATTGTTTCCATTACACCAAAGGTACATTTAGCCAAATCTATCAGTGAATTAGGAGCTCTACAGAAGGTACAAGGCGAAGAGGAAGACCAGCCACCCAATGGCTTCATAATGTCAAGATGACAGCATAGAAGACCCTGGTGGACCTATTAGGCTTGGAGAAGACCCTGGTGGACTATCTAGGCTTGGAGAAGACCCTGATGGACCTATCTAGGCTGCACAAGATCGATCTTCCAAAGAGCGTTCATCCATCAAGTCGCCATGGCTCATGATTGAGCTGAAGGCTGATAAATAAATAATAATAATGAGTTTTCATTTCTAAATATCAGCAATTAACAATTAATATGCCGTCTATCACCCAACCAAAGAACTAAACAATTGGTCAAATAATCAGATCATTTATGCCGGCGTAAAAATTATTGTTATAAGCAGAACTTTGCCTGGTGTGAACATGGAATATGCTGTTGACAACATGAAATAAGAAAAATTGTAGTAATGGTTGTTCTGTTCCCATCCATCTTTACTGGCCCTCGTAAATTATCAGTAAACGAGCTCCAATTAACTTGTATCGATTAGCTCATTAGCAGACCAAGATTCTGCCTTCTGAGGCTAGCTTCACACCATGATTTTTGACTGTCAGGGTGGATCCTGTTTTTGCAGGATCTCCCGGACAGAAACGGACAGGACAGGATGTGTGGAAAAGTGTGGCCAAATATGTGGCTGCATGGTGGAGGACCGCGGCGACTGTCCAGGAGCCGAGCAGTATACTCCGATTAGGATTACAAGCGATGGTTGTCCCATTAAAATTTGGCTTTTTGCAGCCAATATTTGGTGAGTACATTATTGTGCTCAATCACTTTGATACAATTGATTTCTACACTTAGGTCTGGAGCGGCGCGGTTTGTTCTTTATATCCCTTCCTTCAGGGCTATTGCCTCCAGCTTCACTCTGGTAATTATTTGTTTATTTCATTTGTACCTTTTCCATATATATTACCGATGTTCTGGGTCCACACGGAAGCGTATAGAGTAGACAACATTCCATTATACAGTGAAGTGACCCGCCAGTTATCATATGTCGTCTATAGATCAATTGTGAAAGCTGACTATTATACGATCCGTTTTGTATGTAAGTAATGAAAAGTCTAAACTTCTTGGCATTGCATTCGAGGACGTTCTTGGTTAATAATCTGCACAGACCTGGCTGTGAATTTATTTATGTTCCATATGTTCTCTGCAAGAAACTGACTATTCCTGCAGGGCTGAATGAGCAGAGCCTCCTACCTCTGCTGAACTTGTTCAGGCGAGTACATAGGAGCGGGGACTTGCCTGAACAGGTTGGATAGACTGAGCAGGTGTCTGCGATTACTCACCACACAACGGAGGGGGAAGCGAGCACTCAGGGACGGTCCCTCACAAACTGTTTCTTCTGTTGTCATTTGGAAATAGTCAGAAGGATGTGTGTAACCCGTTACTAATGCTGCAATCACCTTTATTCATACGGCTCTTGTGGTTGTCTACATTGAGGTCACTGTTTTTTTCCGTCATTTTCATTGTAACATCTGGGGTTTATACTATTAAATACGAAACTTTGGTTTAGGCTGAATCACTATAAACCCTCTCATTAATGTCAAGTCAACAGGATCAAATAGTGATGTGGAAAGTACATTACTGAAAAAAAATCTATTTCAAGCAATAGTAGCTGTGATGGTGAATGTGGTAAACTCATAGGATATCATGCATTGGGACCTTCATTATAAGGACCACCATTTTCCCACCTAGTATGATCCATACTCAAGGTTGCAAACTTATCCCAATGTGTTTTCTGTAGTTTTATCAAGGAACTGTATAGGGGTATAATGCTGAATGTGTTCCATGTATCGCTGGATGACACTGGTAAGTAAACACTCAATGAATGTTTGGGTGATATTAGGGATACAGGCCCAGGACAGAGATCACTACAGCAGAACATTGCTAACAAGGCCATAGATATGTTGATAAGGTGATTCCCTGTAAAGCTCTCATCATGCTAAATCAGATCGCTAGCGAGATCGCTGCGAAGTCACAAATTTGGTGACGCAACAGCAACCTCGCCAGCGATCTCGCTATATATGACACTTAGCAGCGACCAGGCCCCTGCTGTGAGATCGCTGATCGTGTCAGAGTCGCCTGGAAAATTTTTTGATCGTTGTGGTCCCGCTGGGCAGCATGCATCGGTGTGTTTGACAAGAACAATGACCAACGACCTCAATTCTACAGGTCTGAGAAACAGGATCTCAACAGCCTCCGTATCATTCCGGATCGATTTTGCGTCGCTGGTGAGATCTCTGTTTGACATCTCACCAGCGATCCCAACAGCGATGCACCAGCGATCCCTACAGGTCGTATCACTGTTGGAATTGCTGGTGCGTCGCCAAGTGTGATGGTACCTTAAAAAAACAAACATGGGGTGCCAATCTAAGCGCGTTACCAATGTAACTCTCTGGTGCCCTTTTAATGAAGTTTTATGCACTCACCTCTTGCCATAGAACTTCAAGCATATGGTTTTTCAAAAGCCTCCTCACGCTTTGGATATTTATCCGGGTCTGCTGCTTGCCTTGAATTGATCCTGTGTTGTGTCTTGCCACGGATTCCCACATGCATAAAGGTTCAATAGGAGGAAATCCTATTCTATAGTGCTGCACTCCCTGTGGTAATGATTTTAAGAACTTCTTGACCACAAATAAAATTTATTGCTCAAAACATGCAAAAATATAAAAAACGGATACTACGCGTTTCGGCGGAGACAACCGTATCTGAATAAAAATACATATGACACTTTGCTTTATAGTTAACGGATAATTACAGCTTGCTAGGTATTCACATGAGGGGGTAGTCACAATAAATTTTATTTGTGCACAAGAAGTTCTTAAAATCATAACCAAAGGGAGAGAGAGATGTTGAAGGTAGGGAACAAACAGTCTTTTGCCACTGAGACCGCGTATGCCAAACAATATGTTGTCTGCTGGGTACTCGGGTTCAGCATATTGAGGATCGGATAGATGGATTGCTGATGGGGCTGGGAAAAACTCATTGGTCATGGAATGCAATGGTATCAATGACAAAGTTAGATGGAGGTGGAACGTCCTTAAAAATTATTACAGGGAACTGGGAAAGAATCTAAAGTCCAGGATCTACAAGTTGATGTTTTCAGAAATACTACTGATGCCAATAGTGTAACTAGAAAGACAGCAGGAACTTATGGAGATAAATAAGTGGCTTAGATATTGGTGAAGGAACGAAGGGTTTGGGCTCGTAGAGAAACTGGTCGACTTCTCTTTTAGTTACAGACTCTATGGTAGGGATGAAAAGCACCATGGCATATAGCACATTGACCACAGTATGTGATAAAGGAAAAAACATTGTTTTATTAACCCAAGTTTCAATCCAGTGTAAGGATTTTTTTTTCAGGGGAAAGATCTGCAGGTGTCATAACATACAAAAAATATACAGTATTACAGAATGAAAAGTCCAAAACATACAATCTTGTAGTATAGAACAGAATAAATATAACAATCAAACGTTCTGAATAGTACAAAAAGGAAAAAGAAAACCGCTCTGTATAGTCAAGTCATATACAGTATCAAGTATTACCTTGGATAAGGTGAGAGAGCGGTAACAGCTAAAGGTGCCCAGATGGGATGCAATAGAGCATCGACAACTATAGTTCTAGGAAACATTAATAAGGTGTCAGATATGTATAATGCTGGATGTGAACACTTGAAAGTTATAAGTGAGAAGAACAATAATCATGATGGTGTTAGTGAGGGACATAGGGCTACATAGAGATAAAAACAGAAAATTATAGCTGGCTCTTATTGAAATAGATTCATCTCAGTAATGAAGATATCAAATCAGACTAGGAGTCACAGGATGGGAAATTCCTTATTAAGGTAAGAAAATTGACCTATAACAGTGCGGAAAAAATGTTTAGCAGCACACCCATATATAAAAAATAATCATGTAATAAAAAATATTGTCATTTAATAATACCTTATCAGGTTCAAAACCACATCACGCTAGTGTAGTTTGAGTGATCAAAGGATGAATCATGACATTGCTAAGGGCAACAACATGTGGTTATATGTTAGCAATAAACAATGCTCAGTTTTATGTGAGGGTTAATTAACAGTTCATTCCTTCCTTGACCTTATTAATTGTTTAAAGGGGTTGTCCGAGACCAGCGCCTTATTTCCTAACTACCTATCTAATATATCCCTATTATCTAAGCTATATTCTAATATTCTTCCTTTTTTAATTCACCATTGTTCCCCCTCTACACTAACAACTGTTGTTGTTTTTTTCCTATTTCCTCCTGGATGATGTCCTGTATGAGTGCCCCAGTGCATGCTGGGAGCATTTAACAGCCCCAGACACTTCCTCATCCCCTCCCTGAAACCAGTGTCATTGTGATACAGAATACAGAAATAGCATTTCAGGAGTATAAAGATCTCAATAGGAAATGTAAAAAGTATATCATGCTAGCAAAATGAGGTACTGAAGCACAAATAGCCAACAACATTAAAAGAAATCCCCCCCAAAATTGTATAAATACTTCAATGCCAAAAGGAAAAAAAAATGATGGTATTGACCCCTTCAAAGATAACAACAGGATAATTATAGATGACAAAGAAAAGGCTGAGATATTACACAGGCACTTTTCATCCATGTTCAGCTAGGAACTGAGTAGTCTAGGGATTATTCAAAATGGCAAAAATCAAAGTTCACTACTTGGTATAACTAACTTAAGACAAAAAGAAGTACTCCTGCGTCAGATGCATTCATCCACAGATATTCAGGGAATTAAGCTCAGTAATTGACAGACCTCTGTATCTCATCTTCTTATGGGGCAGCCACACGTGTCAATATCGCGTGCACGATCACTACTGCACGTGACGTTGTAGCGATATTGACACGTGTGACATGTTGAATGGTCGATGGTCGTAAGGTTTTAGAACCTGTTCTAAAACCTGAAGACGGTCGCCCGGTGGACACGCAGCATTGCTGCGTGTGACACCGGGAGATGCGATCAGCCAGCTCGCAGTGCCTCTCAGGAAGCGCTGGGAGCTGGTATCCAGGGTAAACTGCGGGTAACTAGGCAGCGCGCGCTGCCTAGGTACCCGATGTATACCTTAGTTACCAGCCTTCTCCGCTCACCGGCTGGTATCTAAGGTACACAGCGGGTAACTAGGGTCCCTAGTTACCCGCTGTGTACCTTAGATACCAGCCGGTGAGCAGAGAAGGCTAGTAACAAAGGTATACATCGGGTATCTAGGCAGCGTGAGCTGCCTAGTTACCCACAGTTTACCCTGGATACCAGTCTGCAGACGTCGTGGAAATGATGTAGAGATCATTTCCACGATGTCGCTGGTAAAATGATCGCTGGTGAGTCTGCCTGTGTGACAGCTAACCAGCGATCATCCGTCAATGTCGTCAGCGATCAGATCGCTGACGACATTGACGTGTGTGACGGCCCCATTAGACTCTTTTTTAACAGGGTTGGTGCCTAAGGATTGGAAGATGGCTGACGTCTTATCTGTAATTAAGAAAGGTAAGAAGGTGGATCCAGGTAACCACCTTCCGGTAAATCTGACATCAGTGATGTGCAAGCATTTTTAAGAGATAATATGCAAAATATATTGCAAAGTATAATATAATAACTGACAACCAGTATGGATTCACAAATAAGTTATGTCTGACCAACATGTTGAGTTTTTATAGGGAGATAAGTGCAAATCTGGATATCATTAATGCAGCTCATGTGATTTATGTAGACTTTGCAAAGGCATTTAATACTATACCACATAATAACTTTATACTGAAGCTGCAGAAGCAGGAAATAAGGGAAACTATATGCAAGTGGGCAAGGAATTGGCTAAGGCTAGGGTCAGACTTGTGTCTGGCCTCTAGCCTGCTCCTTCCGTCAAAAACATAGTTTCTGACAGAAGCAGCAGAACACGTTACCAGCAGGTAATGATAAGCGCTGCCTGGCAATAGATGTCTATGGCAACGGGACGCTTACCGCAGCCTCCGGCTCCACAGAGATCTCCCAGATATGCACTTTTGATGAGTGCACAGGAAAATGCTGCAGACAAAGTTTCCAGTGCACTCTGCAAAAGCGCATATCCTGGAGATCTCTGTGGAGTCGTAGGCTGCGGTTAGCGTCCGGTTGCCATAGAGATCTATTGCCAGGCAGCGCGTAACATTACCTACTGGTAACGCTATGCGCTGAGGCAAAAATGTTCTAAGATTTTGCCGGATGTGCCAGGCTAGGGCCAGACGCAAGTCAATGTCAAACAGCAGCTGCAAAAGCAAACAAAATTTTACGGTGTATAAAAAAAGAGATACATTTCTGTTATTCCAGTGTATTGTTACTCCTCTATAAATCATTTGTAATGCCACAACTAGAATATGGGATCCAGTTTTGGGCTCCACATTTAAAAGAGGGATTTTTAGAAGTTAGGAGTCAGTTCAAAGGCAGAAAACTAGAATATTACAAGGCATGGAAGGCCTCCCATTTGATGAAAGGTTGAGAACGTTGGGCTTGTTTAGCTTAGAAAAAAGATGTCTCGAGGGAATCTCTTTTATATGTGTGAATACACGTGTGGTCAACACAAAGGACGGCACATGACTTATTCCTTCCAAAGACCATACTAAGGACCAGGGGGCATTCCCTGCAGGTGGAAGAAAAGCGATTTGGCGTGTACATAGGAAACGGTTCTTTATAGAGCAATCAGACTATGGAATGCCGACCACAAGAGGTACTAATAGCAAAAACTGTAACAGCTTTTATAAAAGGTCTGGATGATTACCTTAGTGCACATAGAATTTTTGGTTATTGACGATTTAGTGACAAAACTATATAATTGAAGGAAGGTTGAACTTGATTAACCTAGGTCTTTTTTCAACCTATGTAACTATATAATGGCAGTACCAACCAAGGACAACATCTGCAAGGAGTTTATATATTTCTCCAGTGTTTACGTAGGTTTCATCCGGATTCTCTGGTTTCCTCCCACAGTCAAAAGACAGGAAATGTAGATTGCCAGTCCCAATGGTGACAGTGATGATGAAAAGAGTTGTGGAATTAATGGAAATATATGTGAATAAATATCATTATTATATTACTCAGTAAGTGCTGAAATTTGTGTTATCTAGAAGAGAGCTGCTGGCAGACTTCTTTGGTGGTAGTTCATCTCACCAAGAACAAAAAGATCGGCAGTCGGAAGAAGGACAAGCTGGATCCCCCTGACATCATCTGTCAGGGAACAGTTGGAAGCCATACAAACACATCAGACAGATAGTGGTGGGGTTGTTTGACAGTTAAGTATGTATGGAGACTTTCTTAAGCCCCCATTACACATAGCGAGATCGCTAGTGAGATCGCTGCTACGTCACAGGTTTTGACGATCTCGTTATGTTTGACACGTAGCAGTGACCGGGCCCCCGCTGTGATATCGCCGATCCTGTCTGAATGTCCTGGACCATTTTTTGATGGTCGGTTTCCCACTGGGCAGCATGTATTGGTGAGTTTGACGCCTTAACAACGACCTCGTTAGCGACTCAGAACTCAGCCACGTAGGTCTGAGTCGTCAGACTAGCTGCTGTGTGACAGGGTCCAAACAATCGCAGAGGTCGTTATACGGGTCGCCGTATCGTTGCTGCGTCGTTCAGTAGATCTGACTGTTTGACATCACACCAGCGACCACGTAGCGACATTCCAGCGATCCTTACCAGGTCGTATCGTTGTCGGGATCACTGGAACATCGCCAAGTGTAATGGCACCCTTACTTTTCCCTTACAGATATTGTTGGGAAAGATAACGATCTGACATGTCCAATTTTAGACTTCCAATCCTTGGGTTCTCATTAAGAAAAGCATCCATCAGAGGAATCTGTCAGCGGCACTCTCATAGAAAATAGAGGACCTCTCCGGTGTATGGAGGAGTCTTGAGAGTGAGAGGTAGCTATGGGCTAAAAAATTGTCCGAACCATCACTGACAGCTGATGGGTATGGACGGTGCCACTTACTGAATGGCATCCATCCGACACGTATACCTCTTGATCTCTAATGTCTTTATAATTATTATTTTTTTTACCTTTAAATTATTTTTTTATAGAATTGTAGCATCTTGTTGAGGAGTCTAATGCAAATAATATTATTTTCTACTGTGTATTATGTATTTATTATTCATATCAGAATTAATTATAACATATATTTCCTCCCACACTCCAAAGACATACTGATAAGGAATGTAGATTGTGAGCTACAATGGGGACAGTGTTGCTGATGTATGTAAAGGTCAATGGAATTAAGGGCACTATATACAGTAAATGAATAAATATGTGCTTATGTATGTACTGCATACAGTGGTGTGAAAAAGTGTTTGTCCCTTCCTGATTCCTTATTCAGATCACCAAACAAATTTAAATACCATACAAAGATAACACAAACACAAAGTGCAGTTTATAAATGAAGGAAAAAGAAATCCAAACCTACAATGCCCAGTGTGAAAAAGTGATTGCCCTCCAAAAAAACATAGAATAATAATAATAAATTAATATAATGTATTCTTTTATATAGTGCTATTAATTCCATAGCACTTTACATACATCAGCAATACTGTCCCAATTGGGGCTCACAATCTAAGCATCCTAACAGTATGTCTTTTGAAACAAGGGAGAAAACTGGAGTGCCCATGTAAACACAGGGAGAACATACAGACTACTTGCAGATGTCATCCTTGGTGGGATTTGAATCCAGGACCCCAGTGCTGCAAGGCTGCAGTGCCAACCACTGAGCCACCATGCCCCCCATTGATGTGGTTTATCACATCTTTGGGAAGCTGAGTCCAATTTACCTAGCCACATCCAGACCTGAATACTGCCCCACCTGTTGTCAAGAAGAAATCATTAAAAAAGCACCTGCCTGACAATGTGAAGAATACTAAACGATTCTCAAAGCTAAACATAATGCTGCGCTGCAAAGCAAATTCAGGAACAAATGAAAAATAAAGTGATCGAGATCTATCAGTCTGGAAAAGGTTATAAAGCAATATCCAAAGCTTTGTGACATCAACAAACCACAGGGAGAGCCATTGTCCACCCATTGCAAAAACATGGAACAGTGGTGAGCCTTCCCTGGAGTAGTTCAGCTAACTAAAATTACCCTAAGAGCGTAGCAACTTACTGAGGAGGTCACAGAAGACCCCACAGCAACATCCAAAGAACTGCAGGCCTCACTTTCCTCAGTTTATTATTAAGGGAAAAAGAAATCCAAACATGCAGGGCCCTATGTGAAAAAGTGAATTCCCCCTCCCCCACCCCGAAAAAACAAAACAAATTTAACTGTCTTTGGAAAGCTGAGCTCAATTTCTCTGGCTTCATCCAGGCCTTATTACTGCCATACCTGTTCTCAATCAAGAAATCGCACAAATAGGACCAGCTTGACAAAGTCAATACACCTAAAGATCCTCAACAGCTATACATCAGGAACAAATGAGAAACAAAGTATTCCAGACCTATAATGGTACCTTTACACGCCGCTACCGAAACGTAGAAACCGGCAGGTGTCGGAGACAATTGTACTAATTCGTGTAATTCAGGTTGTACCTCCCTGTCTCTTTGGATTCCTGTCTTTCAGACGTGCTCAAAAACAAGCAGGTATAATCCCTATGGTAGTGGCGTGTAATCGGGGCACAGGTATGGTATTTGAGTTCCCTGGGGCGTGTCTGAGCGTCATGTATACCACGCCCCATCACCTATCATTGGTGGGGACTACTGTGTACCCACTGGCTGTCCCTGCACAGGGCGGCATATTTAACGATCTGACCAGTCATACTACACATTTTCTATAGTGTAATGTATTAGGCAGCCTCCCTGCGCTGGCTGGCCAATCATGACGTTATTGCATTGTCCAATCACCGTACGAGCGTCGCGTAATACACTACTCTGTCATGCCTATGTAGTTACGGAGCACAATACGTATGCCCATATTCCTTTGTTGTAGCGGTGTGTAAATCAGGGAAGGTGCTCCACAGAAGGTAACCTGCGACACCCGTTGGCACTTCCAGGGAACGAAAATACCTTCTATGGAGCACCTTGTGGCGGCGTGTATTTGCGGTATCAGGTACCGTTAGGGACCGTTGAAAACGCGAGCGTGCACGTGCGGTGCCTACCTGTTGCTACCTTCGGTAGCGGCGTGTAAAGGTACCATAAGTCTAGAAAAGATTATAAAGCCATTTCTAAATCTTTGGGACTCCAGCGAACCACCGTCAGAGCCATTATCCACAAATGGTGAAAACATAAAACAGTGGTATACCTTCTAAGGAGTGTCCGGCAGACCAAAATTACCCCAAAAGCACATCAACATATTCAAGAGGTCACAGAAGACCCCACACAACATCCATCCAAAGATCTGCAGGCCTCACATGCCTAAATTAAAGTCAGTGTTCATGACTGCACCATAAGAAAGAGACTGGGCAAAAATGGCCCCTTGGCAGAGTACCAAGACGAAAACCACTGCCGAGCAAAAAGAATATAAAGGCAGAAAACATTTTGATGATCCCCAAGACGTGGGAGAATACTCTGTGGACTGACAAGACAAAAGTTAAACTTTATGAAAGGTGTATGTCCCATTACATCTGGCGTAGAATTAATGCAGCATTTTAGAAAAGGAGCATCATACCAACTGTAACATATGGTGGAGGTTGTTTGATGGGCTGGGGCTGTTTTGCTGCTTCAGGATCTGGAATACTTTCTGCAGTAAATAAAACCGTGAATTCGCGTGTCTATCAAAAAATCCTCAAGGAGAATATCCGGCCACCTGTTTATGACCTCAAGCTGAAGTGCCCTTGGGTTATGCAGCAGGGTAAAACACACCAGCAAGTCACCTCTGAATGGCTTAATAAAAACTAAATTGAGACTTTGGAGTGGCCTAATGAAAGTCCTGAGCTTAATCTGACTGAGATGCTGTGGCAGGACCATAAAAAGGCGGTTCATGCTAAGAGAGCTCCAATGTGCCTGAATTGCAACAATTCTGCAAAAATGAGTGGCCACAATTCCTCCAAAGTTTGGTAAAAGACTCCTTGCCAGTTATCACAAATGCTTTATTGCAGTTGTTGCTGCTGAGGGCGGCCCAATCAGTTATTGGGTTTAGGGGCAACCCCTTTTTCACACAGGACCCTGCAGGTTTGGATTTCTTTTTTCTTTAATAATAAAGACCTTCAGTTATAAAATGCATGTTGTATTATCTTTGACTAATATTTAAATTTATTTGGCAATCTGAATTATTTAAGTGTGACAATTCAAAAGAATAAGAAATCAGGAAAGAGGCAAACACACCACAGTATACAGCATTTGTAGTGAGTGAACCTGGTATTAGGATATGTTCACAATGAGGGTGATGTCAATAGATTCTTCTTTTTTTAATGTTTATAATATTGTTCATACTTTCAATGTAAACTTTACAGTTTGTCTACTAAATTCTAACTTTTTTTTTATATAGATTTTGGCGTTTCATGGCCGAATCTTTAACGCTCTCTATTTGTCTTGGGTTTTGTTTGCTGTATTTTTTGCCACATTTTTTTTAAAAATGGCTCATAAGTGTTCTGTAATTTTTTTACGAAATCAGAAATGTTCTTTACTGATGTAGTTTATACTTTTTATGCCTTTTTAAACAATATGATACAGTAAAATGTCATTTGCAACGCTAACATTTACACAAACAATTCTGGCATACACACATCATTCCAGATGGAGACTGAAGCAGATTTGCGCAAACTATTGCAACTTTTTTTTTGATCAGTTGCTGATAATGAACCATGTCCTACAGAAGCCAACAGAGAAAGAACAAATGAACAAGCAGAATATAGCGGCCAATTCATTATTGCATTTGGGTTTTCTTTTCTTTGTGTAGTTGTACGTGTTTTTAACCTGTTTCTCAGTTTTACCTAATTATTTTTTTTATTTGCACCTTTTTAATATATATATATATGTATATGTGTTCATCTGTTGTTTTTTTAATATTTACTATTGTGAACAAAGTTTGGACTTTCCAGATGTTTTTACCTGTCTCATCAATTGTGACCTATTATGTTGGACATTTTGTTGCAAATATACTCCATTCCCTTATGTATCCCCTTTAAAGGAAACCTGTCACCTGAATCTAATTGCCTACACTATCACTAGCTGTCCCTATACCTTCCTAGCTGCTCCCTATCTATCCCTTTCTCATCTAAAGTGTCCCTATTAAACATCTGAAAAATAAGTTTAAACTTACTGAAGTCCCCGAGGTTGGGGGACTGGAAAGGCAGGCCCCCGCTCCATTCAGCAGTCCTCCATGGTGTATCGCACGCCCCGCTGAGCGACATTATTCTATATTACTCTCCACTCCCACCATTTGGAATCTCCCGCCCTCTGTGACATGGTATGCACTGGCCGTGCTGTCACATCCAGCGCGGTGCATTATGGGGCCGGTCACGTGATCGGCCATAGTGCATTATGGGGCTGATCACGTGATCGGCCCCAGTGCATTATGGGCTTGATTACGAGATCGGCCCGCTCCGCGCATTCGCAATGCGCTTATTGAAGCCGGGATGATCACGTGATCCTCTTGGGACGCTGAAGCAACACAGCCCTCGTCACCAGAATCAGCAGCATGGTCAGTCTGGTAATCTGTCTCTGAGGCCGATTGCTGGTGCAAGTTGATCTCAGTGCTACAATAAAACATGAGGCATGTACATTTGAAAGCATTTCCCATAGGTCAATGATTTATCTTAATGCAAAAAATACAATCAAATACATACGGTCTTAGGCCCAGTACAGGAGCCAGAAAATGTAGGCTTGAAAAATAAATTTATGGCCATTTTTTGGGAGCCTCAGACCCACTGAGTGGCATATTTCTCTTCTCCCGCCTATACTGGTCACGGCAACTTTGCCATCTCTTAAGGTACCTTCACACACAGCAATATTGCTAGGCAATTTCACTTGCAATTTGCTGGTTGCAGTGAAATCATGGACACATTGTTACATTTGTACATGGCAACAAAATAGAACAATGTGTCCATGATTTCACTGTAACCAGCAAATTGCCAGTGAAATTGCCTAGCAATATTGCTGTGTGACGGTACCTTTAGTGACCATAATGACCTGTGTTGTAAAAAAAAAATAACAAAACATCAGTTTAAACAATATCACTGCCATGACAATATCCAAATAAAAGCAATTAGTACAGATGAACCAGCATAATACGTTACCCAGATTAATCTGTACATCACGGGAACTCTCATCATAACAGGGGAATAGTTGGCGAGTGATGTACACCCATGAGGCATCTTTCTTACGGTGGTCCAATTATCCAGCATCTCTGGGGTCCCACAATTTGGGCCTCTCCTGGACCAATCCAATCAGCATCTCAACATTATTGGTTGGTGCCATGTTGTTCAGCTCCGCGGAGGTATGCTTCCAGAAGTAGTGACACTTCAGCAGCTTTCTACTTCCTGGTTTGCCATGTGACGGAGGCTTATCAAGCATTTTTCCTGTGTCAAACTATTTCAGCTGTGAAAAAAATTGCATCGCACACGGATGGTCCGTGTGCTGTCCGTGTGCGGTCTGATTTTTTGTCGGACCTATAGACTTGCATTGGCGACTCTTGCACAAGAATTGCATACTGTCGCAGCATTTGCAACATTTTCCTCATCCAAAATCTGGATGAGAAGTAAGCGTCCCGACACATGCTAGTCTGTTCTATACCATTAGCCAACATGGGTCCGACTGCAATGCGTGATTTTATCACTTTTTTCACGCCAGTGTGACCTTACCCTTACAATGTAGTAAGTTACTGTGGCTATCGCAAATCTGCATGGGTTGTAATAAAAACAATCAAGGTAAAGATGGGAAAGTAGTAAACTTTTCTCCAATGATATCAGAACCTTTAGAAACAACAGAATCATATTCTGCTCCAACGGTATAAAAATATTCTGCTGGAGATAAAAACAGTTTTTTGACAATTGAGCAGATTTTTATAGCCCCGCTGTTAAGAAAATACCTTGTTGTGTTTACATTCAGACTTGCAACTTGAGGGACAGATGTGACAGGCGGGCATGAGTAACCGCAAGAGGACAGCAGGACAGATGTCAAGAAACTTTTTTTTCTCTCTTTTTTAAAAGATTGCCAAACAACCTGCGTAGTGCACATATGCTTCAGTATGCAAAGCCAAATATATCACAGCCAAGTCAACATAATGCTGCTGAATGCGTATGCCTCCAAGCCGTGAATTAGCACAAGTGCACTTTCCTGCACAGAACTTCTTTGGAATAGAGAAACTATTTTTGAGGGAACAAATCAGATAACAGTTTTTTCAGCAAACACTACGTATAGTTCCAGCATACTCCATTATTTTGTAATCTGATTCTTTTAGATACATACAGTATATTCCTTTATATTACCTTGTGTATCTTTGAAAACATTTAGAATTCTACGACTTGCATAGGGTTGACAATCTGAAAATAACAACATGTCACTGAGTGAACTTATTTTGTTACAATGTGTTGTGCTCAGCGTTGCACATATATACATTGCATGATGGAGTGCCGCAGTGCACCCTCCCCTGTCAGCAAAAGAGGTTTTTGTCTCTGTTAGCAGGTTCCTACTCGCCCATTCAATGAGAGGTTTTTAATCCAGAGAGTGGCTGTGACTGTAAATGCAAGTACAAAAGTAAATTAGGTCCCAGTAAAAGAGACACGCCGTGAAGTGGCCACGGGGCGGTTATCGCTATGGTCATATTTATAAGCTAAGTGTCTCATTTTTTCCATATTTCTTAAGATAATGTTTTTATATTATATGAAGTGTTCTTAGGAAAGTCTAAAGGATTTTGGCCCCTTATAGGAAATCTACTGATTACGGCTACCAGAGTTGCAACGATACTCAACAATGAATACAGGAGGTGTCTGATTTACTGCTATAAATTCTATGCCCGTTTCTAATAATGCTTTACTAAACCTAATGGGTCATGGATGATTGGCCTCCTACTAAGCTAGTGGTTAGTAAAGTAGTGAGGGCAGAGGCTAAAAGTTGCAATTTGTCCCTACCAACAAATGTTATAGCCTCTTAAATTGTCCTCAGCAAGAGAAACATATCCCTCATCACTGCCAATGGTTGATCTCAAGTAGTGATGAGCGATAGTCGGATAGCTCTAATACTTCTGAATGCTTTGAACTGTTGCAATACTCGATACTCGTCCAATGCAAGTCAATGGAGAAATCACTCAGATCCGAATATTGTAACATATCAAAGTATTTGGTTAGAGCTATCCAAACCTAAATATCTCGCTATTCTCTCCTCAATAATCTCAAGGTAACACAAGCTCCAAATTTCTCTGCTGTGATAAATAATTAGTTACCACTCTACCTTATGATGAACACATTGAACTCCATCATGTTCCAATATCACAAATAAGGCAGGGATCAGTCATACCAGTCTGTCTCTGCAAATCCTGGAGACATTTTTTGAAACATAAGAACACTCTCCTGGCAATGAGTAACAATCGGACAACTGGAAGTATGTGCGGGTGGCACGGTGGCTCAGTGATTGGCACTGTGACCTTGCAGTGCTGAGATCATGCGATCAAATCCCACCAAGAACAATATCTGCAAGGAGTTTGCATGTTCTCCCTATGTTTGTGTGGGGGTGCTCCAGTTTCCTCCTTCATTGTCAAGATAGGATGTTTAGATTGTGAGCCTCAATGGGGACAGCATTATTGATGTATGTAAACTGCTATGGAATTAATAGCACTTATATAAATATTATATTATGTTTCCTGGCCACACATATGGATAATTGATGATGAACTGAAGAAAGAGGAGACACAGTACTGAGTAGCTAATAATGATGATGACAATGTCTATGTACTACTTGAGAATACCTCCTGGCTACCAGAAAGACAATCATGTGAAGAAGGAAACAGCTCGCTCATGTTGATGCCCAGCTGGAGTTTTAATTGTGAGCAGTTGGTGTCATTTCATATCTGATAGAAATCCATAGTTCCTAATCGATACATGCTTAAAGGGAACCAACCACCCCCAATGACCCCCCCGGACTATTAATATCAGTCCCTACACACAGCACATACATGTGCTGCAATGATTTTTGCTAAAAAAACTGGTTTTTAAAACTTAAGATAATGCTTTTGAAAGTTTAAAACGAAGGGACGGGTGGGCGTTACTTATCTGTGTCAAAAGCCGGGTTGCAGCTGTCAGTCATCCCCCCGTGTCCCGCAGCACCAGTAACGGCCAGCCCTTTGCAGCGTCACAGCCCTGTGCACGGGCTCGCATGCCCGTGCACACGTCATCATCTACAGCCGGGTTGGGAGCGCGCGCTCTGACTTCCACAGCCGAGCGCAGGAAGGCAGAGCGCGCGCTCCCAACCCGGCTGTAGATGATGACGTGTGCACGGGCATGCGAGCCCGTGCACAGGGCTGTGACGCTGCAAAGGGCTGGCCGTTACTGGTGCTGCGGGACACGGGGGGATGACTGACAGCTGCAACCCGGCTTTTGACACAGATAAGTAACGCCCACCCGTCCCTTCGTTTTAAACTTTCAAAAGCATTATCTTAAGTTTTAAAAACCAGTTTTTTTAGCAAAAATCATTGCAGCACATGTATGTGCTGTGTGTAGGGACTGATATTAATAGTCCGGGGGGGTCATTGGGGGTGGTTGGTTCCCTTTAAATGTTAAATGGTTTATCCAGCCTGGAGTCACTGTCAGGATTCTCCAATTGCCAATACCAAGAGTGAGCGATCATCAGACCACAAGTATCCAATCTGCATACTTCTGGTCATATTTCTCTTAGGCGGCCGTCGCACGTTACAATATCGTGAGCGATATTGTAAGCGATCACGTGCACGCGCGATCGCTAACAATATCGCTCACATCGCTGGTGAGCTGTCACACAGACAGACTCACCAGCGATGTGGGGCAGCGAGATCGCTGGTAACTATGGTACACATCGGGTTGCTAGGCGCCGCGCGGCGCTTAGTAACGCGACACTTACCATCGATACCATCTCCCAGCATAGGCTCTGCCTCTGGGAGATCGTTTATCGTGGTGTCACACACCACGATGAAGCAGATTGAACAAGCGATGATCGCTTGATATGAGCTCCGGCTCTCATATCTGCGATGTCACGATCAAGCGATTTTACATTGTAAAATCGCTTGATTGCACGTAGCGATGCACAAACGATATCACTTAAGAGATCAAAAAGCAGATCACTTAAACAATATCGTTAGCAATATTGAACCGTGTGACGGCCGCCTTACACTAATTTGTCTTCACTCAATTCTATTCAGCACATGTCTACATGTATGCAAATTGCATACTTACAGTCAAGCACCCACCTGCTACTGAACTGGCAGTAGAGAGTCTTGACAGTGTGCGGAACTACAGAATTGGCTGGATATCCCCTTTAATGACTCATTTTATTTTGCTTCAGAGCCTGCACGCAGCGATAGGTTAGCCAACACAGAAAAGAATTTCCACACTCTAGATGACCAAACATAACACTGGCCACCACCACAATCATGAATAGAGGTTTTATTGGCCTCGGAGCTACTTTTATCAACAGCAGGTAGCATCATCTGCTCCTAATCTGATTAGAGATGTGCCCCCTGAAGATTATGTGGACTGACATCTGCTCTGCTCTTTAGTACCAATGCCAACACCCTCTTTCTCTGACAACATCACCAGTTTAGCAGTAGAGAAAGTATTAAACACGCTTACTGAAATGTATTTAATACTTTGCACAAAAGCCTTTGTTGGTGATGAAGCTTCAACACGCCTCCTGTATGGAGAAACTAGTGACATACATTGCTCAGGTGTGATTTTGGGCCATTCTTTCACACAAACACTCTTCAAGTTCTGAAGATCCCGTGGATCCTTCTTTGAACTTTGAGCTTTTGTTCTTTCCATACACCTTCTATTGGATTCTGGTCAGTTGATTGGCCTGACCATTCTAGCAGCTATATTTTCTTTCTCTAAAACAAGTTAAGAGTTTCCCTGGCTGTGTGTTTGGGATTATTGTCTTGCTGAAATATCCACCCTCATTTCATCTTCATCTTCCTGGGAGATGTCAGCAGATTTTATCTAGAATGTCTAGATATATTTGTCCGTTCTTCAATTGTTTGAAGATTACAAGTGTCAAATGTTGATAAACAGCCCCACTTCATGATGTTCCTTCCTCCAAATTCACAAGCTCACTGGTTTTACCCATCATGAGATGTTTCCTGTGTCGCACCTTGGTAATGAGACACCTTTTTACAAGACAACAGATTAACCATCTGATAATATTTTTCACTAGTAACAGGATTGCTTTCTAATTACTGATAGACTTCAGTTGGTGCCATGACTTTCAATGGCTTTTTGCTTTTCTCTTTCTTCATGTGTTCAATACATGTTTTTCTGTGTATTTTCTTATTATTGCAAATTGATAACTAAATTTATGGCTTAAATTTATTTGCCTGTGTGGATGGGATGGGTTGTCTCCCATATCTTGTGAGAAATTCATGTCAATAGTACTTTAGAAACATATTTATGTAGAAAATTGGTGACGTGGTCAATACTAATTTTACCAGCTGTATAAAGCATTCTAGTATGTTGTAACAGAGGGCTGAAAGATATTGGCCCTACTTTATATGGGGAAAACCTGTGACAAGTTCCCTTTAAAATCTATGAGGACTTGATTAATAAGGCAGAACATTCTATATCCCCTTTTTTTATACATCTAAAACTTAATAAAGATTTTACAAATGAAGACTAACATTTACTTGTTTCGATATATTTCCTGGAATTAATTTATAGTTTTGTATCTGTTGCAGCATGTTTCTAATTCCCTAAAAAGTTATTAGATTATTTTTGTTAAATCATTAACGTCAAATGTGATGTCACGCAAACTGATGCAACACTACTATATGGAATAATCTCTAGTCCTGCCCTAAATTCTTAGACTGTTTATTGCCGCTTACAACCCGTCGGCATTGCGTCACTTCCTGCAACAGAGTCAATCGCTTCCAAATAACGCAGATGGACACCTGAGAAGAAAGAGAACCAAGGTCACAGGACGTGATTTAATCCAGGAAAGTACTTAATATTATTACTATTACTGAAGATACAATAGAAACTTCAAGCCCTTAACCCCATATTGGCAGTTAGAAATAAGTGAACATATTTGAGTGGAATTAAATTGTATTCAAAGATAAAAATCAAAATCCTGATTTCTGAGAATAAGGATTTTTGCAAATTTGCTTTGTTTGGATGCAGTCCAATGGTAGATGAGTGATTAAAAAGAAATACTTATGCTCACCTAACCTCTTATTTATCTGGCCCTTCCACTGCTCACTGCTGTGCTCGTTCGGTTCTCTGACATGCCTCTTTTTTTCGCCATTATGATCCACATCTCCTGGCCTGTTCACTCAGTGCTGGGAGTTCTGGTCATGACTGGTCTTTGAGATCACTGTTAAGGTACCTTTACACACTGGCAACTTTTCTAGGAATTTCACTGGCAACTTATTGGTTTTAGTGAAATCATGTAGACATTGTTCCATTTGTACACAGCAACAAGATAGAACAATGTGTCCATGATGTCACTGCAACCAGTAAGTTGCCAGTGAAATTCCTAGAAAAGTTGCCGCGTGTAAAGGTACCCTTAAGGTACCGTTATCGTGAACGATATCACTCAAATGTCACGGGTTTGGAGGCGTTGAAACGACATCGTTAGGACATCGTTGCGTGTAGCACTGAGATTCGACTACGATAAATCGTTGGATCGCTGATCGCAGATTTGAGAACATGTTCTCAAATCAGATGATCCACAATCAGCCAACCTGCTGCATCGTTCTGTGTGACGCCGCGATAACGATGTCGTTCATGACTTCGCCCATTCACATCAGTGATCAAGTGTTGTTCGCTGCGTTGTGCGAACGATTCCTGCTCGCTGAATCGTTGGTGCGTCGTCCACGATATCTAGGCATGTGACATCTCACCAACGGTTTCAAAATGATGTCCTAACGACCACGTGCTCCCAAGATCGTTAGTGAGATCGTTTCAATATTGAGGCGTGTAACGGTACCTTTAGATGCACGCCGTGATGTCACGGACATGAGACATGCAGTGACTTTGAAGCCTGGTCTCAGAAGTCCTGGTGTCAAGTGAATATTTTGAAGATGTGTCAGCGGAAAGAAGAGGACCAAGTGGCAAATGGCTATGAGGGCTTCTTCTTTCTGCCATCACAGACTTTTGATTGGGACCAGGCTTTGGAGCTCCATGCACATCGCTTACGTCATGACATGCAACGCACAATGACCTCCGAGGTCTAATCATTTTCAGAAGTCCAACGCTAAAGTGAATAGGCTAGGGGATACGGCTTGTCATGGAAAGAAGAGGTAGTTTTGAGTACTGTACATTGGGCAGTGAACAGGTTAGTGGTGAGGTGAGTATAAGTTTTTTTTACATTTCCACTTTATTATGTTCTTTGGTCTGGAAAATCCTTAAGGCATAATAAGGGCCATTCAATTAGCTACAAATTGTATTACCAAGAAAATCCAAAATTCTGGTGAACTCAAATTTCTTCATGTCCACTCTTTTCTAATGAACACTGAATTTTATTTTCATTTTTGCCTCTTATATCTTGTCTATGAGTATAAACAATGTACTATGTTTTAGCTCTGCCATTTCATGTGTAATTTATATTTCCTTTTTTGTGCTGAAAATATCAGAAAAAAAAGTTATTTTTATTACATTTTTTTTTTTAAAAATTTCTACTATTTATGTGTTACACCAAATCCCTTGTTGAATAAATTAATTTCCATGTAATCACAGTAGTGTAGATGTCAATATGTATAGGGTTTTCTGTTTTCTAATATGTAAAAAAATGTATTTTAAATGAATAAAAGGATTTTCTTTACAGGGGGATTTTTTATATTTTATTCCTTTCTTTTTACGTTTTCATACATGTTTTATGTATATATTTTTACATGTTTTGCTCCCCAAGAGATCATCAAAGACATCTAGATAACTTTTTTTTACTTTACGTCTCTTTTTCCACTGTAACTGTGGCATGTATACGAGCCCTAGTTAAAATGGAAAACAGCTTAATATAGTGACAAATATCTCTGGTAAAGCTGATTGAGGGTGATCACTGAGCACTATGAGATAACAAAAAAGCAGTAAAGCAATGTGTAAAAATAGTCTACTGTAATGGATAATAGTAAAAAGCATGTACTGATATAAACAGTATCAATAACAGGTATTTAGTTAATACATTTTTTGCAAAAAATGTACGAAGCCGCTTACCAACGTCAAGGTAACTCATATTACAGCAGTTCCTATCTAATGGATTTAAAACCTTATCATGTGTACCCTACCTATAGATGCAGGGTGCAAACAGGCCAGAATCCAATATGGACACGGTGCAGAAACGGCTTTTATATGCATGGCTCACAAAGGAAGGGTGGGGACACTCCCTTATCTTGCAAAACAAGAAATCTAATTGGACATTTACAAATGAGCCATGCACAAATGAACAGGTTTGTAAGGCCGTGTTCAAAACAACAGGAAACTAGATCACAAAAAAACAGTAAAACAACATGTAAAAATACTCTGCTGTAATGGATAATAGTAAAAAGCAAGTGCTGATAAAAACAGCGTCAATAACAGGGTTAATACATGTCTTAATGTCTGGTTTTGCAAGATAAAGGAGTGTCCCCACCCCTTCCTTTTTGAGCCATGCACATAAAGAGCCGTTTCTGCACCATGGCACCATGTCCATATTGAATTCTGGCCTGTCTGCATCCTGCATCTATAGGTATTGTACACATAATCAGGTTTTATATACATTAGATAGGGACTGCTCTTATATGGGTTACCTTGATGTTGGTAGAGCGGCTTCGTACATTTTTTGCAAAAAAAAAAGTATTAACTAAATACCCTGTTATTGATACTGCTTTTATCAGCACTTGCTTTGCACTATTATCCATTACAGCAGAGAATTTATACACATTGTTTTACTGCTTTTTTGTGATCTAGTTTTCTGGTGGTGTGAACACGGCCTTGCAGACCTGTTCACATTGTGCATGGCTCTCATAGGTGAGATTTCTTAGTGATGCCCTCTAAGTTCCAAGTTTTTCCCCATTATAGCATGGTAATACCTGGCATTGTTTTCTGCAACATTCAAAGCAGAAAAAGTGGTTCATGTGCCTCGCAAATATAATGTGTTTGGTGTCCAATCTGTATTTTAACCATTTCATAACTGGCTATTTGTTCACTTTTTTTTATTCCTCCTCATATTCCAAGAGTCATAATATGTTTTTATTCTTCCTACTTATGTGGGCTTGACGTAGTTTTGAATGATACCATTTATTGTACAATACAATCTACAATGAAAAACAGTAGCAAAATTGGTGAAATAAAAAAAATGGAATTCCAAAATTCATCGTCCAGTAAACATGATCTGACAACATGATTTTTGTTTATTGGTTTAATTTTTTTTGTTTTTTAATACATATATTTTAGTAAACAACAATTTTGATTGGCATCAATCTGAGATCAGTAAGCTTGTTTTTCAAGGTGAGATCATTTTTTTATTGATACCTGTAGCACCTGCTGTGGAAGCTATGTATAGACTGCCATAGATGTTCAGTTCTGATAAAATGAAGGACTCTTTTGCTGCAATGACTAAAACTACAATTTCCAAGGTGCTTTGCTCATCTCAGCAATCTGGGGAAGGAGGAACAGCAGAGAACAGGATGGATTGTACTGATGTGTGGTTTAAATAGCACCGGACTTTGAGGAATACCGCTTCCTTAAGAGGCACAATAATTTCTTCCAAGAGTTCTTTAATTCATTTAAAAGTCAAGTAAAAAGATATTATCACATGTACCTGAGGAAGACTTATATGTAAGTCGAAACGCGTTGTACTGTACTGCAATATATGGAATTATTGACTTTTAAATGAATTAAAGAACTCTTGGAAGAAATTATTGTGCCTCTTAAGGAAGTGCTATTCCTCAAAGTCCGGTGCTATTTAAACCATATACTGACGAACCAGGCTCCCTTGAGAAGACCTGATCCCTCCGGAGAGGAAGGCTGCAAGCCTAAGAGAAAACCTTATATATATGAACAAAAGACACCAAAAGGTGAGCATTTTTTGATCATTACCACCTAGACCAAGATCAAATAATCTCTACACTTAGATCTGCGCCGGCTCTTTTTCTCTATTATCCCCCTTTAGAGATTAACTGGTTATTGTACTGATGTGTGTGAAGGGATTCAGCCATCTTGGAGCAGTTATAATTCTGTGCTGCAGGGGCGTAACTACAATAGGTGCAGGGGTTGCGATCGCACATGGGCCCTGCAGCCTAGGGGGGCCCCAAAAATCCCTTTGGCCTATAGAAAAAGACTAATACTATTAAAGATTTGAGATAATTGGGGGCCCGTTGGAGCTTTCGCATCGGGGTCCCTGGGCCTGAAGTTACGCCACTGCTGTGCTGGGAATTGAAGCTGCTGCTCTGTGTGATGATAGACTGATTTCTAAAACTATAGGACAAACAGTTAATAGGAGTTACCCCTGTCCTCCAAGTTTCCAATTAAAAGAAGGATTTTGATGGTTGTTCCCATCTTTTCCACACAACTGGACCCTGAAGTCTGGATCTCTGGGGAACAAAGATCTGCAAAAAGCAAGATCTGCAAAAGTAGCTACTGCTGGGATTTGTAGCTCTGCTGCTGGAGACGTATGCTGGAGTTAGCTATAAGGGAGCATTGCTGGGGCCTATAGTTCTACTGCTGGAGAAGTGAACTGAAGTTATCTTTAAGGAAGTGTGCCTAGGACCTGTAGTTCTAACGTTTGAGAAATATGCCAAAACTAATTACAAAGTCACGCTTTTGATTGCACTAACAAGGAGTTTATATAGGACCAACCCTGGAGGGAATACTGCTTTCCTTAACGTAAGTGCACCAATGTACAGCAAGTGCACCAACATCCGTGACAACTGGGGCCCCACTTTGGGACTCTGTCATTTGCAAGGCTGCAACCATGTGTAGGTGAATTGTGTCATAAGTTACAGGGGAAGCATCACCGTTAACATTCAGGTCTATTGCAAAGCACCTCTTGTACTTCTGCAGAATTCCGCATAACATGACCTGTCTACTGTTACTTGCTATTTCACCTGCAATTGCTACTTCTCATCCTCCTGTATATAAACCTTTAAGATTTCTAATCTCATCTCTTGTGAGTGTGTACGGAGCGTGGACAGGAGTTTCCCGAGTCGACTCCTAGCAGAAGGCAAAGACCCTTCTGCATTTCTAGAGCATCTAGCAAGACTCAGGTATAGGCACAGCGCCATATCAAGGTGAGAACTACTGAACACCCTGCACACAGCAGCGGATAAAAGGGGTGCTACATACCATTTTTGGGACATATAACACCTTAATAAAATTTTTATTTCAATTTCTAGGGAGATGTTTCAACTTGAAAAAAAAATCCATTTTTAGATTTAGTTTTTTTTCCCTCCTGACGACATTGACCATACTGCTTCATTTAGTTTATGTTTTGATACATCAGACTTTTATAGATGTAGCAATACCTAAATTATTTTTTATTCTGTAGCATATAAACTGGAAAAAGAGGGCAGTTCAAACTTTTATATACTTTTTATTTGTTCATTTTTATATTACCTTGAAGTCCTGAGAAGAGCGTTGAACCTTCTTGTTACATTATAGTGCCCCAATCTCCTGACCACACTGACACCTCTTGATTGATCTTTATAGAAGGGGACAATAAGTCCTTAGTTACATGAAATTTATATGATATTCTCAGAAGGACGTGTTTACTTTAGTATATGCGTTTGTGAGGTTTTAGATATAGGGAGTGGACAGTATCATTACATTCCTAAGTACATTTTCAGGTTAATATGTGACCACGGTATTCTCATACATACCTTGAATACATCACATTTCTCCCTACAAGACCTTTACTCATCCACCTGCACATTACTGCTGTAATAAATGTGTTATCAGCTCGTTAACATTGCGGTAAACATATAAGTTCATTTGATAAAGTGATATAATACTCCACATAAAAACTCCTGTCAACAATCTGGTTTCGTTCACATGAGTCAAGTCATCATTTTCGGCAATCATCTATCTATTGTCCACGTTACCTCATCTATTTAACTCAATGGGATTATTTCTTAGCAATATATTTTCTGCAGGTGTGCTAGACGGAAAGTGACCCTGACCTCTAGCAAGGTAACATGTGATAAGAATGCCTCCTCTCAGATTACAGATATGGGAATGGTTAGGTAGAAATGTGACCGGCCATAACAGGACGTATTTTCAGCTAAGAGTCTCATTGTCAGGTTTACAGCTTTAACCCTAAACTCTACTGTACATGTATGTACCTTGTGCTGCGAAAGCATTATGGAGCCAGTGACTGATAATTAAGATTTGGTATCACTTACACCCTTGCCTGACCGCAAACCACTTTGCAAAAAGAATAACTGGCACATTGCAAAAATAAATAACTTTGATACATGGGATAGGTTGCAGCGATGATTAAAAAATACAATAAAACAATTGGCAAACAACTTTATGTGGAAGACCTTGTCTGTATTGACTGAAAGCAGAAGAGGTCCCCAACATGCCATCACCACCGCATGTATAAGTTGATGCCTTAAACATTTATTCAATGTCAAGTATGAGAACAACATATAGAAATCCACACTTACAGTGTTCGCTGTTATTGTGGTGCCCCTGCATCTTGGTCGCCACAGGGGTTCTGCACCTACTCCACAGGTGTAGTGCCATTGCCCTCAGGTAAGATGGGGACACAAATCTGAGACACCAAAGCACACACCCAACACCCATCCTAACTCCAGGCCAGGAAGATGTAGGGCAGAAGAAACTCCTTTACAAAGCAGATTCCATCTGCTGGCTGGAGGAAGGAGTAGGTTTAGGGGGTGAGAAGAGTTAGTTAGACACAGAGTGAGTAAGGAGAGGAAGCAAGATGAAGTTGCAAGATGAGGGAATCTATGGCTGGGGCTTGGTGGGACCAGTGGGGAGGTAAGCCGCAAACCCCCAGTCCGGAGAATCCTGAATCTACAACCGACTTCCAGGTTTGGTAGAAAAACTGGCTACAAAGGGGTATCGGACCCAAAATGGAATGAAGTCTTTAAGATTGGCCAAGAAAACCGGAGGCCACTAAACTGCAGGTGCAGTGGCCAACACTTTGAACTATACCTGGCACAGTGACTATAGAGGGTCAAGAGTACGGGCCAGGCCATGTATCGACAAGGCTGGCAGTCACCTGCTTCGGAATGAGTAGCACGAGGACACAGACGAAGAATAGGAGTAGAAAGTGTCAGGAAGGGCAGCATGGAAAAGCTTATGAACATTGTCTTAGTGGAGGGTACCTGGACTACCTCTGGCCAAGCTGCAATCTGGAAGGACACAGCACTCTGGCCGGGTTGTCTTTGCACCAACGACAAGTAAAGAGACTTGTAAGAACTGCGACACTGGTGTCTGTCATTTCATCCTACGCCCTCTGATATCCCCGGCTACAATGATAACCACCACCATCAACCATTCTATTATACTACACCCTGGGGCCCTGTTCCATCCGTGGGGAATGTTACACCTAGCTGCCATAACAAATAAATTAGACATCATGTACGAAGCATTTGATGTCAAACAGTGTCTACACAGATCTTTAGAAGGTGTTTTCACAACTTTAGGCTACGAGCCAGACGTCATGATACAGGTGTTCTATTGAACTCATTTAACGTCGTTCAAAGGGTTTTTCATGGTGCAAAGAAAGATGGCAGTGGAGGCTGGAATGGAAGTCTATCTTCTTCAATGGTTATTCCTTTTGTTTTAGGTGCAGTGATAGTTGGAGAATGGTCTGGAGACCACATGGGCTACTCCATGATTGGGGAATGTCACATCTATGCTACTGCCAGGATTATGGTGAGGGGTAACGATATTCGGTAGCCAGAACCCTTTAGTCTTCATTCAAGATACACTAATAGCATGGCATTCCATTAATTTTATTCATAATATTGCACAAAGAGCTATTTTGCAAAAGAGAACGGGGAAAAATTTCTGTCTCTTGATTTGCAAAGCTTTTAGGAACATCTGTCGGTTCTATCCTACAAACAGTGCCGGGTCCAGGTTTTTTGTGGGCCCTGGGAGAAAGAGTCTCAGTGGGTCCCCTTTAAACATACTGGCTGTATATATATATATATATTTATATATAATATAAAGTCTGCAAGCTGTAACATATATACATGTATATATTCCCCACAAATATAATCCCTCTTGTGCTGCGACTCCCCTGTGTGCGGTGTCTACGCCCTATGCTGTCTCCCGTGTGCTGTCTCCCCTCTGTGTGCTGTCTCCTCCTTGTGCACTCTGTTCCCTCTCGGCCTGTCTCCCCCCTGTGCGCTGTGTCAACCCGTGTGCTGTGTCTCCCCTCTCTGTGCCTGTCTCCCCATGCGCTATGTCTCCCCTCTCTGCCCTTCTCCCCCTGTGCGCTGTGTCTCTCCCCTGCATCTATCTCTTCCCTGTATGTATGCAGAGCACTGTGCACACGTGATCTGCCAAGCACTGTGCACAGGTGGTCTGCTGAGCACTGTACACACGTGGTCTGCAGAGCACTGTGCACATGTAATCTGCAGAGCACTGGTGCCCCAGCCTGCATGTCGGGTGATGTGCTGACGCGCTGTATGATGGTTGGAGGCTCCTGGGTACTGTGCATTTGCTCCTGACTGGGGCCCCCTGCCCTGTGTTAAGCCTTCCTCCTTCCCCTTCTGCCTCCTAACCTGATGTTGTGGCTGACTGTACTGAGACTGCACTGAGCCGGTGGCCGATCTCTATGACCTGCAGGAGGAGCAGGAAGTGAAGGAGATAGAGATCAGTAAAAAGTCTCAGTACAGACGGTCACTGCGATCAGCATCAGGTTAGGAGGGAGAACTAGTGGGGGCTGCACACAGGGCTGGAGGCCCCTGTCAGGGGCAAATACACAGCGCCCAGGTGCCCCCAGCAATCAGGGGGAGGAGGCAGTGTAAGGCTAAAAGCTTAGACATGTCTGCATCAGACACAGCGTTAGAAGCAGGTAACGTTGTGCGCTGCAATGCTATTGCTCCCTTGACAACCCGATGTTTACCTTGCCAATCGGCTCCATTCAAAGCTCCCGGATGTGTGCTTTAGGACAGCGCACAGGAAACGCTGCAGACCACGTTTCCTGTGCACTGTCCTAAAGCGCACAATCGGAAACTTTGAATGGAGACGGTTGGCAATTTAAACATCGGATTGTCAAGGGAGCAATAGCATCACAGCGCACAACGTTACCTGCTGCTAACGGTGTGCGCTGAGGCAGACATGTCTAAGCTTTGTGTTCATAATGCAAATGTGATGCTAGCCTAAGTGAGGGCAGGAGACACTTTCCTGCTCCAGACAGCGTGGCCCCACAGACAGCAAAGGCCCTGGCACTTGCCCGGGTGCGCCAGGTGCTGACGCCGCCTCTGCCTACAAAGTATTAACTCGGGGGAGGGGAGCTTAATACAGATTCACATGATAAAATCTCAATAAAATAGATTTGTTTTTGTGGGTGTAACATTAAATAATGTGGAAATATTTATGGGGAATGAATTTGATTTCAAGGCACTCTAGCTGTTTTTTTTAAATCTATGGAGAAGAGAGAAGAGGAGAAAAAAAAAGTGAGAAGCTTTATGAAAGAGAAAAGCACAGACACGTACAAACCTATGTTGTAGCTATCTATCCCACGCCACTGATGGATTCATTGCTACTCTGCTCAGTATTTCTGGTTTATGTCTCACAAGCTGCTACTTCTGAACATATGGTGCATATGTAAAGAGGTAGGGGAGAGTGTTACGTCCCCCTTGCTATGAAGAATACTCTTTACCCATGATAGTTGCAGTACAGGGTCAAGACTGCTCTCCGATGTCCGTAGGATATTAATAATAATTATGGATGCTCTTGGTGAGTATGGCCTAGTCCAGTGATGGGCAACCTTTTGAGCTTGGTGTGTCAAAATTCGCCAAAAAACCGAGCATAAATCGCGAGGTGTGTCACCTTGAGAAAAAAAACCCTAATTTTACGATATTTATAGTTTAAATAACAAATATGTATAATTCTTTAACTTACCTGCTTAGTGACTTCTTTGTTAATCTGTCAGTTGGTTTCTTTTGTTGGTCTTGCTGTTATTTAACCTGTGTGGGGTGTCATGAACTAAGATAAGTGAGAGGGAGGGGGAATTCTTCCAGTGATGGCGAACCTGTGGCAGTCCAGCAACAGCTGGACTGCCACACTGCCACAGGTTCACCATCACTGATTTAGTGACTTTTTTGTTGCTGAATTTCATTGGCTAAATCTTCAATTGAAGGTTGGTATTTTGCACACTTCAAGGCCAAGCAAGCGCTACTAAGGTTATCTGTCAAAATGTCTATTTATATTCCACGTTCTGCTTACTACCGTTTCACTACATAGAACGCAAAATGATCTGCCATTTTTTTCTATAATACTATACATCTCAGTCCATGTCTCTTGAAAGGGTCGGCTACTGCTACTACCACTTCCTTTACTTAACCTTGTTTTTTTTGGCTTCTCCATAAGAGGGGCAGTGACAGAAGATTTATAGACAGCCCTGCAGGCAATTAGGGGTTAACTGTCTTTTAGGAAAGGGCAGAGTTAATAAGCAGAAATAGGGATTAATAGGGTGAAATGCAGTCTGTACTATGCTGCAAGATGGCGTTCCTTATGTAAATTAATGGCGGGAAACGGCACCCATAGCACAGGCCTCTTCCAGCCTCCCCCTCACTTATCTCAGTAATGGCCAATCACACATTCATGACACCCCAGATTCTGCCCAGAACCTTTCACTGGAGGATGGTTGCTGTAGTAATCACTGGACCTCCAGACAGACCTCCAGACAGCGATCACAGGGCCTCAGATATGCGTCCCCCGCAGCGTTCCGCTGCTCCCTGCTGCGCCAGCCAGAAGTTCCGCTTACCGGAAGTCCCAGGACTAGACGCTCTGTGCCGGAGCTCGCTGTTCTGGCTACAGACCTCCAGCACATTTTTTTTTCCTCAGCTGTAGTTAGTGATGGGCGAGTCCTAACTCGGAATCGCTTGACTCTAGTCTAGCGAGTCCGAGCCCGGGACTCGCTACTCGTTGCTAGTCTAGCGAGTCCAATGTTAATGAATGGGGAAGCGAGTAATAGCGAGTAGTGTGAGATTTACAAATCGCAGATGTCTCGGAAAGCGCTCGCATTGCCGTTTTGGAAACCCGACTCGCAACAGTTTTTTGCTGCTGTGTCTGTGTCTGTGGTTTTTATCCAAATAGCGAGTCTAGTTTCTCCGGCGGCCGCGTGTCACTGAAAATGGCTACGCGTGTCAGTGCTGACACGCGTGTCATAGGTTCGCCATCACTGGCCTAGTCTATAAAAGAGGTCTACATGTGTTGAGTAGGAGAGTCCCCAGTAGGAGAACAAGGAGCCACAGGAACATAAGCAAATGTATGAATTCGACTTTGCCACTGATTCTCCCATTCTGTGTACAGTGAATGTTAACATGGACCCAAATGGACGATCAAACACATTACTAGCAGTGAAAGAACAGTGTCCAAATAGGCAGCCCCGACCGTCTCTTGGAGTGGATCCTTAAGAGAAGTACAGGGCTGGAGCCAGCAGGGACTTCATGAACTTGTAGCCAGATGCCAGGATTCTAGATGTGGCAGGCACAAGCCTGAAGGTACTAAAATGGACAAGGGTGAACCTAGCCTCTCTGCTGCCTGAGGTGAATTGCAAAACGGTGCCCCCCCACTAGTACATTTTTTTAATCAGTGAAAATAAATCTGGCTCATGCAGATTTATATCTATCGTTTAAAAATGAGCACAATAGTGGACATTTTAATTTAGAGAAATAGAAAAAAAAGATGTCTAAACACAAGGATGTCAGCGCCATCACACGAACATACAAGAACCACACAGAAGAATCCAGAACAAGGATCATTAATGGCAATGGCAGGCTTGGCACAAGCATTCAGACACATAATGATGGCAGTAGAGCAGTGGTCCTGTAGACACACACAGTTCTGCATCCTTATAGCACAGGAGGCAGCACTGATTGCCAACCTATTATTTCTGGCACACGCCTACAAAACACATGTGTAAGTTATGGCCAATCAGTCCTGCAGCAGAGGTGTATGTGAAAAGGACAATGCATCCTGCCCCAGAGGAGTATAAGGCGCCCCCAGGCCGTGGGGTACTCAGGAACCGGATCACTGCTATGTCACTGGGGAGTCACGGGGGTCGTGACCTGGTCCTGTGACCTGGGCGTCAGTTGAAAAAGGGGCTATGTACAAGGGAAGTTTATCGTGACACCATCGAGGGTATTTGGTCAGTGGAACCACCGCTGCCGTATTCCTGCTGGGGATGGTAACTTAGCGCAGCGTGGATGGTAAACCCTCCTTGGGTAGGGCTGAGTGTCCCCGGGGCAGGTGTAGTGGTGGAGGGGCTTGGTAAAGGATGGTGCTCTGTATACTTCACTTACTTCTGTGCTACAGCTTCTCCAGTCAGCACGCAGGGACTGCAGGGATGCGGCTCCACAGGTGGAGATCTCTGCAGCGGTTCTGGAAAGAAAAGTCTGAGGCAATGGTGAGCTTACCGGGTACTTTACTGGTTCAAAGTTCTTTAGCAGCAAGTTATGTGGCGCCCCACTAGTCAGGCGTCACAAGTGGGGTACTGCACCCAAAGATGAGCGTGTGGTTATCCCTTTCGCAAGAGGGCTAGAGAAAGAAGTAGCCCAGACAGAAAGATCCTGACTTTTTCACCCGGAGTACACGGGTCTGACAACGCGGCCTGGAGTGTTCACCCTCCGACCGTACACGTCCCGGCTCTCAGGGTGTTTATCCCTGGGACGTATTACTGCTCAAGAAACAGACCACGAGAAGAGAGAGAAGGGACAGGAAAAGGGTAGATCCAAGAAGGTACCGCCAGAGACTTCCACAGATTCTGCATTCTGCTGCGACTACCCGGCCATCCGGCCTGCGGGAAGTACTGTGAGCTGTATCACCATCTTGATCAGTTTTCTTTTACAAGTAAAGTACCTGGAAGAGTGAATTGCCTCTGTGTTTCTGTCCTGCATTCACTGACTTTTCTCAATGATCTGCACCGTCCTGGCAACAGGTAATGCTGCCCCGAAGGCTTAGCTCTACCTGTAGGGAGCTGCTCCACCCCAGCCGCAATACCACCACCCTCAAGAGGACTGTGGCGGCGCTGGTGTCTAGTCACCAGGTACTACAGGTGGCGCCACGAGACAAAGACTCTAATCCCTTTGTAAATATTAAAAACAACCCTTTCTTGTGGGCTGTCGACCGGGGTCACAGATCTGGGCAGGCCACCAGTGATATCCCTACCGAAGCAGAGGGCCCAGATATCTGAGTTCCCATACCCTGGGGTACTACAGTTACAAGTCACAGTTCTCACAGTCACAGTTCTTACAAGTTAGCACTGCTCCGGGCAACCGGGTTCTACTGCAGCACAGACGGTTCCTCTGCGTTGCCTCCCTCAAAGTTCCTTTCAGGCCTTGTCTCTCCCTCTTTCCTCACTCACAGGTTTGGTCTGGCCATCACAGGGTTTTGTGTGATGCTTCCCTCTGTCTAAGGGTCACTAGCCCTAGTCCCATAGCTGTGTTCCTACTCCGTGGTGGTAGGTAGGCTGCAGATCATAGAATACCTGCCCCATGCTGGTGTGCCTCATGATTGGGGTCTTAGAGTCTCCTGGGTCACCTCTACAGAGTCGGCTCTCTTGCTGTCCTTGGCCTAGCCCTCCACTGACCCAGGTATAATGTGATAAAACTGGAATGGTATCCACGGTCCGCGCTGCTGCTCTTTATCCAAGGAATTCACAAGAGGTTATTACCATCAAAAGTTCTTTATTTCATCACACCAACGCGTTTCAGTGCTGTCCCAGCACCTTCCTCAGGGCATCTGAGGAAGGTGCTGGGACAGCACTAAAACGCGTTGGTGTGATGAAATAAAGAACTTTTGATGGTAATAACCTCTTGTGAATTCCTTGGATAAAAAGCAGCAGCGCGGACTGTGGATACCATTCCAGTTTTATCTCCTGATTTCCCGCGGTTTTGTGGCGTTGGTGGAGGTTCTGCAGCAGCTGCCTTATGCTTTTAAACTGGTTGTGGGTCTCACAACCATAAAAGGTGAGTGGATACACTTATAATCCACATAAGAACTATAGTGTCTGTTTGATAGGGCACAATCTGCGCCTCTTGTATCTCCCTTTTTTCTAGTTGCCAGGTATAATGTGGGCTTACCAGGCTCCTTCTGTCTCACTGTGGGGTGTTGCTGCTTGTGACCCGCCCAGGGGTCTTTGGGAACTGTAAGTGGATGTCTCTGGTGGCCTGCCCGGACCCGTACCCTGGGATCACTTGAAAAAGGGGAAAAACAAAAACAGGAAATAATAAAGACTTGTGACGCCACCTGTGGATTCTGATGAAGGCACCAGCGCTGCTTCAGACCTCTGGGGATGATGGACAGGCAGCTTGGGTGCAACAGCTCCCCACAGGTGGAGCGGGGTCCCCAGGGCAGCGATGAGGTGATGGGGATTTGCACAGGGAGGTGATAAGGCAGCCGGGCTGCTGCAACAGTCTCTAGGCCGGACGAGTTCAGGGATGGATAAACTGACACACACACTGTGGATCATTTCTGTACCTTTACTGATGGTTTTGCAGGCACTGTCCAGGGTACACTCCAGGTGGTCAGGATGGCACTTCTGAATTTCCACAGTGAGTGATGGATAAGGCCTCCTTGTCTCTTTTTCCTCGTTGAACTCTCTGACCCGTGTAAAACTAAGCCTTACCTCCTCTGTGTCTTTCTCTCACCCGTCTTGTAGTGTCTAAAACCTCTGTGTGGGCTACCGCTATGGCTTCTCCTGCGGTCCCTGGCTCCCCTATTGGTTGCGTGACAGGTGTCCGGAAGACTAGAGTCTCCTCGGTGAACCAGTGTTTTTGCTGGGCTTGATGCTCTCCTGCAGACTCGGACTCCGGTGTCCGGGTTGCTTCCTGGGGGTGAACCGGTATGGCTCCTCTACCTCCAGTCTGCTTCTCTACTTCTTAAGCCTTGCCTTCGATTTGACTCTCAGGCCCTCACACTGGCTCGTCTGATCAACTGTCTCGGGTCTAGCACGGCTCCGACACACCAGGACGTCTTCACAGTTCTCCTAGCAACTGCAAACTCTAGCTAACTCCACCTCCAGCACTAGTATTTATAGGGGATCTTGCTTTAAGGCAGCAAGTGGAGCTCCCCCTACTGTTCTAGGGAGGAAGGTTTTGGGTGTATGTGGGTTGCCTGTTGTGGAAATCCATACATGTTGTTGGTGGTACTGTGGCTACCTGTAATGGCAGGGTGCCACACTTGCAGCTGTCTTTCCCTTCGCATCTGGCTATGGAGCGAGCTTCTCCCTTGGGAATACTGCTTCCAAGGTTCTGCGTCCTCCAGGGAACCTCTCCTCCTGGGAATTCTCCTGTTCTTTCTGACCGCTTCTAACTTGGTGTTCCCGTGTTTTCATTACGGTGCTTCCACCCACTTGTCCAGTTATTCCTTCTCGCCTCCTACTCTGCTCTTAACCCCTGCTACCCCTTGCCTAACCTAGAGTCCTAGACGTAGGGTCAGTGTGTGTTGGTGTGTGGGTGTTCCTATGGTCAACCGTCTTCCTTGCCTGGCTGCTGTTCACCCTGTGGCCGCCATGGTCACAGGGGCGCCACACGTACATAGAAATTATGTAGTTCAGAAGTAGTACAGAAGTTCTAATTGGGCCAACACCCTCTCCTTAAAAAAAAGAATATTTGGATGGGTCACATAAGAACATATCTCACAACTTTTCAGCCTTTACAAAGTAATTTTCCTCCTATTGAAGCCCCTAGATTCCTCTTTCATTCCTTCATAAAACATGATGCCAACAAAAGTGTCCCCAAAACACTGTGATTCCACGACAGAGAATTTCTCCACAGGACCCTCCACATGGACAGTATGATGACTCTACTGTACCCCCCTCAACTATCCCAGCACATTATGATCCCCATACATGGCCCCCACTCAGCCTCCATGTGGTATAATGGACCTACATACATTATAATGTCCCTTACACCCTCTTCACACTGTATAAAGGCCCCCAACACACCGTCAAATCACTCTCCATAAAGTATATATGCTCCCCATAGCCCTCCTAATATTATCATGTCTTCACAGAGCTATAATGGGTTCGATATAGTATAATTGGCTCCATATATTATAATGCTCCCCCATAGTCCTTCGCATAGTATATTAGACTCCAAATTCCTCAATGTAATATTATGCCACTCTTCATAGTCTTCCATATCGAATAATGCACTACCACAGTCCTCCATATAGAATAATGCACCCCCACTGTCCTTCATATAGAATAATGCATCCCCACAGTCCTCCATATACTGTAGTATATTGCACTCCCGCAGTCCTCCGTAAAATAATTCACCCCCTATCCCTCCTATAGAATAATGCACCCCCACATAGTCACCATATAGTATAATGCATCCCTCATAAACCTCTATATAGTATATTGCACCCCACAGTCCTTCATATAGAATAATGCACCCCCAAAGTCCTACATATAGATTATTGCACCTGCAAAGTCATTCATATAGTACTGTATATTACACCCCAAAAGTCTGCCATATAGTATAATGCACCCTACAGTCCTCCGTATAGTTAATGCACCCCAAAAGTCCTCCATATAGTATAATAGACCTCCTTAGTCCTCCATATAGTATATTGACCCCCCAGCCCTCCATATAGTATATTGCACCTCCAAAGTCCTTCATATAGTATATTGCAGCCCCCATAGCCCTCCAAAATAGACTAATATAATGCACCCCAAAACTCCTCCATTAGTATAATACACTCCAAAATCCTTGATTAGTATAATACACCCTAAACTCCTCCATATACTGTAGCATAATGCACCCCTAAAGTTCTCCTATATTATTATGCACATCGATAGTGCTCATTACCACGGGCACCCTCGCGGATGCCACCCTCTGTATATCCAGCAGGTGGCGTGCCGCCTCATGGTATGTGCGCCCCTGAGAATGGGGGGAGAAGTTTACACCAAAGGTAAGAACTGTGAATATGCCAAAAACTGTAACGTTTAAGGATTGTGCCCATGTTTCACAAGACTGTTTCAGTAAAGGATTACTGTCGAACATAATTGACTCATTGTGTGTTTTGACCCTCAGTTAGGGTAACAGTAAACTGAACTTTTTCATCGGTGAGCTGATGCATGTGGTGCCTTGGGCACGCAGCTGCTCCGCGGCCTGGGCCCAACCTGGATCCAAACTACCTGGTACCCAAGTCGCCGGCACCTCGACACTTATAAATGGAGACAGGAGAGAAAACTCTGGATGTTTTATGTATGTGTAACATCATATCAGCACTAGGACAATTGAAAATTTTATATAGTAGAGAAAACTATAAGTGAAAATGCAGGGCTCAAATCATGTACTATCCAAAACTAATATGATTCCTCATGTACACATGACAGTTTAGTCTGAAAAGTTACCTGAAAAGCCTGGTATACTATAAACTGAAGTTAGCAATTTTTCATACTACGGTAGTATGACATGTCCGTACATCCAGTAAAACAAGTCCCCCCAAGCTGTTAATGATTTGCAATGTTTTGCTCATAGCAATAAACCTCTTCCCTGCATCTGTATATATATTTTTCACTAATCTAATATATTTTTTACATGATTTCTGTGAACTCTTCCGTGTTGTCCACCTGGCTGTAGGGAAGGACACATGGCACACATATTTTGCGTTGTTGGTACCCTTTGCTGTGTATCTGGCAACTTGTTTCAATATCTGTGAGACATTCTTCACACAATATGTGTGTGACTATTAGTCTAAAAGAAAAATATTTGGATGTATACTTTGAAGAAGGGTTGTGGAGTCGGCAAGGCTAGGGTCACACTTGCGTTATGACCCTAGTGTGACGGAAGCGCTTAGAAGATTTTAGCCTCAGCGCATAGTGTAAACGCTATGCACTGCCAGGCTATTGAGCCCTATGGCAACCCACTGTTTACCTCAGCAACCAGCTCCACACAATCTCCTGGATATGTGCTTTTGGACAGTGCACAGGAAAACGCTGTGGACGGCATTTCCTGTGCACTGTTCAAAAGCACATATCCGGGAGATTTGTGTGGAGCCGATTGCTGAGGTAAATAGTGGGTTGCCATAGGGCTCAATAGCCTGGCAGCGGATAGCGTTACCTGCCGTTAACACTATTGCATACAAATCACACATTCTCGTTTGCACCTTAACGTGACATAAACAAAACCCTAACTCGTTCCAAACTCTCAACTATCGACTCTGCGCCACAAACTACTTTCTCTCTTGGATCAAAAGATTGTAGCTTTGGAGATAAAATAAATCTTGTTTCTACCATACTGTCTAGTTTCCAGCAATATTACTCTTCACTCTACAACATCAAAGGCCATCATCATGATCTACACATCCCCCATCTGAGGAAAAAAATCCTTGCCTTCCTCCAGAGACATGGTGTGCCTTCCTTTCCAGAGTCTGCTATAGATGATCTGGATAAAAACTTTATGTTAGATGAGTTGGAGGCGGGAGTCAAAAAAATGAAATCAGGCAAAAGTCCCAGACCTGATGGATTTACAGCAGTTTTTTCAAAACATTCTCGAACCTGCTGAGTCTGATGTTCCTGGATGTCTGCAATCACGTGTCCACTGGTTGTTTCCACCACAGGCCTTAGGGTACCTTACACACGGCTACATTTTTAGCTTGTCACCAGGTAACTTATGTTGCTGTGAAATCATGGATACATGATTCCATTTGTACACAGCAACAAGATAGAACCATGTATCCATGATTTCACTGCAACTAGTAAGTTACTGTGACAGCTACAAATGTAGCCGTGTGTAAAGGTACCCTATGGCCACATGTGTAATACCAAACGGGCAAAGACCATCCATCTGAAGCAATTATCACCCAATATCATTAATAAATCTAGACGTTAAAGTATATGCAAAGATGATCACGAATAGGCTAAAGATGTATCTTCCTGAGGTTATAGATATGGACCAGATGGGATTTGTCCCTGGGCGGGAAGCCAGGGGTAATACAATTTGTTCAATTGCCCTGATCAACAGGGCAAGGAGGGGAGGGGATCCCATGCGCATCGTGTCCATAGATGCAGAGAAAGCTTTTGACTGGGTGCACTGGGAGTTCACGTACTCAACACTCAAACATATGGGTTTGTGGAATACCACGTTACATACATAGGAGCATTGTACACATGCCCCACAGCTACAATCAGAATAAATTGATCCCTCTCTGAGCAATTCAATATTAGAAATGGCACCCAACAGGGATGCCCACTCTCCCCCTTACTGTACATTTTATGCATGGAATCTCTAGCCTCGGCTCTCAGGGGGAACACCTCTATTCATGGCATTAAGACTGACACAGGGGACCATAAACTTGTGCTCTTTGCAGGCAACCAAAGAGATTACAGAACACCGCACACTCAAAGTCTTTATCAAGGTGATTTGCGTTTATTGTGGTGCATATAGACAATGTTGCGATGAACTGACGTTTCGACCACGTCCGTGGTCTTTATCAAAGTATCGCTGTCCTTATCAATACAGAGGGTATGCACCTAGGGGAACCTTAGGTCCTGTGTTGCTTAGGATTATGTTATCCTCAGGTAGTTGTCTCTTGGTATTGCAGGCGCAGGACGCGCTGGCGGACCCCGGACAGGGAGGGATATAGCCTAACCCTATAAAGGTGAAAAACCACCCGGTGGCACAGACCAGGTTAAGACCCCCTGAATTGCAGCAAGCATAGTTTCTGCAACACCAAGAGACAACTACCTGAGGATAACATAATCCTAAGCAACACAGGACCTAAGGTTCCCCTAGGTGCATACCCTCTGTATTGATAAGGACAGCGATACTTTGATAAAGACCACGGACGTGGTCGAAACGTCAGTTCATCGCAACATTGTCTATATGCACCACAATAAACGCAAATCACCTTGATAAAGACTTTGAGTGTGCGGTGTTCTGTAATCTCTACTGATACCGAGACCTAAGGCCCTCCTACACAAGCACCTCGACTAGATCCAACAGGTGTACACGCCAAACACTACTACTACTTTGCAGGCAACCAACTTCTTTTCATGACAATTAGTATCCGTAACATACATAAAATTCATATGGTCACATCGCAGACCAAGACTCTCCTATGTTGTGCTCAGCAGGCGGGTGTGAGAGGGGACGGATTGGACTGCCAGACTTCCAATTGTACCACTCTGTGGCCCTGAGTAAATGCATACTAGACCTCTTTCAAACCAAGAGACAGAAGAGATGGGTAGCAATAGAGACATCCTACTCCAACGCCAATCCTCTGACCATAATATGGTCCCCTATCCCACCTCCAGAGAAAGATTGTCTATTTATTACAAGACACCTGACATTGTTTCTCAGGCATCATAATAGTTCTTTCCATATGACAACCATTCCAGGCCCTTTAACACCTATTAATGGGAACCCTCACTTCCCAGTTGATCCCGGTAGGACCTCATTTTGGAACATCCTGAAAAAATCTCACCCCACCATATCTAACTATATCTCACACACAGGGATAGAGGATGTTCACGACGTTTATCTTACCACAAACATCCCTCCAGATACTTGGTTTCTCCACAACAGATTAAGTCCCTGAATCCTCAAGACGTGTTTTGCCCCTTGACGAATTTGGAGCGGAGATGTTTGGAGAAGGCACCCATGGATCACGGCATTTCAATGCTATATAAGCTATTTCAAGAGGAAATCTACACATCTCTCGACCTCTCCCCCGCATTTGTGAGGAAGTGAGAAAGAGACCTCAAGAAAATGTTCAGCCCTAGAGTGGGATAAAACATTCTTCTTCACCCACAAAGCCTTTATAAATGCAGTGTCTCAGGAGAGGAACTACAAGGTGGCGGCGAGATGGTATAGGCACCTCGTGGATGTGCATGTGATTTTTCCCTCAGCCTACATATTGGAGGTGTTTTGGGAATAACGGCTTCTACCTACACACCTGGTGGGAATGTCCGCCTATCCAATTATTCTGGAAAAGGGTGTGTGAGTTAAACCACAAGGTTCCTTCTGAGCACATAATTCTAATGGCCGCTTTACACGGCACGATATCGTTGTCCAACAACGATAAAAAGTCACATGGTTCGTGCGTTGCTGCCAATATCGTTCGTGCATTGTGTGGTGTAAATGAGCAATGCGACGCAAGAACAATGCCAAAACGATATCGTTGGGGAATTGTGCAGGCTCTCCAACTGGCCAATATTGGCTCTCCGATTTGACCAGATTGTGCTGTGTGACGGCGCAACAACGATTTGGAGTGCAACTTCCCCTATTTACTCCAATGTTAAATGGTCGTTCCGTGGGTCGCTCGTACGAGGGGGCGTATACATCTCAGTTGCGTTGCCTGCCGATATCTCCCTGTGTTACTTCTACTATGCAATCTTGGACAAGTGCCAAAAACATGCGCGCTCCCGTGCCGTTGTATACAATATCGTAACAATATTGGGACGTGTAAAGCGGCCTTAACAGCCCTTCTGAATCTTGGCGACATGTCCATATCTAAATTTAAAAAAAATCTACTTCACTACTTCTTGACAGCGGCGAGGAGATTGATTCCAAGATATTGGAAACAAATAAGAAGGCCATCTAGCAAAGAACTAATTTCTTATATTAATGACATCTGCAGAATGGAGGAACTCAGGATTAACAACATGACCGACAGCAATAGTGGCAGCAGAAATTACCTAACGTGGACCCCCTGGATTATGTTCAGAGAGTCCCCTGATCTTACAGACTGGTTATCCCATGCATAGCTCACCACCAACATATTTTGAATGTGATTGTGGCCCATTCAGACTCTACTCCCCCACAACACCCTCACATTCATTCCCCTTTATCTATTTCTCCTTAATTCTATTCCCACTTCTGCCACTTCCTTCCCATTCTTTCCCTTACTCTCTTCTCTTTCTTTTTCTTTACTATTCTCTTTTTCTTCTTCTTTCCATCAGTCCAAGTTTTACTGGTTGTTGAATTGATTTAAAGTCTAAAATTAGTTCAATTCAAAGTGTCATCTTAATTGTACCTGCATTAGCAGATAGATAGATCCAGACATTCTGTTTCTTTTTATGTACTTATGCAGCTACCCTTTATATGATTAGGCTTTCCACTGAAATCCCAACCTCCCTTCATTCTAGCTGTAATGTTTATTTGACCTTACTATCTGGCCAGCAATGCTTATGACAATTTCTTTGTCTTCAAATTGTTATTGTCCTTGTCAAATGAAAACAGATTTTAAAAAAAGTGCACTGACATAAAATAGTTATTACAATTCACCCTTAATCCCTTAGACTGAAAGAGATTAGAGGGAGGAATGGTGTGGACCATAAAAGGCGGTAGAACACAAATGTGTGTACTGTCAGGACCTGTGGAAGTGCCACCAAGCGCGAAACAGCTGCTGTCGTCCATGTGTCTCTGATCCACCTCCCTCCCCCATGTGTATTGGCACCTGAACATAAAAATAAGCCAAAGCAAAGCTCAGAAAGGTGAGTGCCATCTGTCTCTCTTTATATCTAGAAATGGATACTTGCCACAACTAAAAATTATGATTTCTGGAATAAACCTCCATATTATTGCAATATAAATTCCATTACTATTACAAATAAAACTTTTTAAAATTATTTTTTAATCTATCATTTTTTGGACTTGTCCGGTTCAACGGGTGTTTTTTGGCAGTGCCACTATTTTCCAAGAAACGTTCTCATCTTGTGAAGGTTACGTTGGAGGAACCGGCTACTGCTTTTATTTGATGAGTAGCAATCCCATGGAGGACCCTCATGGTATGATGGACTGAAAATGTAGCCCCATTACATGTCCTTATGCATGTTCACCAGGTGAGGCATAAAGTTATTCTTACCGTTGTTGGATCGGACCTTACTACCCTCAGATCAGCGCCGTAACCTTTCTCTTCTTCTTTGTTTTAGAGAAAATATATAGCCATATTTCATGTAGTGTTAGGCTACTTTCACATTACGGATTTTAGGGAGCCGATGCTGTCCGATATAAATCGGACAGCATCGGCTCCCTTCTGATGCCTGGAATCGGGTGCCAAATAGGCATCCGATTCCGGCATTAAATCGGCGCCTCCGGGCTGAAAAAAATAAAAAAATAAAAAACTTATGCTCACCCCCCCCGAGCCCCCGCCGTCTCCAGCCGTCTTCCTGAAGGTTTCCGGTGGCTCCCGCGGGCTGCAGAGGTCTTCTGCATGTGTTCAGGACCTGCGGTGATGTCACAGTCACGTGACCGCGGGTTCCACCATGGTAACCTGAGGGTCACATGACTGTGACATCACCGCAGGTCCTTTACACATGAAGAAGAAGACCTCTGCAGCCTGCGGGAGCCACCGGATGCCTTTAGGAAGACGGCTGGAGACGGCGGGGGCTCGGGGGAGGTGAGCATAAGTTTTTTTTTTTTTTTTAACCCTTGTGCACCCAGGAGCAGTATTACTGTACTGAGCATGCTCAGTACAGTAAAATGGGGTCCGAGGAGACATCAGATGTTTCCTCGGACCCTTCTCCATAGGGCCCCATGTTATAGGGATCGGGTCAGATCGGATGTGCACTAAATGCCATCTGATTTGGTCCGATCCGATTCTGTCAGATTTTATTATCGGTGCAAAAATCGGAGCAGGCTTCGATTTTTGCACCGATAATAAAATCGGACAGAATCGGATCGGACCAAATCAGATGCCATTTAGTGCACATCCAATTCGGTCCGATGCCCATAGAGCTGCATGGGGCTAAATTTGAATCCGATGCTGTCCGATTTTGATCGGACAGCATCGGATCTGAAAAATACGTAATGTGAAACCAGCCTTACCTCTCTAAGTACCCTTTGATTATTCTGTACAAACATATGAATGAGTTCAAACTAGTCCAATTTTTCTTTTCCATTTTTAACAAATGCCGTTAACTACCCGTTCAGCTAGATCCCCCCACATCCAAGGGTTTTATTTCGCAAATTGGTTCAATTATTCGAGCAAAGGTAAGTTAAAAGACCTTCATAAATAAATACACAGGACACCTTTCTAATTGGTATCTGTAATTTTCCACTCAATTCATGCTCCGGTCTGTCACTGGGAGATAATTCTATGGCTTGCCAATCTCCAGCCAAATATTTAGCAGTTCTGTATTCATTTGACCATTTGCAGCTGACTGCAATAAGAAACCTAATGTACTTTCCATTCACATCCATGTACTTTCCATTACACCTGTTCCTTTGTTAATTTTCTCCTCCGCTCTTCCTCCCCACCTATCTGCCAGCTCGATCTACAGCGGCTCAGACCTTTCCACAGCCTTCCAATATATCCACTCTCTCGTTTTCTATTTAATCTTGCTCCTATTGTTGCTTTTCAAGCAATTCACCACTAACGTCAATGGCACAAAGTGGGATTTCAAAAAAGTAAAAATGTGCAATTACAGTTTTAATAACAAAAAAGTAGACAACATGAAATAAAAATAATAACAATGTTCATTATTACTTTTATATTCACAACGTAACCCCCCTCGGCATCACAGCCAGTTTTGGCCTTTATAACAAATCACTTTTTTATTGTGGCGTCCAAGGAGCCGTATTTTTTTTATTCTTTAGTCAACAAAGTAATACAAGGGTTTGTTTGCTTTTTCAGCATTTGTTACTGGCATCATCTTTAGGTAACAATAACAAAGCCAAACTAAAAGGACGGGAATAAAAGCACAGATAGGGTCTTCGGGCCCTTTCACATCTGCGTTTATTTGAAATCGCGGCAGATGCGGTGAAAAAACCGCATCTGCCGCGATTGCTGCATAACCGCTGCACTTGCGGCGCGGTTGCGGTAATCCCCATAGAAAGTATAGGGGGACTTGCGGCAGGTGCGGCAAGTGTGGTTTTGCACTTGCGGCAGGTGCGGCCGCGAAAAAAAACCGCGGCTGACCGCGTTTTTTTTCGCGGCCGCACCTGCCGCAAGTGCAAAACCGCACTTGCCGCACCTGCCGCAAGTCCCCCTATACTTTCTATGGGGATTACCGCAACCGCGCCGCAAGTGCAGCGGTTATGCGGCAATCGCGGCAGATGCGGTTTTTTCACCGCATCTGCCGCGATTTCAAATAAACGCAGATGTGAAAGGGCCCTTATCTGAGAGAAAAGCACAATATTAAAGGGTCTCAAGGCTCACCTTTTAGGCTCCATTCACACTGTGCATTCATGGTCTGTTTTGGCTCATCAGTTTTTGTAGCCAAAACCAGGAGTGGGTGATCAATACAGAAGTGGTGACCTATTCCTATTATACTTTTCCACTGATTGTTCCACTCCTGGTTTTAGCTACAAAAACTGATGAGCAAAAGCAGACCAAAAACACATGGTGTGAATATAGCTGAGAAGTCACAACAACTGTAAATGCATATCACAGATGCAGTAGGACATATACAAACCAGTGGTAGATGAAGGGTTAATGACTGCACAGTCTTCAGAGGACATCAGATTTGGGAAGATATTAAAGCATAGTTCACATCTATGCAGCCCTTGTGTTTGCCTGCCCAGCCTACCCTGTGCTAGCGCAAATGCAAGTGCAGGTGCATTTACAGGCAGGCACATAGATGCACTGCTCTTGCGCTCACCTGCGCTCGGTATCCCCATTACCTGCTATGGCCGAGTACTACTGTGCACAGGAGACGAAATCCCGGAAGCTCTAGTGTGACTGTGCTGATGTCAACGCGCATGCGCTTGACCAGACGCACCCCGAAACATTGCATTACGCATTTCCGGGTGCGTCTGACAAAGCCAAAACAAATAAATACAACAGCCAAATAAAAAAAACGACTAGCACTCACCGAACCGGTGGCAAAACATCTTTATTCCATTAGGTTACAACATACAGACATGAAGACAGGAGGGTGGATGGGAGATGAACAACAGCCATTTCACGCTTCAAACGAGTTCAATGGGTTCAGTGCTGAACAGGTTGAAGCACTAGTTTGAAGCGTGAAACAGCCATTGTTCATTTCCCATCCTCTCTTTTGATGGTTCCAAGCTTGGCAAACTGCTTAATAACATTGTGCACTGTTCAAACTGGGGTAACAAGGTCTTTGGAGATAGCCTTATACTCTCTGTAATTTTTGTCTTTGCTAATAATAGCAGTTTTGATGTCCTCACGCAGCTCTTTTGTCTTTACCATTATGACAAAGGAACAGGGCTTAACATGTGGCTTTTTAAAACGCTAAAGTCATGATTCATTGACTAAATTCACGTCACATGGTCACTAACAGTTTATCAGACGTTATTTTCATTTGAGATTTACCACAGGCGAGTCAAAATATGTTTCCATACCAATTTAATGTAAAGGGTGCCAATACCAGTGTCATAGCAGCTTTAGGCTTTTCTATTTCTCCCTCCCATTGTTTTTTGTTTTAAATTATTGTTTATCATTTGCTCTTTTGTATTTAACACGAATCTCTATACAAAAAGCTGTTTCGCTTGATTTATTTTTTCAGGAAAAAAAATCCTTATGCGAAAGTGTCTTGTGAACAAATGAGGACAAAATAGAACATTTTGGTAAAGCACATTATCCTACTGTGCGTCAAAAGTGTAACAAGGCCTAAAAAAGAAAAGAACACAGTACCTACAGTCAACTATGGTGGAAGTTCAAAGATGTTTTGGGGTTATGTTGCTGCCTCTGGCACTGGGTGCCTCTATTGTGTGCAAGACAACATAAAATCAGCATATTACCAAAGGATTTAAGATTGCAATGTAGTGCCCAGTGTCAGAAACCTAGGTTTTCATCCTAGGTCATGGGTCATCTATGTAAGCCCGCGGACCCAGTAGCATAAGACATGCGAGTAACTCGCTTGGGTGTTGCGTCACATTACCTGGCATGGTCACCTGTTTTCCGGAGAGGAGCATACATCAGCATGTATTTCTATGGAGCTGCTTGCTCCTGTCCAGAGAGCAGGTGGCCAGGCCAGGTGATGCGATGCAAGACTCGCACAATCTCTTGCATATTTCACGCTAGTGGGATTGTGGCCTAACTTCCTCTTTCTGGAGAATGGAGATTCTCTAATCACCTATTTGGCACTTAAAGACATTGATATGAGGCAGCCACACATATGAGAGCCCATTTCCATTTTACACTAGTTCGTGAGAGTTAGGCTAGGGTCACACATAAGCCCTTGGTCTGTTTTTGGCATCAGTTTTTGCGTTTTTTTTTTCTAAGTCCAAAAACTGATGGAAAAACGTATTAGATGTAATAAACACCCTATCCGTTTTTTTCTGCACCTAAAAACATTGCTAGGAACGTTTTTTAACCAAAAACGTTGCTCCCAATGTTTTTGAGTGCCGTTTAAAAACGGATCCATTTTTTTTACAAGGGGCCCTATGGAAAAACAGATCCGTTTTTTCTAGCGTTTTTTGGCAAAAAATTACTAAGTCCAGAAACGTTCAGGAGCACAGGAGGCTCAAAAAGCACCCCAAAAAAAATGGATTGGTCATGGGAAACACTTCCAAAAACGGATTGCTATGTGTGACCCCAGCCTTAGGCTAAGTTCAGACAAATGTATTTTTTGATCATTTGCAGAATGGACCACACACAGACAGCACATAGACCAATATTTGCCTATGACCTTGTCCACACACCTGCGCTTTCAGTATTTAGCGCTTCTGCGCTAAATACTTAGATTTTTGCAGAGAAGTGCAGGTGCGTGTGTGCGGTCGCTTTCGGCAGACGCTGTCCCTGGTTACCCGATGTGTATCGTGGTAACCAGTTCATACAGCAGCCTGCATAGTCACCGCTTATACCAAGAGCACAGGGAAACGCTGCAAGCAGCATTTCCCTGTGCGCTCGGGATAAGCGCACACTAGGCAGCCTGCAGTATGAACTGGTTACCACGATACACATCGGGTAACCAGGGACAGCATCTGCCGAAAGTGACCGCATACACGCACCTGCACTTCTCTGCAAAAATCTAAGTATTTATCGCAGAAGCGCTAAATACTGAAAGCGCAGGTGTGTGGACAAGGCCTATGTGTTAAGGCAAATGAACTATTGTCTCCACGGAGGTCAAATTCCATGTAGAAAAAATGCAGACTGAACTTGTCTGGTGCATTTGTTAGGCTCTAGTCTGGTGCATTAATTGGACTTGTTTGTCCGCAATGCAGACTAGACCACAGAGTCACATAGAGCCAGTCATGTCAGCATCTTTTTGACATAACTGGACCGCAGACTATGGAGCTCAGAACTTAGCCAAAAAGTATTTTACATTGGAGAGAGACACAGTTCTGAACAGCCATGTCTCCCTCTCAGAGCATTGTACAGAAGGGAGTCTTAATTACAGGGGTGCCAGGGATGGTCTGGGGCCACATAAAAAGGCTTAATAAGCTGCATGTGGCTCCTAGGATGCAAAGTGTGCAGCAGTGGCCTAGCACATATCTGGGGCCAATAGCAACCAATCAAAACTCAGCTTTGAATTCATAATCTTCTCTGGTAAAATGAAAGCAGTTCTATGATTGGTTGCTGTGGACAACAAAAACAATTTTTCTTTTTGTCGATTTTGATAAACGAGGCCTACAATGTACGGTGTTCGTTGTGTGGGCTCTCTGTATTAACCTCGTTAGTAAGATGTCTTGTTTCCTGATGAGATGGTTACAGAATAGAATAAGTAATGAAATCCTCACAAATTCTATTATCATGCAATTTTTTTTGATTGATACGATAATTACCTTCCTCCGCTGGCCACTCCCGCTCATTATCATATAAAATCATCAGTCAGATGAGGTTATGACTAGTGAATTCTTCGAACACAGACATGTTTTGATCAGAAAACAATGGCACCTCTCCTCACTTCCCACAATTCACAGCTGATCGGAAGAACTATGTTTCCTGAAATGACTTTCACTCATGTACAGTAAACCATAGCCATCTCCACACTTATAGAACGTGAAGATTTATATCACTGTATCCTGCATATCGTAATATAACACATGTGCTTTCTTTGCACATTCCTGTATTGCTTTTTTGGAGCTTCCTGCAGAAAATGCAAAAATTATGTAGCGAAGAGGCACAAAGCCCAAAGTCAATGGCATATGAAAGAGCATTTTATAGGAAAATCACCTACTATTTGTCACACATATTGTATGTATTAAAGATTTGTCTAGGCTGTGTGAAACACCGCTCACTGAACGTATTGGGGACTCTCGCTTGGTAGCGGGACTAAGGCTAAGCCTGCTGGATCCATCACAAACTTAGAAATTCTGAGGCTGAGTGTATAGCATTACCAGCATGTAAGGCTATGCGCCGCCTGTGTATTGATCCCTATGGCAAACTGAAGCTAAGCGCCGCCGGCAGCTCCACTTACAAGCCCCGGATATGCTCTTTAGCAGAGCGCACAGGAAACACAGTTTGTGACAGATCCAGCAGGCTAGGGGCAGACGCAGTTCTAACCCTAGCCTAAGTCAGACAGGAACTGTTTCTCATTACATAAAACGAGCCGATTTACTACTTTCCACATAAACCGCTCAATGTATACTAAACACACGTCGTCCTACAACTTTAAAGAAAATAGTAATAACTCACAGTTCATAGTGGGTACATCTGTACACTTCACATAAACATATACAACCTATAGTCAGTTTCAAACGCAAGAATGCCTTAACACACTGGGGCTATAACTAAGCCAGAGTAGCTGAGTGAAGATTTAGCAGACCTTCACTCCATGACCCCAATCAGTCACACAACCCCTTTTCTTTGGGGTTACCTGACAGAAGCTTGCAGGCTTCACAGACTGGCTCCTATCAGTGCCGACATCCAGGAAGACTGCCTTACTGAGATCACCCATCAGGACCTGTGACTTCCTCCGTGCACCAACTCATGACATCAGTCCAAACTCTTATAAGCACTGCAGCATCCTGAACTCTCAGAGCTACCACAGGCTCTCCACACACATGGTCTCCTATCCATGTATGTCCAGCAAAATGAACGCTTGCAAGCACAGAGACCATGTACCAAATAAACGGTCTATTTTTATCACATGAGACAAACTCTTTGATGAGAGGTATGTGGTTAGTCAGTCCCACCCAGCACTTCTGACAAACCTGTGAATGTGGCCCTGAATGTATTACCAAAAATAGTGAAACTACAAGTCCCAGAGCAAACATTCCAAGTTCACATCACAGATGGCCCCGTCTCAATGATACATACTGACCATTTACAATATGCATCATGCTACGTTTCCCTGTGCGTGGTGCGTGCGTGGTGAAAATCGCACTCCCCGCAGCCTGCTGTGTAGCTGGTATCCAGGGAACACAGCAGGTTGCTAGGGGCCACGTTCTCCCGCTACACAGTCTGTGTTCAGGCTGCGTCTCAGGAAAAGATTCTAAGTTTTCAGCGGACACCGCTGAAAACCTAGGCTAGGGTCACACTTGCGTCAGCCCAGACAGCATTTCCTGTGCGCTGTGATAAAGCGCACGTCCAGTGTGGCTGCTGCTAAGGTAAACAAAGGGTTTCTATGGGGCAGCGTTCTCTGGCAGCGCATAGCATTAACGCTATGCGCTGCGGGGAAAATTTCTAAGTTTTTAGCGCTTGTGTCATCTGTAAGGGCTGAAGCAAGTGTGACCCTAGCCATAGTTGAAACCCAATTCTTAATCTGCAGAAAGAATATGATGCAAATCTAAAACCACACCATAAGTGGGTTGCCGCATTGTAAATTTCTAGGGTGATTTGTTAAAATCCCATCTCCTTGCTGGTTCTGTATTAGATTTTATCTTGTGCTTAGAATTCATGCCTTAAATGTGCTACTAATATTCAAAGCATACATGAAGCCTTCTACATGGAAACCCCACCAAACTTTAGATATGGCACTATGGTAGCACTCTGATACAGGCAGGATATAACCATTTTTTAAACATGTGTAATAGTCAGAAATGCTTTTCCCACCTAGTGAGAAAAAGAAACTTAAGAGGTATTGGTAAGGTTAATGCAGTTTTAAAATGAACAGATTTTTTGTTTCCCACATCTTTAGATGATAAGATTTTATTTTATATAAAACCCCGCACACTAGAGCTATGATTCTTTCATCTGCAGATAATGAGAAAAAACAACGCTCTGAACAGCTGTGCAGCGCTAGCCGATATGTCCAAACAAACAATGAATTGTAAAAGTCTGCTTGAAAGTTTAGAACAAACCCCTCTGCGCCCCTTTCACCAAAACATCTGCATCATTGCAAATGAAGAGCTTCAGAGCAAGAGACATTAAAAAAATAGCAAAATAAACAGAATGCAAATTGCACTGCAATGGTTCTCAGAAAATGGAGGCTTAAATTTTAGTGTCAAATAGAAAAAAATGTAATATATAAAGATGAAACCAGTAATACAGTGCAAAACAAAATTGACCTCTAGGTGTGGCACCCCTGAGGGTCCAGTCGCCACAGAAGTATTGCACCTTAGCCAGAGGTGTGGTACCCCCAACCCCCGGTAAGGAGAGGACACTACCTGGTGCCCATAAACCTCCACCACTAGTCACTTCAGGCCAGAAAGATGGGGAAATTGATCAAACTCCCATCCCTGGCTGAGATAGGGAAGTGGGTGGAACTGAAGAAAGGGGAGCCACTTAGAGGGTAGATAGAAGAGGGATACAAGGAAGCAGTGCGCACCCAGAAATTTCACAAGGTAGGGGTCAAGAAACACACCCGGCCCTGAAAGGGGGTGTCACCCCCACGGGGTTCGAGGGGCAAAGCCCTTGGTGGGGGTTGGGGGAGCGAAGCCCCTAAAAGCAGCCTCTTTGTGGGCCCTTGGGTGCTGTGTAATTGTTCCTGTCTCCTGACATAGGGCCCAGCTCCTTGTGTACTGCACCACTTCTCAGAGCGTCCAAAGGGGGGGTCCAGACACGTAGGTCCCCCCCCTTGGGTGCGCCTATGCAAGGAAGTGACACTCAGAGACAAGAAGAGTAGGAGTAACAACGAAGAAGGGAGGAGAAGGAGTTTGTTAGAGCTCGAGTGAGGGAGTTGAGGAGTACTAAGACCAGGGGACTGGAGCTGGGGAAGCTCGTCCCAGTGAGAGAGAGACAAAGGGAGCCAGGCAGGCGCTCCAGAGAAGGAAGGGGTCCCAGAGACACGGGAAGTGAGAAATCCACCCATGGGGCTTGCATCTATTGCCAGTCGCAGGCAAGTGGAGGGACCAGGGCCGCAGAGGGTCACCAGGCTCAGACTAGCAGAGGAGACTTGAGGCCTCAGTTAGCCACCTGGAGGCTGCTGTATCTTCAGGAGCAGCAGCTGAATCCACATCATTTGTTGCAAAGGTTACGGTCAAAGGAGACAAAGAGTATGTCGCCCGGCAGGGTCTGAGGCCACTGGCGTGGGACACTGAACGTGAGGTTTAGGGCAGGAGGGAGAGGGCCAGCACAGAAGAGAGATGACCCGGAGAAGATACACAGAACAGGGTGGCAGCTAAGTGTTTCCAATCTTCCTGGGAGTGACTGGACCCCTGGCTCGTAGGACACAGTACCCGACTGGAAGTTACCACCTAAGAACAGTGAGTAAATGTGTTCTTAAATTATTCCGATGTCCTCTGCCCTGCAGTGCAACTCCACCACCATCTGCACATTGACTTAAACACCTGCCCCAGGGTACCGCTCCATCTGCAGAAAGCGACAACATCTGGCTGCATCGTCATCTGCCCCGGAGGTCTGAACTGCAGCGTCGGCTATCCCTGGCCGAGTACTGTAGGTGGTGGCGTCACGACTTTAACCCCAAAACCTTAATCCCCAAATTTTTATTGACACCACCAGGATGAAGAAGCCGGGTCTCAACCCCTGTGACTCCCCAAATGTTCTGTAGCCCAGTTCTGAATACCCCACGGCGCTGGGGGGCGTGTCATAAACCTAACAGTAGTGCTATCCCTAAACCTAAGCGCAGCTGTAACTCTAAGCATACTATAGCCATAAACCTAAACATGACTTAACTCTAAGCCTATCTATAGCCATAAACCTAAGCCCACCCTAAGAGAGAACCTGTCGACCCCCTGGTGCTTTCCAAACTGAAAGCACCACTGCATGCAGCATGTATGCTGCATTCAGGGAAGGTGTGTCCCATGTCTGTACCCCCCTGCACCCCAAAAAAAAAAATTTCAAAAGTTCACAGCTAAGGGGTCCGAGGGGCTTATCTACGTTTGCAGTCCTGGCTGCCAGCATGGTCCTGTCCGCCTCCTGCCTATTTGTTCCTCTTCCTCTGGTGTGGTTCTCCCTTCCTTTTCTGCGCCTAAGCGTGTCAATTCACACAGGTGCACAACGAAAACTTGGTAGGAGCGTGTCCCGGCTGCTGTAACGGTGCATGCGCATGACGCGAGCACCATAGCCCGCTCTGCATACAGCATAATCTTTAGCAGGGTGGTCTCTGGCGCTTGCATCATGCTCATGTGCTCGTTGTGTGCCTTTGTGAATTGACACGCTTAGGTGCAGGCGCAGAAGAGGATGAGGGCCACACACAAGAGGAGGCGGAACAAAGAGGCAGGAGGTGGAGAGGACTGTGCTGGAGGACAGAACTGCAAACTCAGGTAAGCTTCATGGACCCCCTAACTGTGAACTTTCCAAACTGTTTTTTTCTAGGTACAGGGGAGGTACAAACATGGGACACAGCTTTCCTGAATGCAGCATACATGCTGCATTCAGTGGCGCTTTCAGTTTAGAAAGCACCAGGGGGTGACAGGTTCTCTTTAACTCTAACCCTACTATAGCCATAAACCCAAGCCTAGCTGGACTTCTAAGCCTATGTATAGCAATAAACCTAAGCCCAGCCTTAACTCTAATCCTATCTATAGCCATAAAACTAAGCCTAGCCATAACTCTAAAGGCCCCATCACAAGGCATGACGTTGAAACAATGTCGGCAATGATCTTGGGGGTGCGCAGTTGTTTTTGACATCATTTCAACATCGCTGGTGAGATGTCACACGTCTAGATATCGTGGACAACTCACCAACGATGTTGTGAGCAGGTATCATTCGCAAACCCCGTGAACGGTCCCTGCTCATTGCTGTGAATGGGCGTAGTCGTCCACGATATCGTTATCGCGGTGTCACACATAACAATGCAGCAGGTTGCTTGAGTTGATATCGTCAAGTTTTACAACATGTTGGTAAACCTGTCAACTCTAATCCAACAATTTATCATAGCAACTTGCCAGAGTCACATGCAACGATGTCGCAACGACATAGTGCTACGCCTCCAAACCCGTGACGTATCAGCGATGTTGTTAATGATGTTGTGCTGTGTAACGGGGCCTTAAGCCTATTTATAGCCATAAACCTAAGTCCATCCATAACTCTAAATCTATAGCCAAAAAAATAGAAAAAATAGAATCAGCACAATCTTAATATACTTAGCCGGTGCAATATCCTGTAAACGGTGCTCAACCGTCAATCCAGAAAAAAGTCCAAAAAACCAGACAGCACTCCTTCAACAGTGAAGTGGACTCTTTATTTCACCTCATGTGATGCGACGTTTCGGAGTGACAACTCCTTTCTCAAGCATGGTGCATACTCTTACTACCCTTAGGGTCAGAGTTAGGTTTAGGGTTAGGGATTTGTTTACATTTAAGGCTAGGCTAAGGTTTAGGATTAGGGCTAAAGTTATGCATTGAGTTAAGTCTGGATTTAAGGTTTATAGCTATAGGTGTGTTTAGAGTTTAGACTGGGCTTATGTTCATGGCGATAGATAGGCTTAGAGTTATGTCTGGGCTTAGGTTTATGACTATAGATAGGCTTAGAGTTCTGGCTGAGCTTAGGTTTATGGCTATTATGGATATAGTAGGTTTGGAGTTAAGGTTGGGTTTAGGATTATGACTATAGATAGACTTAGAATTACAGCTGGGTTTTGGTTTATGGCTATAGATTTAATCCAAAAAACCAGGCAGCACTCCTTCAACAGTGAAGTGGACTCTTTATTTCACCTCATGTGATGCGACGTTTCGGAGTGACAACTCCTTTCTCAAGCATGGTGCATACTCTTACTAAGGTGCTTTATATATATTCAAACCCCAATCATTAATTACATAGTTACATTAAAAAAGTGATATTTCATATATACTTAGTGAATCATCAAGTGCTATATAGTGTCTGTCTTTATAAAGTGCTTACATAGTGCTAGCCTGAATAACTAGATACTCATTTCCCATTCAGTTACAGTGCAAAAGTATATAACAATCAATTATTGATACTATACCATCAGCTGTGTTATTAAAAGTTGTCATAGGTGGTTTCACATCGCTTATCCCCGCCATTAGCCATATGAGCACACTCCGACGTCTTCCGGGTTCCTAGTGTGCGCGCGCACATCCTAACGCGTCATATGACGCTACAATGCCATTGTGCATGCGCGCACTCACCAGCGCCATTTTACTTGCTGGAAAATGGCAGATCTTGCCCTTAGTCCTAATTATAACCTAGGACTTTTATCAAATGGGCACAAAAGTTAATATAGGACCTAACCATGCATACCTAGATCCTAACTTTAGGGTTGCCAGCTCACCCCCAAGGGGAACTAGCAATCCCACATGAGCGCCAATACAAGGGGACAAGATAGTGAATCCAACCCCCCTGCCTGACAACTCACGTACAGGTACAGGATCCCAATCATCATCCAACTCGGTCCTATTTAGTAACTAAGAGGCATTATCAATATGCAATATTTTATTAAGATACTCAGAAAATATATAAAAAACTGCTTCTGATGGCGATTTTTCAGGGTCAGCTACTGGTCCACACCTATGAGGGATATATATATATAAAAAATATATCAAATTCTGAAATCACAAAAAAAGTTTTTCCAGATAAAAATAATTACGTAAATGTATAAAAAATTTTTTTTAAACCAATATTCATCATGTACACCATATGTATAGCATGGTTTCAGATAGAAAAAGAGTATACATAGGAGCTCATTAATATGGTCATGTGAATTTACTTATATCAGAGTCTTAAGGTTTTGAGCTTAATAATCCATTCTAGCTCCTTTCTTTTGAGCATAGCCACTCTATCTCCTCCACACCTTTGAGGTGGTACGTGGTCAATTATCCTAAACTGTATATCGGTGTCCTTGTGGTCCTTGGCCAAACAATGTTTAGGTACCGGGAGACCAACCTGTTTTTCCCCTATGGAGAATTTGTGCTGAGTAAATCTAGTTTTAAAACTACAAGTGGTCTCACCAATGTACCAAAGGCCACAGGGACACTCTAGCATATAATTCACAAATTCTGAATCGCATTTGAGAAAATGATCAATTGTGTACATTTTATTGGCGCGTGGATCCATAAACATCTTGCCTTTCAACATTGCTGTGCAATTAATGCACGAAAGGCAAGGAAAACAACCTTTCCTTACAGAACCTGTTAAGAAGGTTTGTTTATCCTTCCTAAAAGAACCAACATCTGATTTTATTAGTTGGTCCTTCAGATTTTTATATCGTCTGAACGAGAAGAGGGGGGGCTTTTAAATTCTTCTATATCGGAAGACCATTGGTTAATGTACCCCAATGCCTCCGAATAATTTTTGAAATCGAAGCGCTCTCTTCACAGTATGTCGAGACAAAAGGTATTCTTTGTATTTTATTAAAATTCAGGTTTATTTTTATTAAAATCCTGTGCTGCATTCTGTTAAGGTGTTATAATCCCTCTAGTTCCCCTGTACACCTAAATAATGACTTTATAAGCTTTCCCGCCATGTATGTAAATTCATACTTACAGGTCCGATGGGTCTTCTCACTTGTCCGGACCTTCTGTCTCTTCGGTCTTCCTCTGCATCTTCTTTCTTCTGGGTGTCTCCTCTTCTCTCTTTCCAGTCTTGTCTTCGGTGCCTGCCCAGATTCCAGTATGCTCGCGCAGGCGCCCTGAGCTCTGCCCTCCTGTGGGTAGAGTGTCTAAGTGTATTGCAGATCCCGCCCTGTTTTGTGTTCTGATTTATACAGATAGCAGGGTTGGGAATCTGGCACCCGTGGACCAGCAGTAATGCACTGCACAGTCATGCTGTTTGCTCTGCCTGCATTAGGGCAGAGCTAAGTGGACAGGCACAAGATTTCCAACCCTGTTGTCTGCATAAAGCAGAACACAAAACAGGGTGATTTCTGGTGCCTGCTGGTACATGCAGGTGCAATACAATCAGATGCTCTGCTCGAAGTATGGCAGAGCTCAGGGCGCCCGCTCGAACATATAGGAATCTGCAGAGGTGCCAAAGACGAGACTGCCAAGAGAGAAGAGGAGGCACCCATTAGAAAGAAGAGGCAAAGGAAGACCGAAGAGGCAGTGAGGTTCAGACAAATGAGAAGACCCATCATACCTGTAAGTATGAATTTATATACATGATGGTGGAGTTTATAAAGTTATTTAGGTGTACAGGGGAGGTAGGGATATTATAGCCACCATACACAGAATGCAGCATAGGCGTTGATGAAGGTGGCACTTTTAGTTTAAAAAGCCCTTGGGGGGGGTGACAGGTTCACTTTAATACTAGTGAAGAGAAACATGAGCGGTAGCAAGGTCTGAAGACATTTTTGACAAATTATGATTTTGGGTGGAGGTTAAAAACAAATTGTTTTACTCATTTCTTACATTGGTGCCTAATTCCCTTATCTTAAACAGGCCTTGATTTGCCCCATCTTACTCGTAGGTACTGAGATGTCTAAGCTTCCAGAGAATTTCGAGAGTTTACAAATTTCCTCCAGTAGTTAGAGAGATTGATAGGTTTTGATCTGCATCTCCCTTTGTCACATATGATGCAGTCTTGTATCATGGTAAACATGAGATTGATTAATTGCTAATTTCAGGATTACGATGGTAATAATCTATCACCTCTTGATGAATGCCCGTGGTTTTTCAGCACATTGTCACTGGGTTCTATTTCAACAGCCAGTGAATTAGCGGTGAGTTAATGACTTTCACAGTCAGATTTTTTTCCTTCATACTGAGATTGTGTTTTATAATAAACTAATTAGGAATCTGCTGCAATCACCATGTACTGGCAAGATTCCTTACTACAAATATAAAAGTCCGCTGAAACAGTCAATGTGATTTCCTCTGTAACCATGCTTTGCCTATATATGCCTTTATTAAGGGAAAGACCTGATTTAGCAACTTTATGGCATATATATGTGTAAAGGTTCCGTTATACGCCGCAATGTTGTAACAATATAGCTACCGATCTAATGGGCGCGTGGTCGTTAGGACATCGTTTTGACATCATTGGTGAGATGTCACACGTATAGATATCGTGGGCGACTCACCAACGATGTAGCGAGCAGCTATCATATGCGGATATAATGGATACCTGTTAACGGATGGTGCCTATAGGTGCCTTGCGTTAACAGATACATTGGTGGGTGTTTATGGGACAGCAGATTGACCTCATTTGCTGGGAGCTAATGTATACAAATATTTCTGGTGGTCGGTTTTGGGTAGAACTGATATTTGATTAATCCTATACCCACTCTATTCAGAAAGAATCTTTTTAAGTAGTAATTGTTTGGCTCTGTTTCACGTTTGTGGCCCACTGTATCTTTTGGTTCCCACCAGGGCTGTGAAGTCGGTAAGCCAAACATTCAACTCCGACTCTTTCTCCAACTCCACTATAAGAGATACTGACTCTGACTCAGTAACCCAGGGTTGTGAAGTCGGTAAGCCAAACATTCAACTCCAACTCTTGCTCCAACTCCACCATAAGAGATACCGACTCTGACTCAGTAACCAGGGTTGTGAAGTCAGTAGCCAAACATCCAGCTCCAACTCCTCAATTGCCCTAAATTTTACTCCAAATCCACCCAAATCCACGACTCCACAGCCCTGGTCCACACACATGATATCAGCGTAATTACCAATGTGGTAGACATAGAACAAGCAGAGTATGTAGCTGCCTATAGCAAAATTGAGATAAGAAGTTTAATTTAATCGGGCTGTCCACTTTTCCCATTGCCTTTGAGAGAATTATGTGAGATGACAGAGGATGGTCATTTTTTCAGAATCCTCATTTGCTGACCAAATTATAGGCCTGTGATGTCCTGCATTACACAGAAAACATACTGGTTTGAATAGACGCTGTCCAATGCCTGACTTCAAATCAGCACTGATCTCTCCAGTGGTTACTAGCTGAATATTGGGGGCTCCACCAGGAGGACACTTTGTGATCAGCTAATCATCTGAAGACAATTGTTCTAAGTAGGGATTGTCCATTTTGGAAAACCAGAGAGGTGACTAAAGAAGTCAGGGAATGAGCTGCTTCAGTTTGACCCTACTGAAGGTACTGTATATGGTAGAGTGACCAATGGACCCCACAGTTAGAATGTCAAGTGGATGGAGGGAACCAAAGGACAATGTTTCTATGATCCACGCTGCTGTAGAGAAACCAGGACCAAACAGGTTCTGATGCAATGATGTGTTTAATTCCGACGCGTTTAAGAGTACACTTTAATCTTTCTTCAGGGATGTTTGTATCCCTGAAGAAGGAGCAAAGTGTGCTCCGAAACGTATCAGAATTAAACACATTATTGCGACAGAACCGGTCCTGGTTTCTCTACAGCAGTGCTGATCATCAGAACACCGTCCTTTTGTTTCATTTATTTGCCACATTGCACATGGAAGTGTGGATCCAGCGGCAGCTCTATAAACGCACAAACTGGTTGTGGGTACACACAACCAGATCAGGTAAGCACTTTCCAACGGGTCTTCATCCACCTTTTGATAAAGATAAGACCCTATGCACCATTTTGTTTCTTACATCTCTAGTAGTGGATGGAGGGGACAGAGTTTGCTGAGGAATATGGAATTAATGGAAGAATTCTAGGGATTGGTGGAGAGGGAGGATATGAAGGCAATTTAGTGAACAACCAGCTTTTTAACCCTATCATGGCAATCTTCTACGATTGAGATGTACACAAAATTAACTTTTTCTACCTCTTAGGGTCCCTTTACACGCCGCTACAGGATGGTGGAAACAACCGGGTACATGAGAGAAATGTATCTTGCACCGCCAAATCAACCCGAAGTAGCGGCGTGTAAAGTAGGTTGCATCCACCCGTCACCTCATGAACCTGTTTCCGAGCAGTGCTCATAAACAGGTTGATTTCAAGGGGACGGTTACGGGCTGTCACGGCCTGTCACGGCGTGTAAAGAAGGAACAGGAGGGTTGTTGCCACACCATGCGATGTACCTGGGGCGTGAACACAGGCTCCGGGTTACCGCGCCCCATCAGCGATCATTGGTGGAAGATGCTGCGTTACGATTGGCTCTTCCATCACACTCCGCCATGTCACAAGCGCTTATTCCGTGCCACAGTCCGAACACTCCTACATCACGTGTCCGCCATCCGCCCTTCGCGTCGTGCCCAATCAAAACACTCTTGTGTTGGCCAATGTTTGTCGTTTGGGCGCGGCGTGAAGGACTGTGGCACGCCTATGTGTTTTCCCTGCTGCCTTTGTTCCGCCCATATTACCTGGTTATAGCGGCGTGTAAAGGAGGTGAGGTTAGTTACAGAAGGTTGCTTGTGGCACCCGGCGGTGTATCCTGAGATAGATGTAACCTACCGTAGCGCACCTAGTTGCGGCGTGTAAAGATGGTGCGTTTACCGTTTTCAACTGTTTGGGCGTGCTCGTGCACTTGATGTACCCGGTTGTTTCCACCATCCAGTAGCGCCGTGTAAAGGTACCCTGATGGTACCTTTACACGCCGCGACGGCAGGCTGGATACAGCCCGCTACAGGCTACAAATGTAGCTTGTAGCGTCAATGTAGCCCGTCGTAGCGGCATCTGAAGACGCGACGCTACAGCCGGCGACAGATACATCTGTTTATGGGCTCTGCTCGAAAACTGATGGCTACATCGCCGATGGTAGCGAGCTGTATCGGCGTGTAAAGAAGCACCGGAAGGGAACTCTGGACACCCTGCGATGTAGCTGCAATGTAGCTAAGGCGTGACCCAGGCTCCGGGATACCCCGCCCCATCACCGATCATTGGAGGAAGCTCCTGCATGACGACTGGTAGTCGCTGCCTAGGGCGGCATATTTAAGGAGCTGACCAGTCACACTACACAATCGCTCGAGCGTGCTGTATTACTCAGCCTCCTGCGATGCCTGGCCAATCATGATGATATTGCGATGTCCTATCATCGTACGGACGGCTCGTAATCCAAGATTGTGGCACGCCTATGTGCTGTCCCTGCTGCACCAGGTCCTCCCATAGTAGCTGGTTGTAGCGGTGTGTACATGAGCTACAGCTGGCTACTTGAGACACCCGGCGATGTAGCTAGCTACAGATGTAGCGTGGCGTAGCGCACCTTATGGCGGCGTGTAAAGAGGGTGCGTTGACCGTTTGTAGCCGTTTGAGCGTGCTCGTGCACGTGAAGTAGCGGGATGTATCCAGCCTGCCGTCGCGGCGTGTAAAGGTACCATTAGAGCTAGATTCATTGTGTAACTTTTTGCGGATAAACTGTTAGTTCCGTGACTAAAGTAGAGAAGAGCGAATCAATTCAAAGTTACACATTTCTCTGGATTTGATTTGCATCAATCTAGCAAAACTGCAGACAGTGAACTGCTATTTGGATTTTTTTATAGAGTTGTAAAGATGTTAAAAATTAATAAAAGATTAATAATATCACCGCTTCAGGCCCATTCACTCACCTGTTCAGCTCCTCGCCCAATTCTTGCCTCATTTCAGATTGTCTTTTGATTGGTTGTTCTTAAGCTTGGTCTTTGGCTCGGATCTGCTAGCGCTGACTACGCTTCCCTTGATTATGAAGGGCGTAGTCAAGTATCACGTGACCATGTGAGGACTAGTCAGTGATAGAACATCCAGAACGCAGAACAAGGCGAAGACCACAACAGCAGCGTGAGAAGTTATGGGTGAATCTAGGACAAGTGAGTATGAACCTTTACTTTTTAACCCCTTTCTGGCCCTCCATTAATTATGCTTCTTGCGCTGAAAAGAACATAGCATAATAAATATCTTTTAGAGGCAGCTTCGACATGAACCAACATTTATTAAGAACATCTGGTGGCTGCTTAGTAAGAACATGCTACAAACTAATTTTAGTAGATTTGCACAACTTTAGTCCCATTTTTATATGTAGATCCTATAACATTATGATTGGAGTTGTACAAAATGTCAAATGTCAATGTCAGCACTGCCACATCGACTGAATTAGCACAATGATGCCTTGTAGAATCAGCCTTATTCCAAACCTCACAGCAATGTGAATAGCGTACGATTGACTCACTTTTTCTTTCGAATAAATGTAATAAAATATGCTTTTTGTAGTTCTGGACAAACTTTTCTCAGCATGGGAACCACTGGAGCAGCAATTAGTTGAACCTCTAGTGGATTAGGAACAAGTGTATGTAGCACATAAAGGATGTTATTGAATTTTTTTGCTGCATTTCTCCTGTTTTAGATCCTCTTTAATAATGTCTCTCTCACAATTTCTCCCCAAACAGTAAGTCTCAGATGCAATAAGAGTTATTGCTGTGTTTTGTTCTGGTGTGCTAAGCTGTGAGTAGTTGATTGACAGCGCAGGCTTGCATTCTGGTTCTTGGAGGTGGCGAGTTGCTCCTCTACCAGAACTCTGCCAGTAGTACTTTCTATCTGAAGTCCTGTTTGGCCTGCGCTCCAGTGTCTGTTCTGATCTTTGTTATCTGACCCCCAACTATTACTTGATTTACCTTTTGTCTGCTCCCTGTACTTGTTGTTATCTTTTGGTACCTGCCTATGTTGACTATCTGTGCTCTACTGGAGACCTAACCCTAGACCATTGCATGACTATGTCTCTGTCTACTTCCTGAATACTATGAGCTCTCCTGGACACCTGACCCTGGACTGTTGCATGACTATGTCTCTGTCTACTTCCTGAACACTATGAGCTCTCCTGGAACCTGACCCTGGATTACCCAACCTCCCTGCTGTTTATACTCCTGTAAGTAGTAACCGAGTCACACCCTAGGTATTAGTAATGACAAGTGACTCACCCAGGCCAGGGGACTCCGATCTCAGGCACAGTCTGGAGGTCACAGGTGCGGTGTCTGAGGCTGTGGCCCTGGTGGTCAATGCAAAAAGGAAAATAAAAGAAAAATAAAAGAATAATGTTTGTTCGTGACTCCACCTGTAGGTCCCGGTGATGGCACCTGCGCTACTGGAACCTCCGGGGGATGGGCGGCAGCAAGATGGACTAGCTCCCTAAAGGAGGAGCAGGGTCCTCAGGGTATTGGAAGTAGCAATGGATGGTGGAGTATGGTTGCACAGTCACCGTGGAGCAAAGCGGGTAAATAACAGTTCAAGGAAGAAAACACTGACACGTTGCTCACTCTGAATGGGTATTTACTCCGGTAATGCAGTTCTTAATGCAGAGTAGTGGATCGGGTGGTTCTGGCAATGAGCAGTTTCCCACTGAAGCTCCACTGGTGTTCCTTCTCTATCACGCTCACTGTTCCTTGCTCTGCTGCCCTTGCTACACCCATATGGTAGCACTGAGGGCTCTCCCTTGGGCTACCGACATCTCTCTCCACGGTCCCTGGCTCTCAATTGTTGGTGCTTCGGGTGTAGACTGTGCTGGTTTTAGGGCTGGTGGGTCATGCTCCTATAAAGACATCGACCACTCCGGGTTTGTGGTTCAGGGATGTAGCCGGCTGGACCATATCGGAGCCAGTACTCCTGGTTTGGACTGGGCTAGGGCATTCAATTACCCATTCTATTCTTGGCCCCTTTCTCTTCTGGGTCACCGGGTTAAGGTGTCCTCCCCGTTAGCTTCTCTCTTTACTGTTCTGTAGCTTCTCCAACTCTGCTTCATCTGCTGCACTGATCTTTTGCAGCTCCCTTCTGACTGAACTCTTCTAAACTTGAACTCTTCTCCTCATCTGGTCTCCTCCTCTTCTTCACTAACTCCTTGCTGCTTCCCCACTGCTTTATAACCTAGCCTCTCCTCCCACCAGGACCGATTACTCTAGTAACGGGTGTCTAATTGGTCCTCTAACACTAAGTGTTGCATGTGGTACTGGAGCTTCAGACTTATCCTACTCATTACTAAAACAAAGAATACGGCAACTTCAATCATAGGTGCAGTACCCTTTTGTGACGCACTCTTAGTGGGGCGCCACACAAGCGTCACAGTCTCTAGAGTAGTGACACGATGATGGGTATTATTTTCTGCACTTCCTCTGCAGTCATACCTTCTTCTTTCATGAATGAGCTGCTCCTCCTTTCTGCATGCACCACAATGTAATTTATCTGACAGGTATCGTGTGAGACCAACAACTGCTAACTGCATTGGTCCTGAAGGGTATCCACAATCATACTAGATCCGCTTTCTGTTAAACTTAGCATGTTTATGAAAAACATAGATGGCTATTAGGGTTTTTTCATACCTCTCAACTTTAGAAGAATAGGAAGAAGGACAAATTTTGATCACCCCTTTACCCACACCCTAAGTCACACCCCTTTGTCATCGAGGGACAGTTAACAGATGACCAAGAATGTAGGGCACAGAACCAAATCTGTGACTGTCCCACTGCATCCAGGACGATTGGGACTTGACATGAATGGATCAATTCACGGGATTCTGGTCCAGCGTCTAGGTCAGTGTTACCCAGCGACTGGAGGGGAGGCCCTATGCACCTATATTATCGGTGGTTGGAAAAACCCTTTAAGATTCTTTATCACTGTGATAAAGTACAGTTGTAGCCAAAAGTATTGACACCCCTGCAATTCTGTCAGATAATACTCAGTTTCTTCCTGAAAATGATTGCAATCACAAATTCTTTGGTATTATTATCTTCATTTAATTTGTCTTAAATGAAAGAACACAAAAGAGAATGAAGCAAAAAGCAAAACATTGATCATTTCACACAAAACTCCAAAAATGGGCCAGACAAAAGTATTGGCACCCTCAGCCTAATACTTGGCTGCAAAACCTTTAGCCAAAATAACTGCGATCAACCGCTTCTGGTAACCATCAATGAGTTTCTTACAATGCTCTGCTGGAATTTTAGACCATTCTTCTTTGGCAAACTGCTCCAGGTCCCTGATATTTGAAGGGTGCCTTCTCCAAACTGCCATTTTTAGATCTCTCCACCAGTGTTCTATGGGATTTAGGTCTGGACTCATTGCTGGTCACCTTAGAAGTCTCCAGTGCTTTCTCTCAAACCATTTTCTAGTGCTTTTTGAAGTGTGTTTTGGGTCATTGTCCTGCTGGAAGACCCATGACCTCTGAGGGAGACCCAGCTTTCTCACACTGGGCCCTACATTATGCTGCAAAATTTGTTGGTAGTCTTCAGACTTCATAATGCCATGCACACGGTCAAGCAGTCCAGTGCCAGAGGCAGCAGAGCAACCCCAAAACATCAGGGATCCTCCGCCATGTTTGACTGTAGGGACCGTGTTTTTTTCTTTGAATGCCTCTTTTTTTTCTCCTGTAAACTCTATGTTGATGCCTTTGCCCAAAAAGCTCTACTTTTGTCTCATCTGACCAGAGAACATCCTTCCAAAACGTTTTAGGCTTTCTCAGGTGAGTTTTGGCAAACTCCAGCCTGGCTTTTTTATGTCTTGGGGTAAGAAGTGGGGTCTTCCTGGGTCTCCTACCATACAGTCCCTTTTCATTCAAACGCCGATGGATAGTCCGGGTTGACACTGCTGTACCCTCAGACTGCAGGGCAGCTTGAACTTGTTTGGATGTTAGTCGAGGTTCTATATCCGCCATCCACACAATCTTGCGATGAAATTTCTCGTCAATTTTTCTTTTCCGTCCACCTCTAGGGAGGTTAGCCACAGTACCATGGGCTTTAAACGTCTTGATGACACTGTGCACGGTAGACACAGGAACATTCAGGTCTTTGGAGGTGGACTTGTAGCCTTGAGATTGCTCATGCTTCCTTACAATTTGGTTTCTCAAGTCCTCAGACAGTTCTTTGGTCTTCTTTCTTTTCTCCATGCTCAATGTGGTACACACAAGGACACAGGACAGAGGTTGAGTCAACTTTAATCCATGTCAACTGGCTGCAAGTGTGATTTAGTTAGTGCCAACACTGTTAGGTGCCACAGGTAAGTTACAGGTGCTGTTAATTACACAAATTAGAGAAGCATCACATGATTTTTCTAACAGTTCCAATACTTTTGTCCACCCCCTTTTTTATGTTTGGTGTGGAATTATATCCAATTTGGCTTTAGGACAATTCTTTTTGTGTTTTTCATTGAAGACAAATTAAATGAAGATAATAATACCAAAGAATATGTGATTGCAATCATTTTCAGGAAGAAACTGAGTATTATCTGACAGAATTGCAGGGGTGTTAATACTTTTGGCCACAACTGTAGGTCTGTAAATGGCATACCTTCACCTCTGGGAAGCACTAAAGGGTATTCCCATCTCCAAGATCCTATCCTAATATGTAGTAGGTGTCGTAATAATAATAATATTAGCAAATATTTCCAATTAGAAATGCAGTCTAGTTCTTCTAATTAGCTGTCTTTTACCTCATGTACAGGACATTATAGTTTAAGTATCCATGGTAACGACCACTAACAACTGTCAAAATATACGTGTTGTAACTATGGATACCTAAGCTGCAATTCCCTGCACATGAGGTAAGTGACAGCTAATCAGGAGAACTATACTACATTTCTAATTGGAGGAATTTGCTAATATTATTATTATTACTACACCTACTACATATTGGGATAGGACATGAGAATACCCCTTTAATTTCTAAGGACACAACCATTACAGAGTTTGATTGTAGTGTATTGTGCACTTCACAGTAGGGAACAGTAGATCTTAAGGGGGAGTCACACGAATCAATATCGCCTGCACGATCTCGGCTGCACGTGACGTTGCAGCGATATTGATGCGTGTGACATACTGAATCAACCAGCGATAAATCGCTGGTTGATGATCGCCAGGTTTTAGAACCTGCTCTAAAACCTAGCGATTGTCGCCCGGTGGACACGCAGCATCGCTGCGTGTGACACAGGGAGTAGCGCTGGGAGCTGGTATCCAAGGTAAACTGCGGGTATCTAGGCAGCGCGCGCTGCCTAGATACCTGACGTGTACCTTAGTTACCAGCCTCCTCCGCTCACCGGCTGGTATCTAAGGTACACAGCGAGTAACTAGGGTCCCTAGTTACCCGCTGTGTACCCTAGATACCAGCCGGTGAGCGGAGGAGGCTGGTAACTAAGGTACACATCGGGTATCTAGGCAGCGCGCGCTGCCTAGATACCCGCAGTTTACCTTGGAGACCAGCCTGCTCCCGCTTCCAGCAGGCTGGCAGCGGGAGCAAGACATCGTGGAAACGATATTTAAATCGTTTCCATGATGTCTCTGGTCAATTGATCGCTGGTGAGTCTGTCTGTGTGACAGCTCACCAGCAATCAGCCGTCAATGTCGTCAGCAATCATCTCACTGACGACATTGACGCGTGTGGCACCCCCTTAATTCTTAGGTTACCAGGCTGTTGAATGCCTCCTTGTGTTTCATTGTACTGTATTGGACCCTTCTCTAATAAAATACTCATTGGTGAATTATATAAGGTTTTCTTGTCAAATCCATTAGACTGCACAGATCCCTAACCAGACCCCTGAACCACTCTGGGTGCATTGAGTACAGACATTATATATGGAGCTAGGTGTTAACTGTCTTACGTCTGCTACCTCTAATGCTCTTTGGGCCTAAATGGACACATAAGTAAATCTAGAATTGCCGCAATGAAGCCCACATTTTAATCAGAGCGCACTGTTCATTCCCTGCATTCTCCCTGCTCCAGACTTCAGTGACGGCTGACATTTCTGTTTACAAGTACTTGATCAACCAATGGACATTTTTGTGATAAAAGCCCTAACAAGTTCTTTACTTGTTCTCTGTTTCCAGATGGATGGTAGCCTCTCAGTGGACCTATCATTTTTGCCTTTCCAGCTTTGTCACTGGTGCTTTTATCTCTGACATTGAAATATCTCTTTCTTTTCATAAACGACAAAAGGAATATTTGATGTGTTGTCTCCTGGTATAGTATCAAAGCTGATGGTATTTCTTTCTTATTTGCTATATTCTTTATTTTTTGATCTACCTTTTTACTATTCAATTAATATTAGACAAAAAAAATATATAAATAAATATATATATATATTACTGCACATTGTGAAGTTATGTGTAGGAGGCTATATGGTAGAGTATAGAGTCCATGTGGCTCTGAATATTGGCTCCATGTGCAGCTGTACAGCGCTTTCCGTGGCACCATATATGCTACTGTATATAACAGCTCTGTTAGTGTATCTGAAATGAAGACTAGAGGGCTCTGGCTACTGTACGTTATGCCACCTCACACCCCAATATCATGAGTAGGACTGGTGTGATGCTTCCTTATGAAGGCCTTTTCAAGGCATTGTCAATGTGGTCTCTAGATAGAGACCAAAGATTAGGCTGGGGTTCGGCTGGGGTTCCACATAAGCCCTCAGTCCGTTTTTGGCTTCAGTTTTCTCATTTTTTTTTCTAAGTCCAAAAACTGACAAGAAAAACGGATTGGATGTAATATACACCCTGTCCGTTTTTCTATGGAGCTCCAAACATTGCCCTGTCCGTTTTTGAGTCAAAAACGTTGCATGCAACGTTTTTGGCATCATTTAAAAAACGCATGCGTTTTCATGCGTTTTTTTTAACATGGGGCCCTATGGTAAACGCATGCGCGAACGCATGCAAATGCGCACTTGCGTTTGCGCATGCGTTCGCGCATGTGTTTTTTTTATGAAAAGTCCAAAAACGTTCAGGAGTGCAGGAGGCTCAAAAAGCACCCAGAAAAAAACGGATTGGTGATGAAAATCACTTCCAAAAACGGATTTCTATGTGTGACCACAGCCTTACTGTGGAGCAGCAGTAAAGGCTTGAATGGAGGTCTAGCTTCTTCAGAGATGAGTTCTGATTTTGTCTTGGACAATGAAGTCGGAGACCACATGGGCAATGTCATGAAGAGGACTTCAACAGGGAAAGTTACCCTCATTGCCTATGGAGCATGAGGCCTAAATGTTATAGAGATTTATTTTCTGTAGCTATTATCTTTCTGTAGAACATTTACAGATTTTTCGGTGTACTGTCATTAGGAGCACACCGCTCCTCTGCCTTCCAGCTTCCTGCTTGCTGAGGGAGGGGAGTGGTGCACTCTGGTTGATTGATAGTTCATACGAGTCATTGTTAAACTATCTGCTCTCTGGGGCTGCTAACAGATGCAGCTTTTCCTCTGCAGGATAGGAGGATTGCAGGGACACCAAAGCTGGGTGAATCCGGAGCAGTCTTTACAAACTCTACAAAAAATGCCTGTAAGCACTACTACTCTTGCTTGGGAGATTGGCCACCATTGATAGACTGCAGAGATGCCTGGTAAGCTAAGCAATGGGCAGTAAACTATGAAATATATATGGAAGAGGATTTTTAACAATAACTAATTTGTAGAATTCTTTTTCTTCTCAAGCATTTTGTAATTTTACCCATCTAAGAAGATTAAACAAACACTTTAATAGGGAATATATTGCAAAATCAAATTTAAAGAATTTCCTTGACTCAAAAAGAGGAGCTTTAATTAAGCCACATAAAGTGCCATACAATGCATGAAATGAATGCACTGAGTATCAGATCTGTGAGAATTGTTCAACATCCAGCAAAATGAAATGTGGGTTTTTTACCATCTTCCCTGTCCCTGCTGAAGAAAAGCCCAAACCATGATGCTGCCACCACCATGTTTCACAGTGGGGATGGTGTTTTGAGGGTGATGAGCTGTGTTGCTTTTACGCCAAATATATCGTTTTGCATTGTGGCCAAAAAGTTGATTTTGGTTTCATCTGACCAGATCACCTTATTCCACATGTTTGGTGTCTCCCAGGTGGCTTGTGGCAAACTTCAAATGAGACTTTTTATGGATATCTTTGAGAAATGTCTTTCTTCTTGCCACTCTTCTATAAAGGCCAGATTTGTACAGTGTACGACTGATTGTTGTCCTATGGACAGACTCTCCCACCTCAGCTGTAGATCTCTGCAGTTTATCCAGAGTGATCATGGGCCTTTTTGGCTGCATCTCTGATCAGTCTTCTCCTTGTTCAAGACGAAAGTTTAGAAGGACAGCCAGGTCTTGGTAGATTTGCAGTAGTCTGATACTCCTTCCATTTCAATATGATCACTTGCACAATGATCCTTGAGATGTTTAAAACTTGGGAAATCTTTTTGTATCCAAATCCGGCTTTAAACTTCGTCAAAACAGTATCTTGGACCTGCCTGATGTGTTCCTTGGTCTTCATGATGCTCTTTGCACTTGAAAAAGAACCCTTAGACTATCATAGAGCAGGTGCATTTATACAGAGACTTGATTACACACAGGTGGATTCTATTTATCATTACCAGTCATTTAGGACAACATTGGATCATTCAGAGATCCACACTGAACTTCTGGAGTGAGTTTACTGCACTGAAAGTTAGGGGCCGAATAATATTGCACGCCCCAGTTTTCAGTTTTTTATTTGTTAAAAAAGTTCAAAATATGCAATAAATTTCGTTCCACTTCACGATTGTGTCCCACTTGTTGATTCTTCACAAAAAATTTGAATTTATATCTTTATGATTGAGGCCTGTAATGTGGCAAAAGGTTGAAAAGTTCAAGTGGGCCAAATACTTTCCCAACGCACTTTAACTGTAATGTTTGCAGTGGGGAACATCCGGAAGTGGACCGACTGGGCCGTAGCACCGATTGCCAGTTGGAGGAGCAAACCTGAGTGGCTATCAAGTCTTCTCTAGAGCCTCAGGTAGAGAGGTTAGGCTTAAGCTGGTAGGTTGCAGTCAGTTGCGACTTCAATGGGTCTCAGTACTATGACAGCTGATTCCTGGGGTCGTGCTCCTACAGACAGGCATAGTCTCAAGTTTAGATACACCCAGAACAGCTTAATGTACAGTAGGTAGGTACACTATCCGGGGAGGCGCAGCTGGTGCGGCAGCATGACTGGTGCAGATGATGCGGCAGCAGGATTTATGCAGACGATGCAGCAGGAGGTGTGGCAACCAAATTGGTGCAAAAGATGTGGCAGCAGGATGGTAATGACAGATGCCAGCTGATCAGGGAAACTGGAAACAGACACAGATAAAGCAAGGCATGGACACTAGTAACATCAGGAGGACCTGAGAACTTGCAGCGTGTCTCAAAGGCATAGACCATTTTACTCAGGCACCTTCCAAATGGCCGTAGGCTGAGAAGCATTTGGTGAGCTGTGAATGCCACAGCCGCTGCTCTACCTGTTGGGGAGGTGTTGGTGCTGCAGCGGATTTAACAGTACCCCCTTTACACCCTGCTTTTCAAGGCTCAAAAGGAATTTCTCCATGAGGAGAGGGGCTTTGTTGTTCTCCTTCGTCTCCCCTTTTCTTCATGGTCAGGATGTACTTTAACTCCTTTGTGTCATTCTCACTGTCTGGTGAAGGCAAGGTAACCAGATTTATGAAGTAACATCTCAGGATGACAGGCTTGAGGAGAGAAGGAGTTGAGAATGTGCAAGGAGGTCGGGAGCTTCAATTTTCAGCATTAATCCTCTGAAGCATCGCAAAGGGACCAATGAAGTGAGGTATATCGGGGCAGATATTTCTTGAAGAGAGCCATATCTTGTCTTCATGCAGAAATGAACGAGGATCCTGGGATGTCTTATCTGTATGCTGAGGATCCAGGCATCTCTTATCTGTGTGCTTCTTCATCAGAACAGAGGTCCACTCCAGCAAAACTTAGTTTCTGTCCAGATCTGAAAGAAATTAGGCGGAAAAGCATCTTCCGATAGGGCAAGTTGGAAAGGGCATGCTTAAGTGCGCTCCCAAGAGACCTGTGCAACATGCGCAGGCCCTGGGAGCAGGAAGCATGAGAAACAGCCTGCGCAGCCTCCACAGGACCATGAGTACGCTGAGTCTGCCGGTCTCCCTGCAGCGGAGGTACTAGCACCACAGTGGATGCAACAATAACATATTGTGACTTAAAAAATAAAAAAACGTGTATTGTAAAGGGCATTGGGTAAAGTGTTTGACAGCGTGTATTTGTCTCTGAGGTGTCTGGCCTCGGTGATGTAAATTCCGGTAACACTAGGTTACCGAGTAATTTACTTGTTGTAAATTTCAGGTCCAGTATTTAGAAGTGACTAGAGAGCCTGGGTGGGAAAGGTCTGTGGCACCCCACCAGGTAAACCACCACAAGAAGTACTGCACTTCTGTGGTTAAGGAGTGTAATGCCCCTGTTCTTCAGGTGTTAGGATGATGCAGTTGAGCCAAAACAAAACACACACTCAGAGACAGGTCCCTGGGACAATGGGTGGACCCTGACAGGAGACAGTTAGACAGGAGAGCCAGTAGTAGGAGACCAGAGGAGTAACATCAACTGACGAGGAGTGGTAGTCAGGAGTGTAGAGGCGGTGTGGTGCCGACTCCTGCGGGTTGAAGCTACATCACCATGCCCGCCCGTGGGAGGGAGAGAACTGACCGGTGCAGAGAAGTCAGCGAACTCCCATGAGCCCAAATCTGACAAGACAGAGGGGTTGGTGGACGAGACAGAGACGGTGCGGAAGCTGCATGCCCGAGCCGTAAACCCCGGAGGCCCCAGAAGGAGCTGTGGCCAAACAACCGACACATCTTGGGGAAAGTGGCCGAACTAGGGAGCAGCTCCCGGGAGAGTGACCTAATGGCTCCAGGACCTCCAAGCACCATGGCCACCGGTACTTGAACTCTGTGCGTCGAAGAGCGTTAAGAGCCTTCAGGAGAGAAGTCCGGCTTTCAGGATCGCGCTGTTCCAGTTCACAAGGAGTTAATCCAAGGACAAGCAGTAATCATAACTTTCTTTATTCTATAAAACTCTACGCGTTTCGTGTACACGCTGTACACTTCCTCAGGAGCAAAGTTAGTACAGCGTGTACACGAAACGCGTAGAGTTTTATAGAATAAAGAAAGTTATGATTACTGCTGGTCCTTGGATTAACTCCTTGTGAACTGGAACAGCGCGATCCTGAAAGCCGGACTTCTCTCCTTTCCATATATGCAATTCTAGTGACCGGCTGATTGCTGCAGTTCATCGGATCCTACCCATTTGTGCTTATGGTTGTTGTGTTCCACACAACTGAACCAGGTGAGTGGATCCATATCTGTGAAACAATTTTACCATTGGATAAGACCCTATTGTGCGCTTCTGTCTCCCCTTTTTAAGAGCCTTCAGGAGCAGAGTGACGATATGCTCGCCTCAGAGGAGGACGTCCCCTTATAGCGCTGAGGGAGACCCACCAGGGACAGAGACAATGAGGAAGAAGAGTATGGGCACCAACCGTGGATTGACTGCACCTACCCGGCTCAGGAGAAAGAACAGTACCGGAGACTGGTAGGAGCATACCCAGTGGCCATGTTTAACACCTGAGTAAAAGTAACGGAACTGTAGCTGTGGTGTGATAGACTTTTATTTGTGGCGATCATCGGCCGCAGGGGCTGTCCGAACCACCGAGATGCTGTGAACTGAGTGACCAACTGCCAATGTAAGAGCCGGGTGATACCACTCCACTGCCCTGGGGAATACGCTCCGTCTAAGCTACCGGTCATCATCTCCAGAGGCTATGCAGCAGCAGCGAACACCCTGGCCGTCTACCGCATGTGGCGTCACGAATATCCCCTCTTATAGCCTCAGACTTTCCCTAACATCACCCCCGTTTATGTAAATGACACCGCCAGGGTCACGGGACCGAGTCTTGGCCCAAGTCTGTCCCCGTGAAAAGAACCGAAGAGAGGTGAAGCAGAATAACTGCCTGATTCCCTAGTCTTCCCTGGCCTTGGAGTGGGCATGTTAGGTCACTACCATACTCCTGCCAGGGTCTTGGTGGCTCAGTTAAAGGCAGCTGGACTAGCTCAGGGTGGAGTAGTTGTGTGCTGAGGCTAGAGGAAGACAGACCTGCTGAATACTTTGTTATAGCCTGAGAGGTTCCTGTAAAAGCAAGGTAGGTAAATCATTTGATGTACTTTACCTTACCCAGAGAAAGGACTGTCTTAGTTATTCATATGTGCTGAAGAAAGGACTGTTTCTGTTTATGCATTTGGGCTGAAGCAACCTATTTCATTGTGGAGATGGAAATTTTATGAAGGACAATAAAATGTACACTTTTCCCGAAGGATTTTGGCTTACTCACATACATTTTGGCAAACTACAGTCTAGTTTTTTATTTCTCTGGTTCAGCAGTGATGTAATCCTGGGTCTCCTGTCACAGCATTTTATTTATTTCAAATGTTAATGGATTGTTTGAATTGACACTGTGGCAGCCTGAATGTGCAAGACAACTTGAATTTCTTTAGAACTGGATTGGGGCTCCTTATCCTACGTCTTCCGACAAATCTACGTGCAGTGATCCTCAGTCTACTAAACCACTGCAAGACCAGGTCTACCCTCTCCTAGTGTATCCTCACCCATCCTTTGTAGACTGTGAGCTCTCATGGGCAGGGTCCTCTCTCTTTCTATACTTGTATGTGCCTTGTATTGCTCATGTTTATTGTACTTGTCTATGTATGCCACTTTTCACATGTAAAGTGCCATGCAATAAATGGCGCTATAATAAATAATAATAATCTGGATTATCCAGCATTGCAACCTTCAGATGATGTATGGGAATTTGATACCGATCCACTATTGCCTGTTGTATGAAATTACCAGCGGATCCAGAGTCCAGTAGGACCTATTTGGTAAATCGAGTATCGCCAGTAGTTACAGACATTGGCATACATAAGGTTGGAGAGGATTTGCTCTCACCTAAAGTAGCCTCTCCTACTGTGAACATTCATCCAGAGAATGGCAGCAACTCACCGGGCAGGTTTCAGTAGTGTTTCTTTATTATTTATTCCATGAAAACAGGCGGTTTTTCAGGGGTAGTGGAGGGAGGATGGGGGTCGAAACAACGGGCTGTTTCGTACGGTCTCGTGCTTCGCATTGCGACCCGTCGAAGCACGAGACCGTGCGAAATTGCCCGTTGTTGCAACCCCCATCCTCCCTCCACTACCCTGAAAAACCGCCTGTTTTCATAGAATAAATAATAAAGAAACACTGCTGAAACTTGCCCGGTGAGTTGCTGCCATTCTCTGGATGAATGTTCTGTGTAACGTATCTCTAACCTGGAAGTGCACCCTGGGACAGGAAATCCAGCAGAGCTGTGAGGAGAAACACAGGTACCCCTGAAAGAAGGGAAAGGAGAGCTCTGTGCCGACTTACTGGTGCCCGGCTGCCCTGAAGTAAGTGTGTAGCCTCTCCTACTGTCCCTAGGCTCGGCAGTTTCCCGGCTTTCTTGGGCAGAAGTGGATCAGGTGTGTAGGACTTCCACAGAAGAAGTGCCCCTCTCTGGTGGAATTGATCTCATGGTGGGGCTTTGCTGGATGTACTTGATCAACCTCCTTGGGCTCAGAAAGAGTTGCGAAGACCGCAGATTGTGATAGGTCTTTGAGTCTCTCGATCATTCTTGGAACTGAAGGCTGATGCAGATAGTAAATGTCACTAGGTCATGATACATAGGAATTGGATACAAGGAGAGGAAATAATCTGCACTGCTGTGGGTCAGATGAATGGACTCAGAGAAGATAACTTTCAATACAGATGATTTCATTCAACATATTTTGAATTAGTATCCCCATTTCTTCTTCAAAAAACTCTTCTTATATACAGTATGAGCTCCCACATAGCACCCTACATATAGGTTGATGCAAGTAAAGGAAAAGGGGATGGGAGAGTAGCTCATCGACTAGTTACACACCTGTACTGGCTGAAGCAAATCCGCATTAGGTGACGCCCTACTCCTGGGCTCTTCAATAGTGAAAAATCCAAAAAAATCAGCAGTGATATACTGTAGATGAAATAAAGTTTTAATTTTTAACCTGAAGCATCTATATTGCTGGAGTTTCCATTGAATTTTTCACGACATACAGGTTGTGCCTACTCACAACCCCCCTATATATAGTATGAGTCCTCACATAATCTCTGATATATAGTATAAGCCTTCATACATAGTCCCATATATACTGATATACTGGATGAGCTCTCACATAGTCCTTGTATAGATGATGAGCCCTCACATAGCCCCTATATAGAGGATAAGTGCTCATATAACTCTATATATACAGTGTGAGCCCTCAAATAGCTATATATATACATCCAGTATAAGCCTTCAAATTGCCTCCTATATACAGCATGAAGCCCACATAGCCCCTTTATTAAGGATGATCCCTCACACATCCCATGCACATAATAAAGAAAAGCAACACATATTCACCTTTCTCTGCTCTGACCCCTACGAATCCTCTTCTTCTTGTAATCAGCTGATGCATACATGGTTGTGTGCGCCGGCTGATGATGTTACATCACATCACAGAAGCTCTTCTGGAGCTGGGCTGCTATTCTGTATTATAACATAGTGTCAGGAAAGATCTTTGCTTGGGGATGCTATCAGCAGCACTCATCATGACGGCGCACATCTCCAGGCAAGAAGCTTTCCTGAAACTACACTACAATACAGAAAAAAAAGCGCTGCTCCAGAAGAGCTTCCAGATTATAATGAGGGTAATCTGGCCATGGGCCCCTTTAAAAGCTTGGACCCTGGGCAGTAGCCCACATTGCCCTCATTATATTCTGCCTATGGGTAAGAGTTTACATGGGCAAAAAGGAAGCTGTAAGTCAGGTGTTGCTGTAAGATATGAGGATTTTTTGCTTTCTCTACACATTAGTTTATGACATTTTATAAGCAAGTGGGCAATTCCTTAAATATGAGTGAAAATGTTTGGTCACTTCTAGTGTTTAGAAACCTACTAAAATCTTAAAAAATAATGCAGAGCTCCCGACCTGGGAATTGTTATCACTTCCTACAGTGTGACATACATTCATATGGATTTAAAATGTCATGTTTTTGGATGTCTCGTACACATTGCAGGTTTCTACCACACATTCATCCCTTGTCGAGCACATTATGTGCGCTTTGAACTTCAGCGCAGTGTGCAGATTCTGTCATGCAGAACACATCAGCTGTCATGTTGGCTTTTCAGAGTCATTTCATAAATAATTTGTGTTTATTAATGTATTGTATAAAATATTGTAGAATGAATCTCTTTGATGTATGATACCTCATAATCACACCCACAGGGCATGGTGAAGTGTTCAACACATGTGAGTTATTTTTTGATAACCCCTCAGCATGCGATTTTTATCTTGCAAATCGCACCCCCCTGAAGCTTTTGTACCGTGATATGAAGATTAATTATTTAAGCCACATTCTTTGATCCTAAGAGTTTTCCAAGTCTGCAGCGTACACCTTATTTCTTACCAGAAGGATGTTGATGCTTTTAGAGGTGTAAGATGATTGAGTGCAACTCTTTACCTGTCATTCATGCTCTCCGTGTTACAGAACTGACAGCAGGTAATACAGTAGTGCTTCAATGATTTAGAATTGCTTAATCTTCTTTACATTTGATTTGATGTATCAACATTTTGTTAGAAAATCATAAAAATCAGGTGTTTGGTGGGTGAGTCTCTTTTTATTTTATGCACTCTTTGGACTTTAACTTACATCATTTTTGGCAATTACTCTATTTGGCATTTTAACTCTATGTGGTATACGAGTCTATACACTGGCCATCAAAATGAGAGAACAACACACAATTTCCTTAACGTTAAGGTCATTTTTTATCCTATGTGAAAACAGGGTAAGGCTGAAGGCACACTGGTGTGAGACTCGCGCAAGTGTAATGCGAGAAAAAGCTCACATTGCACTCGGACCAGTGTTGTCCTATCAGGCAGGGCACACTAGTGCGAATCCCCTGCACTAAACACGCATTGCGAGTTGAAAGAGAGAGCAGTCGCAGTATGCTGTGACTGCACTTGACTTTCACGTGCGAGAGGGCAATAGAAGTGTATGAGTGCGAGAAAATTTCGCACCCATACACCACACGGTGCGATAGTCGATAGTCCAAATCTCTTAAACTTAGCGGCTGTTAAAGCTACCAAGTTTGAATTTGTCGGTACAGTAATCAATAATGTGTCAGCGCTGCCACAGCAGCGCTGACACATCATAGTTAAAAGCTCAGTTGGTAACAAAAGATTAAAGTTATAGGGCTTATTCATCATTTTAACCCCCTTTGCAGGTTCTGTGCTGCATGTAAGCACAAAGCCTGCAGATGCGGCTAATAAAAGCCGGTGTATGAAGATTTAAGCTGCTGGTGGTGTGTTGTCATCATGTGTACACAGAGTGTGTGTACTCTGTGTACACATGGTGACATCCCACCCTGACAGTGCAGGGGTTACAACCACTATTTCTGTAATATCGGCAATTGTCGGATCATTTTCATTTTCATAGAAGCCGCTCAGCTCCAGCAATCAGGGTGCTTTCCATGGTCCTGTAGCAGTGCTACGCTGTTTTATTGGCATAAGCACCACGGACAGCTCCCTAGTTCTACAGCACTGCCGCTGGTCCTCTATGCAATTTACCTACAGAACCACGGACAGCACCCTGAACACCCACTGCTTCTCTTGCAGGTTCCGCTCCTCCATGCAAAGCCATTTAGCCTGCTGCTTCCTTTTGGGCCTCTCTCTTGGCCTGCTGCTGGCGGTAGTATTCCGCCCAACTTAACGTCTCTTCTATGGGCCTTCCCTCTCTGGTCTCTCCTGGGAAGCCCATTAGTGAGTCACCCTGGTCGACCCATGTGATGACCTCCCGCTCCACATTCATGCACATACTACATACCCCTTGTCATGTGTCCCACATCATCTACATGTGTTTTTCCTGACCTCACTCCTTCCTGAATGCTCCCTCTAACTAACTCCCTTCACCACCCAGACCCTCTACAATCATTCCTTGTGTGATCTGGGTGTCCGCTACCGGTCTGCACACCTCTTACCCATCAGTGGGATACTACACCCTAACAGGGGCGCAGTACCTCTGTGGCGACTGGATCCACAGGGGATGTGTCTCAGGTAATGTGTCTCAGGTAATATCAGGTGAATCTTTGCTTGGTCAGATGTTCTGTGTTGCAAGCTTCTGAAAGGACCACACCTGCTGAAAGCACATGCTGAGTGATACTGAGACTGCAGCTTGGCAGGAGAGTGAGGGCTGTGAAGAGTCTCTCAGCAATAACATGTGTGAGTCCTGACAGAGGACAGAGGTAGATGTGTATAGAATGCGAATGGTTTATGTGCTGTTTTAATAGACTGAATGAACTGTTTATATAACTGTTTCCTGTCACTACCTTGAGGATCGGCAAATGAGTGAGTAACCCCATTACAGTGAAAGGTTTGTCACATACAGTGCTAGACTGCAGGCAATGATCTGGGGATATGTGGAGATTAGAACTGCTGTTTGAGGTGGATCAGCAGGTCCACAATCAATCAAGTGGTTGGCTGTGGATCAGCAGGTCCACTAAGTTGTGGGTGCAGAGCAATCATGGAGAAGCAGTTAAAGAACCTATTGCAGGAGCAATAGCAGCTACAAGTGAGTTGCCCGGGCAGTGGGGAACTCAGGTATCCAGGCCCTTTCCGCTGTGGTTGAGGATGCCACTGGTGACCTGCCCAGACCCATGGCCCCGGAGACCGAACTTAAAAAGGGGAATATATGTACAGGGGAAATAAAGTTTATAATATAGTTCTCGTGACGCCACCCGCAGCTTCTGGTGATTAAGCACCAGCGCCGCTTCAGTCCTCCGGAGGGTGGTGGTATAGCGGCCTAGATGGTACAGCACCCTGTAGGTGAAGCTAACCCCCCGGGGCAGGGATGCACCAGTGATGATAGAGGTGCTGGTGATGGATGGATGGAGCAGGGCAGGGTGTAGGGAGGAAACGAATACACAGAAACTTGATCACTCTGCCCGGGTACTTTACTGGAACAATGCAGGTGATGATACAGTTCACAGCAATAAACAGTCTTAAGACAAAGTTGCTGGCTGGGCAGTCACACTGGGCTGCAAAACCTCCGGAAGTCTCCTGTGAAATGCCTACTTGGATCTGGCCTGTGTCCTGCTCTCAATGGCTGTCTTGAGGTGCCCGCTTAGTACCAGGCCCATTGGGGTGCTTGGTGGATCCCGGTGGGACTCTTGGTGTGACAACTCCTCCGGACAGGGTGTCGGGGCCAATAAACGGACCGCGACTTCCGGTGTTCTCGGTGAGGGGCTGAACTCCCTTGCTGTCTTCGGAACTGGTGCTCCAGTAAAACAGACCAGGGTTCCCTCATGAGTATGGGCGCTCGGGGGGTCCCCTCCTTCTGTCTGGGCTGTCTGCTTCTCTCTCTGCAGACCCCCTCCCTGGGATTCCTCCTTTTCTCTCTCGAAGGATCCCCGTTCTCCATCTTTCCTCAGTACTGACTCAATCTCACTGTGTGTTCTCCCTCCTCCCCTAACTCCCCCCCTAGAGTATGGGCCCTTTCCATCTGCCTAAATGGGTGTGTGTGGGAGTGCAAGGATGGGATCCTCCCAAAGGACATTTGCATTCCATTGTGACAGGGGTAACCGCACACTCATTTATGGGTGCAGTTCCCCAATTGTGACGCCTGACCAGGTGGGGCGCCACACATGCATTTGAGCAGCACCAGCAGGGGCTAGAGGGCAGCTACAGCAGCAGGTGCTTGCCCAGCAGCAGCGGGAGCTGTTGGAGTTTCTTGATGAGGCACTAATGGTCCAGGGCTAATAGCAGGGAACTGTGTGAGCTTTTGCCTGAAAGGTCACAAAATGTATCCCAAAAAGGGGAAATGGAGCAGATGGACACTAGCCTTGGGCAACAGTTTTTCCTATGTATGCCCTACCTGTGGTATAGACTGTCCATCAAAAAAGGGGCCACAGATGTGTTCTTTGAAGCTTTATGGAGAATGTGTGTCTGGACTGTTAGTCCCAGGATGCTTGGTGACTCTACTGAAGGCCACACCTGAGGTCCATCTGATTCCAGAAGGAAAATAGAAGGAAGCTGTATTCATGTGTTCACTAAAGAGTATCCACTGGGCAGTGATCATTCAGATGGCAAAGGGTATGGAGTACCCTGATGTGGATGTAGATCCGGAATTACTGTATCCAGTTATAATTGGCCACAACTTTGCATTTTTCTGAGATTTGTAGGGGAAAGGGGATGTGACTTGTTGCTCAGATAAGAGCTGGAACAGCCCTAATGAAGCTGAAGAGGTACCTTGTGGCATATTGATGTGTAATAAGAAGTTGGTGCTTCCAAAAAGTGACACTTCAGAGTTAGGGGTGAACAATGAAAATGGTAGGTCTCCTCAACTTAGAGACATGATGTTTAAAGAGAGAAGCAACATGCAAACTCCACGGTGCCAGGGTTATTGACAATGATTCCAGTGTGGACTGTGACTCTAATAAGATAATTAGTGAGTGCAGTAAGGAACGGCCAAGCAAGGGTGGAAAATCCTTCCATTACCAGAAACTTAAGGGGTACAAAGAGGCCGAACAAGTTGCACCCTTTGAAAATGTGAATAAAGAAAATATAGTCCTGCTTCTGTTCACAATCTGGATTCTCTTCCAGACTCTAAGTGTGCAAGGAAGGAGAATGGAGTCAAAGGGCAGCTTCACACCACGGTTATGGTGTATCAGGTTCTGTTCAGTGCTTTGCAGAAAGCACCGGACAGAACCTGACAGCCCCGGATAGAACAGAACCGGAGGGCAAATATGCCGTCCGGTCCTGTTTTCTGCCGGAATCGGCAGATCGCAGGGTTCAGGAGCTGGGGTTCAGGGGGCACTGTCAGGGGCAAATTACACCCAGGGGGGAGATAGGTGCAGGGGGAGACAGCGTCTTGGGGGGAGACAGGTGCAAGGGAGAAACAGCGTTCAGAGGAAAGACAGCGTTCAGGGGAGAGACAGCGTTCAGGGGAGAGGAACCGTGCAGGGGAGAGACAGGCACAGGGGGAGACACAGCTTACAGGAGGGAGGGACAGGTGCAAGGGAAGATAGCGTGCAAGTGGAGACAGGTTCAGTAGAGAGACACAGCGCATAGGGGGAGACAGGTGCACAGGGGGAGATAGGTGGGCAGGTGGGGACACAGTGCAGAGGAAGGAGACAGGCACAGGAGGAGACAGGTGTAGGGGAGAGACAGTGCACAAGGAGGGGAACAAGCACAGGTAAGAGACAGGCTCAAGGGAGAGGCAGAGACAGCGACAGGGAGAGAGACTGCACAGAGTGGGTAGAGACCGCACAAGGGGAGATACATGCACAGAGAGAAGAGAGATAATGCACAAGGGGTGACAGGCACAGAGAGGGGAGAGTCTGCGCACAGGTGGGAGAGACTTTGCGCAGGATGGGACAGACAATGGGGGGAGAGACAGCATGGTCGGGATTAAATTTGCAAGGGATATATAGATATAGATATAGATACATATATATATTATTGTCCGCAACCTTTATAAAAAAAAAAATATATATATATATACAGCAGTATGTGCTAAAGGGGGCCCACTGAGACTTTTTCGCCCGGGGCCCACAAAAACCTGAACCAGCCCTGATCTGGGTTACACAGGTGCTTTTGATCTGGACCGATTGATAGTAGGGTTGGAGGTCTATTTAAGCACTCACTTCCTACACTCCCTTCACAGTCCTGCAGGAAGAGGTAATGAAACACACGTCGGGGTCTGCGCCCATATACGGACCTTCTGTCCCCATAACATTGTATAGTGATGAGTGAGTGACTCGTTATGGACATTGGCCCCCATGCACCTTAGGTATTTCACAATGGCTGCTTTTATGTATACATGATCCTTACTTATATGGCTTGTCTGTATATGTACACTGCTATTTGTATCATGTAATTTTATTGCCTGAGTGTACCAGATATCATTGTAAGGGACCTTGTCCTGCGCACTCACCACTTTGTACCCATCACCATCCGTGTAGGGTGTCAGCTGTTCTATGTCTATCCCCATGAAATATCATTGTTCTTGATGTTTATATTTGTAATATTTGACCAGTCTTTATTTCTCAATTGTTGGCATCACAATAAATCAAAGCACTTGCAAATAATCCATCTCTTGAGCTTATTACTTTAACTATTCTGTATAAGGATATATAAGAACTCAGGTTCTCTTTGGTTGAGTTTGAGTTGTATCCCGTGACTAATTATGCCTAATTCGATCCCTTAGGTCTTTTTTGTTATTACATTTTATTCAGTCCTGCAGCCACTATTCCATGTTGTGTCCAGTTTAACATGATGAAAAGTTCTCTTAAAGCACCGGCCATGTCCAATAGGTCCTTCGTCAGTCAGGTTTACAAATTAATCACTAAAGGTACCTTTACACGCCGCTACAGGATGGTGGAAACAACCGGGTAGATGAGACAAATGTATCTTGCACCGCCAAATCAACCCGAGGTAGCGGTGTGTTGAAGGCGGTTGTTGCCACCCGTCACTTGCGGCACCTGTTTCAGAGCAGTGCTCTAAAACAGGTTGATTTCAAGGCGATGGTAGTGGTCTGTAACAGCGTGTAAATAAGGAACAAAAGGGTTGTTTCAACACCTTGCTATCTACCTCGGGCGTGACACAGGCTCCGGGAAACCACCCCCCTTCAGCGATCATTGGAGGCAGCTCCTGCGTTGCGATTGGTTGTTGCTGCATAGGGCGGCATATTTAAGGAGCTGACCAGTCACACGACACAATTGCTCGAGCGTCATGTATTAGTCAGCCTCCTGCGCTGGCTGCCCAATCATGATGCTATTGCTTTGTCCTATCAGCGTACGAGCGTCTCGTAACCCACAATTCTGGCACGCCTATGTGTTGTCCCTGCTGCACCAGGTCCTCCCATATTACCTTCTGTAGTGGCGTGTAAATGAGGTAAGGTGCTTTTCAGAAGGTAACTTTAGGCACCCGGCGGTGCATCCAGAGATAGATTCAACCTTCTGTAAAGCACCTTATAGCGGCGTGTAAAGACGGTGCGGGTACCGTTTTCAACCGTTTGTGCGTGCTCGTGCACGTGAAGCACCCGGTTGTTTCCACCATCCTGTAGTGGCGTGTAAAGGTACCTTAAGACTAAGGTTAAATCATTTCTAAACCAAATGAAGGATCCTCTGTGTTCTGATGCAAATATATTTTTCTGGTATGGTATCACTCCTTAAATACTTTTGTCATTTTTGGACATAAAAATATTTGCATCGATTTTTTTGACTAACACGTGACCACAGTATAATTTTGTATTGTACATAACATAAACTCACTTAAAAAGTGGACATAAAAAAAAAAACAAGAAAAAAAATATTCACTGAAAATCTTAAAAATGTTTGGTTATAAAACATTGCTTATAACTGAAAAAATGTTAAAATCTTTAATATTATCTGTACACAGTAAAGCCCCAGTCACACATAACGAGATCGTTAGCGAGATCGTTGTAACTGTAATGTTACAACGATCTCCCCAGCGATGTCCCTATGTGTGACACTTGGCAGCGATCAGGCGTCTGCTGTGAGGTCGCTGATCGCTGCAAAGGGCTCAGGACCATTATTTGGTCATTGGTCTCCCGCTGGTCAGCAGGCTTCGCTGCGTGTGACAGCAAGAGACCAGCGACCTCACAGGCTGGAAACTATGGTAAACTCCGGGTATCTAGGCAGCGCATGCTGCCTAGATACCCGGTGTTTATCATTGTCACCAGCTTCCTCCCTGCTTACCGGCTGAGCTAAGCAAAGAGGACGCTGGTAACATCGCTTCCGGTGATGTGGGAGGTGGCTCCCAGGTCCCTTATCACTTGGGAGATCTGCCTGTTTGACAGCTCCCCAGCGCCCAGGTAACGACGCTCCTGCGATCACGGCAGGTCGTTATCGCTGTCAGGATCGCTGGAGCGTCATTGTGTGTGACTGGACCTTAAGAGGCAATATAGATTTTTTCATATTTTTTTCTTTCACGCAATAAAGCCATTCCACTGATCTTATTTCAGCAATCTAACCTCACTAACGATCAGATAACTTCTCATATTGCCTTTCAAATCTATACGGAGTTGCTAATTTAGTTATTTTTATTTTGTGTCAATTCATATGGATGTGTATTATTTTAAGAAAGTCAATAAAATTACAGCACCTGGTTTTAAAAACAATTTGTTAGCAGTTACACACTGAAACGTGTAGCCCGCAGCACATAGAGATATACGTTTTTAACCATGATTGCATAAAGGGTTGAGTTGACTTTTTTACACCAAGTGTTGGAATTTTATTGGCATTTTTTGGATTTACTATTAAGGCCCTATGCTTCAACGACTTTCTTTGCACCTGATAATGTAAATATTCCTCCAGAGCTGCTAAACTGTTAGTTGTATTCCCCTTCTTTTTCTTCATTGCTTTACATCTTTTAGTTGAGTACACTCAAGGAGGAGACACTTGGCCTTACTGATTCGTAATGGGTCATAAGTAGAGATGTGTGAAGCATTCAAGGTTCAAGGTTTCCTATGTTGATCCAACCTGTTTGCTTTCGGAGTTGGGGTGATTTACGTTTGCAGAGCATTGGAGCGAGTGTCGCTGTGGTTGGGTACAGTTGGTGCTTGGTCTAATGTGAGCCACGTGCAGTGTTTGATCAGCTCATACAGGTGTTAAAAGCACAGTTTTTGGGTGCAGTGTGCGTCCAAAATTAATTAAAAAGAAACAAACTCCACCCTCCCACCCCCATAAGTGTTTTAGTTATGGCGGGCTGTATGTGGGGAGAGAGCTGAACTGACAATTAGGGACTTCCATTGAGGTTCGGGAAAAAGGTTTGGCTGCACCAGCTGAACCTGAGCTTCAAAAGGTTTGCTCATCAATAGTCCCAAGCATAAAACTCATTCTATAATGACCAAATACCCTAATGAGACATGTAACTAGGTTGTCCAAATAGGGCAAGTGCTTTAAAGCTGAGTTTCCCGACTCCAGTCCTCAAGGGTGGCCAACTCTGCGTATTTTCAGGATTTCTTTAGCATTGCACAGGGGTTGGAATCATCACTTGTAATGTATGAACAGGAGTGTTCTCGCTTTAAATAGCAATCATGTCACCAAGGAGATATACAGTAAATACATCCTGTGATCGTTTGCTGTACAATGATATGATGGTTCATAATGTGTACTGTCATGTATCAGGCTATGAGCAGAGGCAAAGCACTACATTGATTGATTCAGCACTGCCTTTGTCTTCCCTGCCCCATATCAACTTGGTAGCTTCCTGTCCCCTGAAACTTTAGCACTATGCATGACTGAATTTCTCTGTCACCGAATGAAGGGGTTGAATGCTGAGGAGCAGATATGATTTTATTGATTTATAAGCGGTTTATAGATCCTAGAACTATACTGCCCAGCTCTCTTTGATCATGTAGAAGGCAGGGATAGTACTGAAAATTGTATCTCCCTGGAGTTCCCCTTTAGATGTCCAGCCTTTACAAAATTATGTGATGGTCCAACCATTAATGAAAATAATTTGATTTGACATGGGATAATAATATGATCAGCACAATCACAGCAAAATATATGGCAGTACCATCCCTACTATATTCATGTGATTGCACAGTTGTAAGAATACCAGAACCATAAAATGAAACAGCTCTTGATCTGATCTGTTCCATATGGATGCGGCTTTCACTGATACGACCGAACAGAAGATTTATCTCTGCCTGGAAATTGAGTTCTGCTTCTGCATTCACATCAGGGGTACATTAAAGAAATAGGTGGAAAAACCACTAAAATCTCCATGATGATGGCTTCTATGAAGAGTGAAGTGATGTCATATGTTCTGCACTAACATTTCAAAAGATTCCGAGCTGCGGATAAAAAGATAACAATAAATCGTATTTTATAACACACGTTTCTCTCATTGTAGCCTTCCTGACAATAATCTCATGCCTTTAATATAGGAATATTACACAGTATGTTATCACACAACCTGCGAGACATATAGCAGTGGAATAAAGGCTGGAGATTGCTGACAGCACTGAAGTTAAAATAGTTATATTGAGCCAACATAAAAATAATAATGGTGGTTTGAGAAAGGGGAAGGGATAGTACGTTTATTTCCATGAACATTACACATACACAGATCTGTCATTGTTATAGGGCTGCAGCTGTCAATTTAGGGAACTTCAATATTTGAGTTACCAACTAATGATAAAAATACATTGACGACTGAAAGCAAGATTTACACGCAAAATATGCTTCTGTATTGTAAAACATAGATGTGCACACCGACATCTGCATGCCTTCCTTATGTTACTGTTTTCTTAATGGTTATTATAGGTTTTTTTAATCACATTTTAGGGAATTCCATGAGCAAAACGTTAATGGAAAAATTAATATTTGCATAGTGAACACTTGTCCATCAATCAACTGATTCTGTTGTAAAGGATGAAAAATTCATTATGATAGCTCAAGTTTAGCAGACTATCTATTGAATGAAAAGTTGCCTCATGACCAGAATTTCTCACAAATGGCCTAATAGTAGAGATGAGCCGATCGATCCTCAAAGGATCAAACTTGAGTCAAATGGCCTAATAGTAGAGATGAGCCGATCGATCCTCAAAGGATCAAGCTTGCGTCAAATTTCCAGAAATTTGAGGTTTCAGGAGAATTTGATCATTTTGAGATTTGATTCATGGTCAGCAAAAGAAACCCCACGCCCATCAACACTTCCCACACTGCTGAAGCATCAGATAGTGAGCTAGCGTTATTTTGCATGGCTATGACATCTATTGGATTATCATACCTTGGGCAGTGTTGGTCAGTATAGAATCATAGAATGGTAGAGTTGAAAGGGGCCAGTGATCCAGGAGGCCTCTTCCAGCTCTACCATTCTGTGATTCTATGACTCAGTATCTGAACATTACAGAGGAGCACAGCTTGTACGGCGGAGTCATTTTCCAGTTCCAGTGTCTCTGGCTAAGTGTTATGAGTGTGCCCCTTCCTGAAGTCATCTGTGGACCAGAGGTCAGGAAGTCTCAGCATTTAATAGATTGCAGGCCTTCTGTAGAGCTCACTGAACTGTTGTTTTTGCCATTGTACAAATGCTACTTTCAGATTGGGTAGCAAAAACCTGGTGACAGATTCCTTTAAAGGGAATCTGTCAGGTCAAATATTCATCTGTAACTGATATTATTCTCTAATTCCTTTCTCTGAGCTCTCTCTATTCATGTATCTCTATTATTTATGCTTCCCTCCTATCTTATACATAAAACCCGAAGGCCACTTCCGCCCAAAATCCGCTCAACTTCCGTGATGGCCTCCGTCCTGTGTCAAACACCGGAACCGGAAGCACCAGACCCACAGAGCCCCAGCCACCGGCCTTGCACAGAGCCCCGTCTGCGCCCACCCACATCCGGCCCACAGCCCTGCAGCTCACCGCCCACTCTCCATCAGGGACCGCCATGCCGCCACTGGGTCCGCACACAGCCTGGTGTGCGCCCATCAACATGAGGGAACCGGCCCGGACCGGCCCACACTCCGGTGTGCGGCCTCCGCCGGCAACGCTCCCCCGCCACCTCGGGGGGCCACACAACCTCTGGGGGTACCCGCGCGCCTGGAGAGGAGGGAGGGTGGGACTTTCTGTCCTGCAGCTCTGCCCGCCCCTCCTCTCCTCCTACACCCGACGCGCGGCGCGGTGAGTCTGCCCTCCAGCCTCCGCCTCAGCCTGTGCCCGCCGGCTCCGCTGCAGCCTGTACCCCCTCCAGCCTGTCCTCCCTTTAGCCTCTGCCCCCTCCAGCCTGTGCCCTGTGCCCCCTCCAGCCTGTGCCCCCTCCTGCCTGTGCCCCCTCCAGCCTGTGCCCCCTCCAGCCTGTGCCCCCTCCAGCCTGTGCCCCCTCCAGCCTGTGCCCCCTCCAGCCTGTGCCTCCTCCAGCCTGTGCCCCCTCCAGCCTGTGCCCTGTGCCCCCTCCAGCCTGTGTCCTGTGCCCCCTCCAGCCTGTGCCCCCTCCAGCCTGTGCCCCCTCCAGCCTGTGTCCTGTGCCCCCTCCAGCCTGTGCCCCCTCCAGCCTGTGCCCCCTCCAGCCTGTGCCCTGTGCCCCCTCCAGCCTGTGCCCTGTGCTCCCTCCAGCCTGTGCCCTGTGCTCCCTCCAGCCTGTGCCCTCTGCCCCCTTCAGCCTGTGCCCCCTTCAGCCTGTGCCCCCTTCAGCCTGTGCCCCCTCCAGCCTGTCCTCCCTTTAGCCTCTGCCCCCTCCAGCCTCTGCCCCCTCCAGCCTGTGCCCCCTCCTGCCTGTGCCCCCTCCTGCCTGTGCCCCCGCCTGCCTCTGCCCCCTCCAGCCTGTGCCCCTTCCAGCCTGTGCCCCCTCCAGCCTGTGCCCCTTCCAGCCTGTGCCCCCTCCAGCCTGTGCCCCTTCCAGCCTGTGCCCCCTGCAGCCTGTGCCCCCTCCAGCCTGTGCCCCTCCAGCCTGTGCCCCCTCCAGCCTGTGCCCTGTGCCCCCTCCAGCCTGTGCCCCTTCCAGCCGTCCTCTGCCCCCTCCAGCCGTCCTCTGCCCCCTCCAGCCGTCCTCTGACCCCTCCAGCCGTCCTCTGACCCCTCCAGCCGTCCTCTGACCCCTCCAGCCGTCCTCTGCCCTCTCCAGCCTCCAGCCGTCCTCTGCCCTCTCCAGCCTCCAGCCGTCCTCTGCCCTCTCCAGCCTCCAGCCGTCCTCTGCCCTCTCCAGCCTCCAGCCGTCCTCTGCCCTCTCTAGCCTCCAGCCGTCCTCTGCCCTCTCCAGCCTCCAGCCGTCCTCTGCCCTCTCCAGCCTCCAGCCGTCCTCTGCCCTCTCCAGCCTCCAGCCGTCCTCTGCCCCCTCCAGCCGTCCTCTGCCCCCTCCAGCCGTCCTCTGCCCCCTCCAGCCGTCCTCTGCCTCCTCCAGCCGTCCTCTGCCCCCTCCAGCCGTCCTCTGCCCCCTCCAGCCGTCCTCTGCCCTCTCCAGCCGTCCTCTGCCCTCTCCAGCCGTCCTCTGCCCCCTCCAGCCGTCCTCTGCCCCCTCCAGCCGTCCTCTGCCCTCTCCAGCTGTCCTCTGCCCTCTCCAGCCGTCCTCTGCCCTCTCCAGCCGTCCTCTGCCCTCTCCAGCCGTCCTCTGCCCTCTCCAGCCGTCCTCTGCCCTCTCCAGCCGTCCTCTGCCCTCTCCAGCCTCCAGCCGTCCTCTGCCCTCTCCAGCCTCCAGCCGTCCTCTGCCCTCTCCACCCTCCAGCCGTCCTCTGCACTCTCCACCCTCCAGCCGTCCTCTGCCCCCTCCACCCTCCAGCCGTCCTCTGCCCCCTCCACCCTCCAGCCGTCCTCTGCCCCCTCCACCCTCCAGCCGTCCTCTGCCCCCTCCAGCCGTCCTCTGCCCCCTCCAGCCGTCCTCTGCCCCCTCCAGCCGTCCTCTGCCCCCTCCAGCTGTCCTCTGCCCCCTCCAGCCGTCCAGCCGTCCCCTGCCCCCTCCAGCCGTCCCCTGCCCCCTCCAGCCGTCCCCTGCCCCCTCCAGCCGTCCCCTGCCCTCTCCAGTCGTCCGGGGGTGGCCACATGTTGACTCAGGATCCAGGCGCCGGAGAAGACGCAGGGTCGGTGGTAAGTATAGCAGTATGTGTGTGTGTGTGTTGTGTGTGCGTGTGTGTGTGTTGTATGTATGTGCCACTCTGCCCACGGCGCTGCGCTGACCACTCTGCCCACGCCGCTGCGCTGACCACTCTGCCCACGCCGCTGCGCTGACCAATCTCACCGCACTCACTGCTAACCACTGAGCCACCGCACTCACTGCTAACCACTGAGCCACCGCGCACAGTGCTAGCCATTGAGCCACCATATACTCTGCTACCCACAGAGCCGCCTGTATACACACAATTAATTTCACCGCACTACCCTAACTATTCGTAAATAAACTATATATGGATTCTAGACTACCCGATTCTTTAGAATCGGGCTGCCATCTAGTCCTGTATAAACTTCAAAATAAAAGATTAATTCCATCTGTCAATCACAATGAGTTCTCTGCTACCCACTCCACAAGGAATGAATATGCATGCTTCATTACACTCCCTGCCCTCCTCTGATCTGTTATGTTGTGTGACTCATTGCAGAGCAGAAAGGAGGAGGTGTGTGGTCTTAGCTGCAGCTCTTCATGTCATTGTGTGTATCTGAGGCATATGTGTAGTGTGTGCAGTCTGAGATATTTCTATATACGGTAATTATAAGAACATTTGATTATTTACTCAGTAGATTCACACATTACATGACTGTAGGAAAACCAACATTAATATAATAGAAGTACTACGGAAAGCACAAAGCAGGACAAGACATCTCCCCCTCCCAGCACAGAGCACAGAGGGGAGGGACAAAACACCAGCTTGGATATATAAATAATGCCTATACAGCTGGACTAATCCTCTGTGAAAGTAAAAGCCATGCGTAAATTGGAGAGCGGGTGGATGGAAGTCAGCGCTTTTCAGCAGATAATGGATGTCCAAGCCGGATCCAGGAGTACAAAAGATTTAATTAGCCTCAACGCATTTCATGCGCCGACTGCGCACTTCATCAGGAGATGACATCTGTTTTTACAGACACCATCAGTCATCGTCTATATAAAGACACCGGACATGATGTCAAATGATACATTGTCACAGAAAGTAAACAATAGAAAAAAAACAACATTCTTTTTTCAATAAGACAAGGGAATGCTAAAAACCAACTCTTGTCTGCACTCATTTAGCGTCTCAGTGCTGCTACTGTAGGGTGCAGCGTAAATTAGGATACGCCAAAAAACTCGCTATTGTAGTCAGCGTTTTTGTCTGACTAGTCCACCTGCAGGGCCTTAATCTCCAATCTCAGGGTCGTGCTAAAAACCAACTCTTGTCTGCACTCATTTAGCACCTTAGTGCTGCTACTGTCTGTTGCAGCGTAAATTAGGATACGCCAAAAGACTCGCTATTGTAGTCAGCGTTTGTGTCTGACTAGTCCACCTGCAGGGCCTTAATTTCAAATCTCAGGGTCGTGCTAAAAACCTACTCTTGTCTGCACTACACAGTATCAGTTCTACTATACACACATATAAATCTTCTTAAAAAGTATTTATATCAAGTATAATCATATTTCATCTTACCGAAAAATAAAAACATTTAGAATCTATGTGCAGTAGCAATAAAACATATAAGAACAGTTTGGTAGAAGGACTATTGAGCCACACAGTAATCGATGGTCTCAAACAAATCATAAAAATATTCTTTCAGTAATCATATAGTTTGGACATTATATGAAAATTATTAAAAGTTAGAAAAATTCTAGTGTGAAGGAGAAATGTCTCTATTGGGTCCCATACCGACTGAGTGGGGTCATCGGCACTATTAGTGATCAGTGTAATCATGTATCAAGACTCCAGACTATCGCACCACCGGGGCTGGACCTGCACAGGCAACCCCTACTGCAGCTCTCATGTTTATGTGACACTTTGTGGCTGAATGTAACACAGTTTTCAATAAAATCAAATGGGGTTCAGATGATACAACAACCGACACGGGGAACTGAACATGCACAGTCACCACCACAGCAGCTATCATGCTGATGCGATACTACGGTATGTATTCAACCTAACAAAGTATCTATAGCTGAATGCATCATAGCTTCTAATGGAATCAACCAGAGATAGGGTAATACAGACACCGACAGGAGAATACTGAGGTCTGGACTCACATGGCCAATCGGATTAGTCTGGGGAGTCCATGCCAGTGTGATTAGGCAGGAGGGGATCCTACATATACATCACTAATAACCAGGCACCCACCACCGCTCCCGGCAGGTTCAAACCTAGAAGTGGGATAATAACAATTCTATGACAGGTAAAACCTTGATCAGGATATAAATCACTGGAAAACTCATCAGCTCTGCTCCATGCGGGACAAAAAACAGGGGTAACACTTTAAACTAAATGCACAAAATGCTCATGGACATTTATCATCACCTATCACATTAAATGATGTCATGGAGACATTTACTTAAAAAGATCAGACAAATCATTCAAACCACGGGGGTATAATGAATCCATTTTGTAGATCCAGTAAGTCTCCTTATGGAATAGAGCCGTATCCCGATTTGGTGTACCGGAGGGAATGAGATCTATCGGGGTCACTTCCACCACCATTTTTTGTCATGTTTAAGTGCACAATGACGAGAGAGCCCCTGGATCAGGAGGCCCTCCTTAGTGTTATATCGGTTGGAGTTCATCCTTAGACATAATTCTTCTGATGTCCTCCCCACATATTGCTTTCCACATATACAGCTGACCAGATAAACCACATAACTCGACCGGCAATTGAGGTGAAATCTAATAGAAAATGTCTCATTAGTCACATAGGATTTGAAACATGTAGTTTTATCAGTGATGATCCCACAACACTGATACTTTGTTGAAACACATTTATATGCACCGAAACCGAATGTACATATAGTTGGAATTGTAAGAGGTATTTCTCTAATGCGACTGGGAGCCACCAAATTCCTCAAGGTGGGAGAACTCCTAAATGTGATCCCCGAATTGTTTGGAAGGTGTTTACCCAGCACTGCGTCATTCAGGAGAATCCCCCAATGTTCTTTATGAACAAAACGACGGATTTTTTCATGTTGTCTGGAGAAGACAGTATTAAAATTCTTTGTATATGACTGTATCTGAGTTCATTCATTTTGAGTCACTTTTTTGGTGAAATCAAAAACCTTTGTGTTAGATTCATATTTTCTCTATATGCCCTATTCTGCAATTTTTGGGGATTGTTCTCTTCCAAGAATTTATCCTTTAGGATTGTAGACTGTTCAATAAAATCTGCTGTCAGGCTATAGTTTTTTCTAATTCTCTTATACTGATTCTTGGGTATATTAACAATCCATTTGTTATGATGACCACTATTGTACTCTAAATAACTGTAGGCATCACATGCCTTAAAAACAGGTTTTAGTGTACAGATGTGACCCACGGTGGAATATCGTCAGATCCAAAAAGTCAATACGTGTAGAATCCACTATTGGACTGAAGGTCAACCCCCAAGAATTACTCTGTACGGATGTAACAAATTGATTTAAATCCCCATTACTGTTATCATAAATGAAAATTAGGTCATCTATGTAGCGTTCATACATAATAATATTATTCTTAAAGACACTATCATAAATGTATATGTATAGGCGCCATAAATAAATTAGCGTAAGTTGGTGCCACGTTCGATCCCATAGCTGTGCAAAGAATCTGGTGAAAAACCTTATTCTGGAAACTGAAACAATTGTTTGTCAAAATAAATGCCATGCTATTCGACAGAAACCTTTTTTGTATAAGCGGTATCTGGTCATCCCCTCAAGGAATTTATTAAAAAAAGACCATTCCAATATCATGGTGTGTATTAGAGTATAATGAGGAAACATCCATCGTTAGGAATATATAATGCCCCTCCCATCTTATTCCACTTATGAGCTGAATAAAGTGTGAAGAGTCGCGTAAAAAACTCCCCAAACCTAGTACATGAGGCTGCATCAATCTGTCCACATAAGCCACCCGATTTGCAGTGAGTGAGCCAATGTGAATTTTTGGCAAATGATAGTAGAAGGCAAGTGGGGGCTTTTTTACCTTAAAAAGGCCATCTCTTGTTTATTTAGAATCTTGTTTCATATTGCACCCACAATATGTTTATTGTATTCCAAATTGGATGATTTGACATCCTCTATATCAACCACCCTATATGTTCTATTATTAGAGAGGATCTAATCGGCTTCTCTAAGGTAATCGGTGCATCCTTGGATCACTCCCCCTTGTCAGCACGTCTAATGATGAGTTCATGATTGTCCCTCATATTTTATGGGCTCTCTTCTCTTTCATGGTTAAATTATTAATATGTTTGTAATTAATGGGATTAAGGGAATTAAAATCTTTAAGAAGCATTTCAGCAAATGTTTTAACCCTAGAACGCATACCTGGGGCCTCGCAGGCCCGCCAGGTTACTTGTTTTCTATTTTCTGTAAAAGTACTTTAGTTTGAATTTTGAAAATCTAGGTAATCCTCAGGTATATAGTTGTTAGTAATTTCCAGTTATTCATATATTTTTATGTTACAGACATTTCAGTATAACAACCTTTTTTTGGGACTACCCCATATTCACTCACCTGGGGCCTAAGGCCCGTACTAGGTTTACATGTGATATTCAGTCTTTTTGTCTGTATTGTTGCTGGGGAAGAACTTTTATGACTCTGGGAAGAGTGTGGATTCTGCATGACAACATGGTCATGTGATCTTGGAAGGGAGGCTCCCTCACAAAGTCATGTGTCTCTGACCTCATCACAGGTCTTTTTGTCCTAATTGCTGGAGCTTTGGAGGAAGAAGTCAGCTTTCTTTTGTCTGGAAATAGAAACTTTCTGAGCTCCAAAACCAAAGGCTTCTACTGCACTACAAGAAAGTGATCTGTTGGAGGTAAGAGGAGGGGGGCTGCACTTTACCTGCTTTATATCGCTTGGTGTGCTGGGACCCTAACAAAGAGTCTTATCATATACTGTTTACAGTGCACAAGCCTGATTGTAATCTTTTTCTTTTTTTCTTTTTAGTTTACTGACATTTAAAATTACAATGGCACAGTCATTCCGCCAGCCTTAGCTGGGGTCACCAGGAGGTCAGATCCATTACGGATCCCCTCCTGGCGGACCCCAGCGCTACTGGGAATGCATCCTTACTTTGCAATTGTAAAATAAATTTTGAAAAGTATTTTTATTTGAGTTATTCCGTGTTATTTGCACACAGGCCTAAAAGGCCCCAGGTACGTGAATATGGGGTAGTCCCAAAAAAAGGTTGTTATACCGAAATGCCTATAGCATAAAAATATATGAACAACTAGAAATTACTAACAACTATATACCTGAGGAATACCTAGAGTTTAAAAAATCTAACTAAAGTAATTTTACAGAAAATAGAAAACAGGTAACCTGGCAGGCCTGCGAGGCCCCAGGTATGCGTCCGCCAGCCTTAGCTGGGGTCACCAGGAGGTCAGATCCATTACGGAATCCCGTCCTGGCGGACCCCAGCACTAGTGGGAATGCATCCTTACTTTGCAATAAACTTTGAAAAGTATTTTTTTTAGTTATTCCATGATAATTGAAAACGGGCCTAAAAGGCCCCAGGTGCGTGAATGTGTAGATTTCTATGGGTATGCGTTCTAGGGTTAATATGGTGTCCTTGACTGTTAATTGGATAAAAACTGGAAGAGTTCCTTAACTCTGTATGTAACATAGTATCACTAAGTTTATCATTGATGGCCTGACTATCCTGAACCAAAAAATGTCAACCTCTTAATAAAGGACTGAAGGTCCATATGTCGAGCCCCAGGCCCTGGGGTACTCGGGTATCAGGCTCCAAGGGATTAACACTGCTGTGTCACGGGGAGTTGTGGCCGTGCCTGATCCCGTGTCCTGGGTGACACTTCAAAAAGGGGTTATATGTACAGGGGATTCTATATACAGTTCTCGTGATGTCACCTGTAGTTTCTGGTGATAGGTCACCAGCGCCGCCACTGTCCGCCGGAGGTAGCTGGTAATGCGGCTAGGATGACTAAGCCCCCTGCAGGCAGGGCTGTTCCTCCAAGGCAGCGTTCCTACCACGGAACAGGTTGATGTAGAAGAACACACGCAGAAGCAAAGTCACTTTTTCCCGGGTACTTTACTGTCAACCTGTAGCAGCTTCAGTTACAGTTCACAGTTCAGCATTTAGATGTTACAAGAACAGGTAGCTTAACGGATGGCTGCAAATGGATCCCGGGTGGTATGGTGGAACCCTTGGTGTACCTTCGGTAACTAACCCGTGTCCGTTCTTCCCCGTCTAGGATGGGCCTATACACAGTAGCTCCGTGTAGGTAGTACCGGAGGTCCTCTCCCTCGTGGTGAGGAAGCAGGCAGACCTCTCCACTGGCAGGGTGCTGCGGCTGATAAACGAGCCACAGCTGCCGGATGCCGACTGCAAAGCTGAACTCTGGCCGGAACCTCGGGCCCGGCGTTCCCGTGGTGGACTGGAGTTTGCCCTGGAGTATGGTCGCTCCACTCTGAGGATCTCCCTTTCTCTCTAGGGCCTGGACTTCTCTCGTTGGGCGCCCTCTTTCAGAACCTACTCAAGGTTCCTTCTTCTTTCCTCCGGTTCGGCTTGAAACCGCCACGGTTTGACCTTCCGCTTAGCTAGATCTTCTTAATACCTCTCCTCCTCCTCCATCTAGCCCCAAGATCAGGGGACGCAGACTGAAGCCCAAAAGACCTCCTTGATCCCCCTGGAGGTAAATATATCCTCTCCCGAGTAACCTCCCACCACTCAACTAATGTGGGAGTGCTGGGAATGCGTCCCACCCACCATCCTAGGGTCCACCTGCAGCTGGAGTATTTACACTAGAGTCAAAATTTGGACAAAAGGATAACCCCTTTTGTAAAAGCTTTTATTCAGCATCATTCAAGATATATTTTGACAAATTAAAAATATTAGTTTTAGTCTCACTACCATCTCCTGCATTGCTGCAGCTTGATTTTATTCCTTTTTTTTTTGCCCCCTCTTTTTCCTGTACGGTAATTTTTTTCTCTTTTTGTTTTGACTGAGAAAATTTTGTGTGATGGGTTTTGATGGGTTGGTGGCTTTGGACAAAAAAGGCACCAACCCCTTATTACTGGAAGATGAATTATCAACTGTGATTTTATTGTCCTAATTAATGAGCACCGATAATTCCGAGTTAGAATCACTAGTGAAATTTGAAATGGTCGGATTATTGTCACCAAATGTGACCGTGTCAGATATTTCATTAGTGGACGATAAGGTAGTTTTATGCAGAGGGACAGGGATGACATCACCGCCCTCCACCCTCCTTATTTCTGATGTATTATTGTGTTTCATGTTATTAATCTGATCACAAATTATTTTCAATTGCGCTGACTTATCAACACTTTTAGTCTGGGGAGGAATGTCAGGCTGTAATGTAAATCCATCAATTTCTTTTATTAATTCTGCAACCCCCAGAGTTGTGTCAATCAAATTATTCATTATACCTGATACTTTGATCGAAATTTCAAAATTGATTCGACCTCCTATAGGGCAGGGAATGTCGGGTAGCACCAGTGCGGAGTCCTGAACGGTAGCCACCCCGCCTTTGTGCCCTTCAAAATTCTTTGACATATCTACTGTCAAATTTACCCCGCTCTTTTCATGGATCGGGGTTATAACTAGGGATGAGCGAGTACTGCAATATTCTATATTGGCAGTACACCTTGGCTAGATTGCAAGGTCCTATCAGGTGGCTGCTAGCGATCACGTGGTTGTGACGTGTCGCCATCTGATTGGCCAGATCGCTACCGGCCATCTGATTGGCTGGAAGTCACAGGTCCTTGTCCGGTGATCGCAGGTCTTCTGGGACAGTCCCGATGCAGGTGTCGGACAGGTGAGTATGTAATTGTATTATTTTTAACAACTTTTATTCACTTTTAGGGTACTTTTGTAGTGTATCTATAGATACAGTGCAAAAGTAATCAGACTCGCTATACTCACAATGAGTACCGAGTATCGGGACCTACTCGTTGCGAGTATAGCGAGTCATCTAAATAAATGGATAAAAAACGTGCATCTATATAATAGTGCATCTTATCCTTCAACATATCTTCCAGTTTATTAAACAGTTTTTTTCATCCTGACCGTATCATCTTCAGAAAAAGGAGTGGTATCGTTGAGATCAATGTCCTTATTATGTCCTGAACCAATAGTCTGTATGATTAGTCTTTACCAGGAGGAGAGTCTGTGCGGGAAGTAATTAGAGATGGGCGAATCCTAAATTACTCGGACTCGCTAGACTGTAACGAGTCTAAGTCCAGGACTCGCTACTCGTTGCGAGTCTAGCGAGTCCAATGTAAATGAATGGGGAGGCGAGTATTGCAGCGATTCCTCTGCTGCCGGACCCTATAAGGGGTCTGGCAGCAGAGGAAAAACCTGCAAATCCCCATGTTATTCTTTTAAAGCCAGCGGCAAAAAGCCGCTAGCTTTTAAAGAATAATAAAAAAAAAAAAAAAAGATTGAAGGGGGGGAGGGGGGAAGGGGGGTCAGGGGGGGTGAGGGGGGAGAGGGGGGGTGCACCGGCCCGGCCAGCTACTTACCCCTGCCTCCGCCGCCGCTGCCCGCCTCAGCCGCAGACTCGCTCCCCGAGTCTCTCTGCTTCTGTTTCCGGAGATTCCCGAATGGTGACAAGAGCAGTGAATAAATTAACTTGCGTCACTGTTCGGGAATCTCCGGAGCAGAGCGAGTCTGGCTGACAGCAGAGTTCAGCTCAGGTCCTAATGCCCTGAGCTGAACCCTGACTGTTTAGTCAGTTCTCAGCTCTGCTACATCCCTGTCTGTCTAAGTACAGACAGGGAAGTAGCAGAGCTGAGATTGCGTTTTGGACTACGTCGGACGGAAGAGGATTTTTAAAATAAAGATGGAGTCCCTAATGGCTTTTTTGTTTTATTTTTAATAAAAAATTTTCTCTGTGTTTTTTTTTTATATTGATTACTGGAAATTCATGGCGGTCATGTCTAATATTGGCGTGACCGCCATAAATTTCGGGCTTAGGGCCAGCTGATAATACAAAGCTGGCCCTAACCCCTTAATTACCCAGTGAGCCATTGCCACCAGGGCCACTGGAAGAGCGGGGTTCAGCGCCAAAAGATGGCGCTTCAATGAACGCGCCATCTTCTGAGGCGGCTGCGGGCTGCAATTTGCAGCGGGGGGTGCCCAGACAGCTTGGGCCTCCCTGCGCTGCGGATTCCAGCCCCCAGCTGCTTAGCTGTACCTGGCTAGACATAGAAATGCGCGGAGCCCCACGCATTTTTTTTTTTATTATTTCATGAAATTCATGAAATAATAAAAAAAGGGGGCTCGCCTATATTCTTGTGTCTGGCCAGGTACAAATAGGCACCTGGGGGTTGGGGGCAGCCCGTCGCTGCCTGCTGGATCTGGCTGGTTCCAGAAATACGGCGAAGCCCACGTGAAATTTTTCTGAAAAATCCATAAAACAATATAAATAAAAGGGACTGCATCTTTATTAACCCCTCCACCATGGTCGAGGGGTTAGTAAAGATGCAATCCTTTTTTAGGATTGTTTTATAGATTTTTCAAAAAAAAAATTACGTGGGCTTCGCCGTATTTTTGTAACCAGCCAGATCCAGCAGGCAGCGACGGGCTGCCCCCAACCCCCAGGTGCCTATTTGTACCTGGCCGGACACAAGAATATAGGCGAGCCCTTTTTTTTATTATTTCATGAATTTCATGAAATAATAAAAAAAAAAATGCGTGGGGCTCCGCGCAATTTCTATGTCTAGCCAGGTACAGCTAAGCAGCTGGGGGCTGGAATCCGCAGCGCAGGGATGCCCAAGCTTTCTGGGCACCCCCCGCTGCAAATTGCAGCCCGCAGCCGCCCCAGAAGATGGCGCGTTCATTGAAGCGCCATCTTCTGGCGCTGAACCCCGCTCTTCCAGCGGCCCTGGTGGCATTGGCACGCTGGGTAATAAAGAGGTTAGGGCCAGCTTTGTATTATCAGCTGGCCCTAAGCCCGAAATTTATGGCGGTCACGCCAATATTAGACATGACCGCCATGAATTTCCAGTAATCAATATAAAAAAAAAAACACAACACAGAGAAAATTTTTTTATTAAAAATAAAACAAAAAAGACATTAGAGACTCCATCTTTACTCCAAAAATCCTCTTCCGTCCGACGTAGTCCAAAAACGACATCTTCACTGCCACAACCCTGTGCATACATATACATATCTATGCACAGGGAGTGAGCAGGCTGAGAACTATCTCAGCTCTGCTACATCTCTGTGTAGGCGGGCTCTAGGACCCTGGAGCTGCCGCAGCCCGCAAGTCCCAGAGCCCAGCACACAGCACATAGCAGAAGCCGGAAGAGAGGTAAGGAGCATTTCTCCCCCCTCTCTTCCTTCGCTCCCTGCGGACTCGTTACTGACTGCGAGTAATCCCTGAGATTACTCGCAGTGTAACGAGTCGGGCGAATCCCTTACTACTCGCGCGAGTACCGAGTAGTAACGAGTAGATTCGCCCATCCCTAGAAGTAATCCATTATGCCCCTATGCTGCCAGTCAATCAGAGAGACTGAACCGTGTGGTCTTCCATTCACCCGCTCTACAATTTGCACATGGCTTATTTCTCCTTGGGTGGCTCACAGCAGTTTGGCATATACAGCAGTTGTGTCTTACACAACCATACAAGGTGAGTGACTTTGGCCTTACTTCACCCCCTTGGTTGCCGTTGATAAGACCCTATTGTGCCTGTCTTTCATTTTAAGTGTGTGGTTCTATGAAAGTAATGGAGAAGAGTAATGCACCAGCTCCCTACAAGGTGTGAAGATGCTTATAGCAAGGAAACATGTTTTTAATAAGTCTGCCCAGGCACTATTCAAGGTTAATGTTAGTATCAAGCTGAAAAATGACCTGACAGAGTCCCTTTAAACTGTTATCGTCATTTTAATTTTTAGTATACATGAAAATAAATCACTTTGTAATACATCTTATCAGATAAATCTGCTTCTTTCTCTGCCAGAATTGATCAGTCATCAACATTCTCAATTGTGCAATAAAATCTGTATTCAGTAAAGACTTTCTCATTACTGAGATATGAGATGGCAGCTGTTACTGATGAGAATCTATGATGACGGGAGGAGGGAGGAGCTATATTCATAGGGAGGAGTTAGAGGCAAGGTAGGAGTTAGAGGCAGACAGATGAGTTAGAGGGAGGAGCTAGATACAGAGAGAGGAGCTAGAGGGAAATGGATGCGCTAGAGGTAGAGGGAGGAGCTATGTGCAAGGAGATTAGCTAGAGGGAGAGGGAGGTGCTAGAAGCAGAGGGAAAAGTGGGAGACAGAGGAAGGAGCTAGATGCAGAGGGAGCAGCTAGAGGTAGAGCTCCACCCCCTGCTCCCTCTTTTATCTCCACAGGATCTTATTAGTAACAGCTGCTATCTCTTATCTCAGTAATGGGAAAGTCTTTACTGAATACAGATTTTATTGCACAATTGAGAATGTTGATGACTGATCAATTCTGGCAGAGAAAGAAGCAGATTTATCTGATAAGATGTATTACACAATTGTTCATTTTCATGTGTACTATTGATTTATGGCATCAACATTAAAATGATGGTTACTCTTTAAGTATTATATTGTTTCATTATGCTATAACAAGTTCACTGGGTTACACTTGATTGAGTCAATGATCCACTGGAGAATCCCTATGTAATGGTACCTTTACATGCCGCTACAGAAGGGTAGAAACAACCGGGTGTCTCACGTGCACGAGCACGTTTCAACAGTTCCTAGCGGTACCTGATACCGCCTTTACACGTCGCTACAAGGTGCTCTATAGAAGGTTTTTTCTATCCCTGGATGCACCGACGGGTGCCGCAGGTTACCTTATGTAGAGCACCTTCCCTCATTTACACGCCGCTACAGAAGGTAATATGGAGGACCTGGGGCAGCAGGGACAACACATAGGCGTGCCAGAATTGTGGATTACGAGACGCTCGCACGGTGATTGGACAAAGCAATAGCATCATGATTGGCCAGCCAGCGCAGGAAGGCTGGCTAAGACATGATGCTATTGCAATTGTGTAGTGTGACTGGTCAGCTCCTTAAATATGCCGCCCTATGTAGGGACAACCAATCGTAACGCAGGAGCTTCCACCAATGATCGCTGAAGGGGGGCGTATCCTGGAGGCTGTGTCACACCCAGGGAGTTAACTAGGTGTCGCAAAAACCATCCTGTCCCTTATTTAGACGCCTCTACCAGAAGTGCTCAAAAACAGGTGTCGACAGTGACGGGTGGCAACAACCTGATTTACACGCCGCTACCGCACGGTGTTTTGACGGTGCAAGATACAATTGTCTCCGACACCCGTTGTTTCTAACCTTCTGTAGCGGCGTGTAAAGGTACCATAAGGGTGCTTTCACACGTTGGGTATTTGCTGCATTTTTTTACACACAAGCTCATCACAAACCAGAAATGGAACAATCAGAGGAAAAATCTAATAGAAACACGTCACCAACTTCTGGATTTATCACCCACTCCTGGTTTGTGGTGAGTTTGCACGTAAAAAATGCAGCAAATATGCAGCGTGTGAACGCAGCGTCCTGCCCTACTACTCCCTCTCCAAGGACAGGACTCCAAGCACATTCCTCAGCCATGTTTTAGAGTAGGACACCATCCTGCAAACATAATCCTGCCGGTCATCACTCTATTCATCCCTGTACATAGATATCTTTACACTATTGCAATGCATCTTCTTGGAGTATTGACTTTCTGGATAAAGCCAGATTACCAGATATTAAAGCCACAATCCACAATTATTAATTCTTATCTGCACTAATGCCATTAAATATTTGCAGATATTCATGGAAGTTGTTCTAGATACATATTGGTGAAGTTCCATGTTTGCTGTTTACTCATTGCTCAGTCGCACAGGCGATAATGAATTTATTGACCCGGTGAGTATTATTAGATGGAAGAGCGGCTGTGACCTTATGGGACGGTTTGATATAGAGCTGTAATTTTCTATTTTCTCTGAAAAACGGCGCTCGGTGTCACCCGCTGATCTGTATCACTGCGCCTTTCTATTGTGTGCTCAGGGCACAGTACATTTTAATTAAATCTCAGGAAGTACATTGATAAACTATGTTACCTGCTATGATGCGAGAGAACAGTATGCTTAATTAAACACACAAGCACAGATTTTCCTCATTTCTGTTATTCACTCTCCCCCTGGAGTGTCAGCAACACAGTGACATATTAAATGAGAATTAGAAAACAACAATTGCTCTTGATATTTTATTTGTCGCATTCAGACTCTGTATTCAGATCTACCTCAATGAATATTCACGTTATAACATCTGCAAATGGGAACCAAGGATGTGAACCCCGGCAATAGTGTACGACAACAGGGCTTTTGGGGGTGGCAATCCATGCATACACTGCTAAAGTGAAATTAAATAAAGGAATGGTTAAATATAAAAAAATAAATGCTCACCTGTCCGCTGAGTGTCCAGAGATGCATCCACCTTCAATGGCTAAAGGACCTTAACCAGCTGACCGGGAAGGGGCAGGGCAACCCGATTAGCTGATGGGTTGGGCGATTTAAACTGCGCTGATGCGGTCATGTGACACATCAGCTGATCAGGTTGCCCTGCCCCTTCCTGTCAGCTGATTAAGGTCCTTAACACATTGGAGGTGGACACAAAGCGGGACACTCGGTGGACAGGTCAGCATTTGTTTTTTATTTTTAAGCATTCCTTTATGTAATTTCATTTTAGCAGTGTATATAGATACACTGCTAAAGTAGAATTTTGGGAACAGAGCAGTTTTAGGCTACTTTCACATGCTGCTTATTTGCAGCTTTTCCTGCGTATTCCTGCAGTTTACTGCGTTTACGCGGCGCTTGTTTGCATGCGCTTAAATGTAGTGAAACGCAATTATGAAAACACAGGTCAACAAAGAAAATTGCAATTTTCTGCACTTTTTTACGCATGCGCTTTCACTGCAAAAGAGCGTGCGTAAAAAGAATAGACATAGCAATTCTTTATGCAGTTGCGTCTGTGCTTTTCCCATAGCCCATATGATAAAATGGGCTTGGGAAAAGCGCAGAGGAAAAAGCGCAGAAAACTGCAGTATGTCTATGCAGTTGTGCTTTTTGTTGCGTTACCTCGTAAAAAAGTGCAAATGCAGAAAAAAGCGCAAAGAAAGCGCAAAGTGTGAACATAGCCTCAGTGTACTGAGCATGCTCAGTACACTAAAACCAGATCCGGGAATCGATCTGATTTTTCCCCAGATCCCATGCTCATAGACCTCCAGGCTATATGCGCCAGATCGCCCCGGATTCATTTCTGTTCGGTTTGGTCCGTTTTTTCACCGGAGCCCAAAATCGGAGGAGACTTCGATTTTGGGGCTGGGAAACACAGCACAGAAACGAACTGGCAGAACTGGATGGCCATTTATGGCCAATCCGGCACCATAAAGATACATGGGAGGCAAAAGAGGATCCTGTTTTGTTGTTTTCAAAATGGACCGAATGGGATCCAAAAAAACGTTTTGTGAAGCCAGCCTAAGGCTGCCTTCACGCTGCATAATTTCTGATTTTAAAACGGATAGCCACGGATCAGTGTTGGCCTCCCATGTATCCCTATGGGCACAGATTGGTCCTAAGTGGCCATTCTTGTTTGTCATTTTTGTCACTGATCCGTTTGTGTCAGTTTTTTTAATGCACCCAGATCGGAGACTGTTGCGATTTTGGGCTGTCAATGGACAGACACGGATCCATAGCTCTCCGTGTAAAATAATATGGGGATCTATGGAGACGGATCCTCAGAGCATGCTCAGAAGCAAGGTACAGCTCCACCCACCCCTATCTCTGTGAACAGATGACTGATCCATATCTGTCCGTTTGAAATTAACATGGAGCTCTATGGAGGACAGATTCCATTTTCTGTACTGAGCTTGTTCAGAAGTAAGGTAAAGCTCCTCCCACCTCTATCTCTGGTAACTGATGACGGATTTGTTAAAAAAACGGTCCATGTGCATCAGTTGCTATTTGGCAGATCAGCGACTGTCCATGTGGTCCTTGTGAAAATTATGCAGTGTGAAGGCAGCCTTAAAGGGCCATCACACACATCAATATTGCTAACAATCCTATGAACGATGCAACTTTGGCGGGATTGCCTAATCGACGTCTAAATATCGTGAGGAAGATGTGAAACGCCAGATCTCATTCACGGCGACTCAACGATGAAGCGATGCCGGGATCGTCCGGGCGACCCAGCGAGTGATTTTCTTCAGTCGCTTCTACCGAGTCAGACAGCAGCGTCTCCAACGATCTTTCTCTCAATGTGGGCGTTCACTTTGCCACATCATGGCAGGTAGGCATCTCCGAGTTTTGTTTTCCCCACCCCTATCACTGTGATTAGTGTTTAGTTCTGCGTTGTCATTAGCCTGCCTGGCGTTGGTAGTGTGCCATTTTTTGTTCGCATTCACAGTGTCACCTACCAACCCAAAAAATATCAAGCAGCCGTCATTCTGGACAAAAGCTATTGTATGTGTATGTGCTAGGAATGACAAACCCACTGGTATCTTCCATAAAGGATGTGTGTGGCACTGAGAGGGAATGTGGACGACAATTATCAATACTGTGGGTGGAGAACTTGGCCATGTGTTGCTGGGGCTATCTGACCCAGTACTCAGATCACTTCTGGTCGACAATCACAAAAAGTAAATTTCAAACACATTGTAGATATGCCCATCCACACACTGACATAACTATCATAGAATCATCTTATGTTAGGAGACTACATATGTGGAGCAGCGACCAAAAAAAAAACAACACATAGGTTGCCAGAGTGGTGTATGACAGCCTTGGTAGCGTTAAAGATAGATCAGGGGGGTGGAAACAGACAGGTAGCCAAGCACGCCTACTGTCTAGGTTTTGAGGATTGCACACACATGTCGACACACAGACGTCACACACGCCAATGTACAAGATCAACTGACTGATTGTCGCCAGGTTTTAGGTCTGGTTCGAAAACCTGCAACCTGCGATCAAATAACTAATCGATGGTCGTATCGTCCAGTCACACGCTACGATGTTGCTTTCAAGTCTTTTGCACGATGGAAAATCTGTGACGTAGCAGCGATATTGACAGCGATATCGATGTGAGTTATGGCCCCTTTACCGCACTATGCAGATCAGTGATCTGCCCAACTGTTAACCCTTTAGATCACACTGTAAATCATTGACCACACATTCTAAAGTGGTGCGGAGGGAATCGCGCTAATCCCTACTGGCATAAGCGATTATGGGGTCTCGATGCATTGCCATGACAGCACAGGGTCTTGTGATGACCCCGGATGCTTTCATGAATCACTTCCTGTAAAGAATGCTTCAGCAGCGTTACTGACTGAATGTTTTCATTTCTGCTGCTCACATCTGTGGGTCAGCACAGCTCTGAACCCTCTCTTTAATGCAGTCTCACGCGCAGAGCTTGAACTAATTCCTGAACATATCAGCGATCTGATCAGCACTGGTAACCCATTAGAATGTGCTGTCAGTCACTAACAGTGCAAAGTAAAGCATCACGATGGGGATCTTGCTATTCCCCGCTGGTATCAGCAGCCCTGTGGTGAGATTACGTGCCCTCAATTCTTTGCTATGACAATGGATCAGCTGATGACCCCCGATGCTGTCATGATGCATTTCCTGCCAGCGATGCCGGAGTGGCGTCACTGGAAGACTGTGATCATTTGTGCTGTGCAGAGGGATGGTGTTCTCTGCAGAACACAAGCGATTGCACACTGCAGTACGGAGGCGCCTTAGGGACAGTGTAAAATAAAATGAAAAGGAAAAAAAGTTGTAAAAAAAAATCAAAGTTCAAATAACCCCCCTTTGCCCAAGTAAAAATGAATAATATTTTTTTAAATACACACATTTTGTATCGCCACGTTCAGAAATGCCCGATCTATCAAAATATAACATAAGTTAATCATATTGGTAAACTGTGTAACGGAAAAAAAAAGTCAAATTGACAAACTCACAATTTTTTGGTCGCAATAAAATAAAATAAAATACAATAACAGGCGATGAAAACAGCACATCTACCTAAAATGATATTATTGGAAACGTCAGCTCAATACTAGAGATGAGCCACCTCACCGGTGTTCGAATTCGATTCGATTCGTCGAATCGACGGGGTGTTCGACGAATGTTCGTCAAATGCTCGACAAACACCGTTGAACAACCCGGAAAACGAACAATCCGGGCTTGTGGGGCTTTTTCACTTCCACAATGTATATACCGTATATACTCGTGTATAAGCCGACCCGTGTATAAGCCGACCCCCCTACTTTTGCCCCCAAAACCTGGGAAAATCTATTGACTCGCGTATAAGCCGAGGGTGGACCCCAGCACAGGTATACAGCCCCCAGCAGTGGTATACAGGCCCCAGCAGTATGATATACAGCAGCCCCAGTGGTATATACAGCAGCCCCCAGTGGTATATACAGCAGCCATAGTGGTATTGCAGCCCCTATATACAGCAGCCCCAGTGGTATTGCAGCCCCAGTGGTGTATACAGCAGCCCCTATATACAGCAGCCCCAGTGGTATTGCAGCCCCAGTGGTATTGCAGCCCCTATATACAGCAGCCCCAGTGGTATTGCAGCCCCAGTGGTGTATACAGCAGCCCCTATATACAGCAGCCCCAGTGGTATTGCAGCCCCAGTGGTATTGCAGCCCCTATATACAGCAGCCCCAGTGGTATTGCAGCCCCAGTGGTGTATACAGCAGCCCCTATATACAGCAGCCCCAGTGGTATTGCAGCCCCAGTGGTGTATACAGCCCCTATATACAGCAGCCCCAGTGGTATTGCAGCCCCAGTGGTGTATACAGCCCCTATATACAGCAGCCCCAGTGGTATTGCAGCCCCAGTGGTGTATACAGCAGCCCTATATACAGCAGCCCCAGTGGTATTGCAGCCCCAGTGGTGTATACAGCCCCTATATACAGCAGCCCCAGTGGTATTGCAGCCCCAGTGGTGTATACAGCAGCCCCTATATACAGCAGCCCCAGTGGTATTGCAGCCCCAGTGGTGTATACAGCCCCTATATACAGCAGCCCCAGTGGTATTGCAGCCCCAGTGGTGTATACAGCCCCTATATACAGCAGCCCCAGTGGTATTGCAGCCCCAGTGGTGTATACAGCAGCCCCTATATACAGCAGCCCCAGTGGTATTGCAGCCCCAGTGGTGTATAGAGCCCCTATATACAGCAGCCCCAGTGGTATTGCAGCCCCAGTGGTGTATACAGCAGCCCCTATATACAGCAGCCCCAGTGGTATTGCAGCCCCAGTGGTGTATACAGCAGCCCCTATATACAGCAGCCCCAGTGGTATTGCAGCCCCAGTGGTGTATACAGCCCCTATATACAGCAGCCCCAGTGGTATTGCAGCCCCAGTATACAGCAGTCCCAGTGGTATTGCAGCCCCAGTATACAGCAGCCCCAGTGGTATTGCAGCCCCAGTGGTATTGCAGCCCCTATATACAGCAGCCCCACACAAATGCTGGCACACGTCCCCTCCTGTTGTAAGGCCCCCCCCCTGCTGATTACTTACCATCCCTGGTCTTCAGCAGCACCCCGGCGCCGGTCCTCTGTGCTCCGGTCCTCCGCGATCCCGTCCTCTGTGCTCCGCTCCACGGCTGCATCCGGGTTCCCCGCGCGTCGCAGAAGCAATGAAGTCATCGCATCTGCGACGCGGCTGGTCACATGATACAGCCGGGGAACGGAGCACAGAGGACGGGATCGCGGAGGACCGGAGCACAGAGGACCGGCGCCGGGGTGCTGCTGAAGACCAGGGATGGTAAGTATTCAGCAGGGGGGGCCTTACAACAGGGGGGACGTGTGCCAGCATTTATTTGGGGCATTATCTACCTATATGCACTGCTCCCCCTGGCGCTGATTGACAGGGGGATGCAGTGCATATGTAATGAGCGGCCCCACGTGACGGGGCCGCTCATACAGCAGCCTCCCCCCGCCTCCTCCTGCCTCCCCAGCACCCGGACAGAGCCCCCACCCCACTCACCCCGTATAGTGACTCGTGTATAAGCCGAGGGGGGGACTTTTCAGCCCAATTTTTGGACTGAAAAACTCGGCTTATACACGAGTATATACGGTACATACATTGTGGAAGTGAAATAAAGTCAAATAAAGTGTTACAAATAAAAAAATAATGTATGCTCACCTGTCCGCTGTCCACCGAAGCCTCCGGTATGGTGCTGTGTCTTCCAGGACCTGTGGTGACGACAGTTCTCACGGGAACTCCGGTCACATGACCGGAGTTCCCGCGAGAACATGACATCACCACAGGTCCTATAAGCACAGGACCTTGCCGGAAGGCTTAAAATAGATATTTTTATGTTTCGGACCCTTTCTTTAAGTAACGTTTACTTAAAGAAAGGGTCCGAATCATAAAAATATCTATTTTAAGCTTTCCGGCAAGGTCCTGTGCTTCCAGGACCTGTGGTGACGTCATGTTCTCGCGGAACTCCGGTCATGTGACCGGAGTTCTCGCGAGAACTGACGTCACCACAGGTCCTGGAAGACACAGGACCATACCGGAGGCTTCGGTGGACCGCGGACAGGTGAGCATACATTATTTTTTTATTTTTAACACTTTCTTTCTTTTAGGTAATGTTTATTTTGGCTCAAAATGCGGCAGATGCGGTTTTCTGACCGCATCTGCCGCATTTTCGAACCAAAATCGAACATAGTGAACATGGTGAATAATAATAAAAAAAAACAATTGTGTGATTTCACTTTTTTTGCACTTTCTCTTTACTTTAATTTTTTGCCCATTTTCCTGTACACTATATGGTCATTATATGATATCAGTCAAAACTACAACTTTTCCCACAAAAAACAAGCCCTCTTATGTCTATATTGATGGAAAAATAAAAAATGTTATGTCTCTTGGAAGAAGGGAGGGAAAAACAAAAACAGAAAATGGAAAATCGCCCTGAGGTAAAAGGGTTAAGTGGTGAAAAAAAATCAGTAATTTATATAAAAAAAAAATTCGCTTGTGCCGCTATTTTCTGAGAGCTGGAATATTTTCAATTTTTTGGGATATGGAGCTGGGTAAAGCTTTCTTTTTTGTCCCAAAGACCATTTTTTTTATTGATATCAATTCATGATTATATATATATATTAATATTAAAGTTACCAAAAAGTCGGACAGCACTCCTTGTTGCAAATCATGCCTTTATTTATTGGCCCATCAGGTCTGAACGTTTTGGTTCCTCAAGAACCTTCTTCCAGCAGTGTATTATACCGCATACAGAGCCATACGGTTAGGGACCCGATATACATGAAAATACCTTGACACTAGTTATCAGGCTCATGTGTAATGCATTATATTAGCTAAAATTCTCATTTTTCAATGTATGTCTTTAGCAGTTCATGCATTTTTTCTCATCCAAATTTGTATTAGCTTTATACACTTTTAGCCATTATGCTATACCTTGTATACCTTTTAATGTGTAGTGTGCAGCGGATTACTCATATACATTAATGATTTTTTCTTGCTAGCACTTTCACTTACAGGTATCATCTAGTTCATCACCTTGTTTTTGTCAAGTTTCCAACCACGCCCATATACACAGGTCTTAAAATGCACTTAGAGGCACTTATATCCTCACATGCTTTTTCCATACCGCAGACAGAGGCATACGGTTAGGGACCCGTAGACATGAGAATACCTTGAAGCTGGTTATCGGGCTCATGTGTAATGCATTATATTAGCTAAAATTCTCTTTTTTCAATGTGTATTTTTAACAGTTCATGCATTTTCCTCATCCAAATTTGCATTAGCTTTATGCACTTTTAGCCATTATGCTATACCTTGTATACTTATACCTTATAATGTGTAGTGTGCAGCAGATTACTCGTATAGATCAACAATGAGTAACAAGTGTTGTGAATACCGTACTATCCGTGCAAATAGTGAATAGTAACGATTACACTTGCTCATCATTACATGTAAGCATTGTTGTCCAAATATCTTTATTGAAATTTCAAGGGAGGGGGGGAGGGAGGGAATTAGATACATAAATAAAGAGGGAGGGGGAGGTGGGAGGGGAAGGGTAATAAACGTAACAAGTAAACAAACCAACAAATAACATGAACGGTACAAGTCGTAAGTACATATGCAAATTCAAATACAGCGCTCGTACAAAAAGAGAGAAAATTGGAAAGGTACAAATGAATATCCGAATACTGAATAGTCCGAACACACTCTGTGCATTTTGTCGCAAATCGTAATGCAAGCTTGAAAGCATTGTGGGGAAGAAACAGTCAAATCATCAATTTTTACGTCAGCGGCCTATTGCAGGAGGGATGGGGAAAAAATTGTCAACCATGTCTCCCAACGCCCTATGAATTTTGGGAACCTGTTTGCGCGTATAGCGAAGTTGTACTCGAAAGTACAGTGAGTCGACACTCTTTCAATCAGGTCATCCACTGTGGGGGGTTCTGGTTTGTTCCACCTCGAGGCTATCAGGACTCTAGCAGTCAAAATAATGTGGGATGTTAAGAAGCGTATGTGGTGAGGGAGGTCCTCTGTGCCAATCAGTAGTAATATTAATTCTGGGGTGAAGTTTATTTGAATCCCAGTGACGTTTGTAATTAGAGATTTGACATCTCTCCAATAATTGGTCAGGACAGGACAGTGCCAGAAAATATGTGAGAGGGTTCCCAGGTTTCCACAGCCTCTCCAGCAAGATGGGTCGTGATTGGGGTTCATATGATATAGTTTGATAGGGGTATAGTACCATCGTGAGAGGACCTTATAGTAAGACTCGTGGAGGGTGGCACAAGATGAGCTGGAATACACTGTCTTAATAGTTTTAGCCATTTTCCCCAGGTCCACGTGGATACCCAACTCCTCCTCCCAAGCTCCAAAGAATGAGAGGTTTAGTAATTCGACTTCTTCGTTGAAGATTCTATAGAGAGAGCTCGTTTCCCAAAGGGAGGCTTTCCGCGGGGTGTTTATAAGTTCGTCAATTACTTGCGGAGCTGTGAGTTTGAGATTGTGAGTGCTGAGGTAATTGGCTATGACTCTCCAGTTAGTTCGGTCATCCCTGGTGAGGGGAATTTGTCTTGGAGGATGTGGAAGGGGATGATAGAGTTTCCTGAAAACAGATCATTAACATAAAGAATCTCCTTATCCCTCCAGAGAGAGAGGTCCAGGTTCGGCATCAGAATTTCAAGAGTTTCTAGAGGGATTTTGTTGAGAATGGAAGAAGTATAGTATTTGGCTGCCTTTTTGACAAGATCTCTCCAGGCTAGAATAGTTGCTCTATTAATTGGGTGAGTAGGAGGATGTTTGGAGGGATTTATTAAATAAGCCATGATTAGAGCTTTTTGATTATTGTTATTGATCGTTCCTTCTATAGAGATCCAGGGCGAATCGTTCGGGCCTATAAGCCATTTTTGTGAGAGTTTGGCGATGGATGCCAAGTAGTAGTTGTGCAAGTTGGGAACTCCTAGGCCTGCTACTCTCTTGTGCCTCTCGAGGGATAGTCTGGCCACTCTTGGGCGCTTATTGAGCCAAATGAACGCACGGAGTTGTGATTGGAGTTTAATGAACCATCTCTTCGGGATGAACAAAGGGATGGATCTAATTATGTACAAGAATTTCGGGAGCAGTGTCATTTTAAAAGCTTCAATCCTGCTCAGCCAGGACAGTTCCACTTTTGAAAGACGTAAGTAGGCCTGATGGAACGAGTTAAATAGGTTTGTTAGGTTCGTCTGTACCGTGGCTGAACAGGGTTTGGTCAAAGTAATCCCTAAATAAGAAATCTCCTTTTCCGTCCATGTATAGTTAAACTCTTCTTTGAGGTACTTGAGTAGTGTTTCCTCTATATTAAAGTCCAGGATCTGGGATTTTGTTTCGTTTATTTTGTAGAAGGAGAGCTGGGAGAATCTCTCAATGACCCTTGACAGGTGCCTGAGAGATTTGAGGGGATTGGTAATTGAAAGGAGGATGTCATCTGCAAACAGAGATATTTTGTGTTGGCGTTGATTTAACGGGATTCCTCTAATATTGTCATTGTCTCTGATGCTAGATGCAAGTGGCTCAATGAATAGGGCAAAGAGGATAGGGGAGAGTGGGCACCCCTGCCTCGTGCCATTTGTCAAGGGGAATTTTTGAGACAGGAAATTGTTAGAGTATACTCTTGCTGTGGGATTGGCATACATTGATGATATGAAACGAAGGATATTGCCTTGGAACCCAAACCTTCGCAGGGTGCGAAATAAGAAGTTCCACTGGACCCTATCAAAGGCCTTCTCGGCATCTAAGGCCAAGAAGGCTGAGGGTTGTTTTGAATTCTCTATAGAGGTGATTAGATCCAGGGCTCTCCTAGTGGCGTCAGCCGTATTACGGCCTGGGATGAACCCTGCCTGATCAGGGTGGATTAATTTGGTGATGTAATTTTTGATTCTATTAGCTGCTATTTTAGCTAAGAATTTCGTGTCCGAATTCAGGAGGGAGATTGGCCTATAGTTCTTGGTATCTGCCGGGTCTCCCTTTCCTTTGGGTATCACCGTAATAACAGCTTCGAGCATTTCAGGTGGTAGGTGTCCGTGGGTAGCAGAGTAATTGGCCAATCTGGTAACATACGGGGACAATAAATCTGTGAAGGTTTTGTAGAGCTCATTTTGGAATCCGTCAGGACCGGGTGATTTGCCCACTTTCGATTGTCCTATGACTTCTGAAATCTCAGATGTCGTGAACGGTAAGTTGAGGTCCAATAAGTCACGATCTGTAAGTGAGGGCAGGTCAAGGTTGGTTAGGTAGTCAGTGATATCTTGATCCGAGGGTTCCAAAGTGGAGGGGTTATTTTTCAAATTGTAGAGGGAGGTGTAGAAGTGAGCAAAGGTATCGGCTATATCCTTCGGGTGTTTAAGAGTTTGGCCAAGTGGGTTCCTAATCTCTTTAATTCTGGATTTAAGCTTCTGGTGTTTAATTTTTGCTGCTAGGAGTTTGGAGGGTCTATCATCAGAAAAGTAATGGTTGGTTTTGAGAATTTGGGAGATCCTGTCATATTCGGAGGATAAGAGGGATTTTAATTCTGACCTGAGTTTCAAAATGTCCAAGGAGAGATCGGGACTAGGACTAGATGTTTGCTTTTGTTCCAGATTGTGTATCTGGTTCACCAAGGTTTGTGTTTTTTCTCTGTTTTTCCTGTTATGCTGTGCGTTCAGTTGTATCATTTTGCCTCTAAGAACAGCTTTGAAAGCGGACCAGAGTATAGGGGTTGAAACATCCTCCGTATCATTTACCTTGAAGTAGTCTACTATGGTTTTTTCGATTTCCTTTTTATATGCTGGGTGAGTGTATAGTAGACTGTTGTTTCTCCAAAGTCTTTGAGAGGTTACTATCGGGCCAATCTTGAGTTCGAAAGTAACAGGTGAATGGTCGGACCAAGTTCTAGTACCAATTGAGACCTTGAGAAACTTGGAAAGGGTGAAAATGTTGGTGAGGATAAGGTCAATTCTAGAGTAAGATTGGTGGCGTTTGGAAAAATATGTGAATTCTAAAGACGTGGAATTGAGACATCGAAAGGTGTCGTATAGATCGTTCTTAATCAGCCATGGATCCAGTGACTCCAAATGCTGTCTGGATTTGGTAGAGGAGTCAAGTGATCCATTGGGAACTATGTTGAAGTCCCCGAAGATCACCAGCTCTCCTTTTTGGTTAGTGTTGACAATCCTCATAAGCTTGTTTAGGAATGTTACTTGCCCTTTGTTTGGGGCGTAGACATTGACTAGGGTAAAAATATGGTCATTTAGTTTGCATATTAGAATCAAATATCTGCCGTTCGGGTCCTCAAATGTGGAGATTTCCTCGAAGGAGATAGTGTTCTTGATCATTAGAGCTACTCCCCATTTCTTTTTCGAGTTGTTTACAACTACATGTAAGCATTGTGACCCTGGCTGAGGGAAAATCTTAGGTTGGAGTCACACTACTGCATGACTGGCACAAGAATCACATCAAAATATCCCGACTGGCCATCGACTCTCCTTACCTGAGAGTGACAGCTGCATAGAAATACATAAAGCTGTCACACTCAGGTCAGGAGAGCTGCCGGCCCATCCAGGAATTTTGATGCGATCCTCATATGAGTCTAAACATTAACACTTCTGTAAATTAAAGTGTCCCATGGTGGAAACCCAACATGGAGGACCTCATCCCAAGATTTGAGTACAATGTCATTTTGTGGGAAAGAGTTAAGCTCTGGGACAACCCCTTACCATCCATGCCATAGACAGAAACCAAATGCACTTACAGGACGCAGTCAGAGCCCAAATGTGAAGCAAGCCCAGCTGCAGGCTGTTAAAATCACCTCTACCATCAACATGTGGGAGGCGACCTGCCATGCATATACTAGGCCTGCATAGGACACCATTCACACTGATACATATGATGCAGAGTGTCTGAAAGCTACCCAACTGCTCCGCTGCCTGAGCATTGGGCCGCACAGAACGATGCTTCTGCACCACTAGATGAATGGCGCCCCTATGGGCCCAACTGCACCCTGGATGGATAAAAAAGTGCAAAAGTTTTTTATATGATAAATAAAAAACCTTTATAGATGGGATTTTGGTTCATGTTTTGGCTTAAGACATTTAAGCTGATGACCCACGATCAAGGGATCCCATGCTCACCAGTCCTAACAAAATTGTACAAAAACTACTAGAAAAAAGCAGCATCAAAAATTCTTACCATCCATGCCATAGACAGAAACCAAATGCACTTACAGGACGCAGTCAGAGCCCAAATGTGAAGCAAGCCCAGCTGCAGGCTGTTAAAATCACCTCTACCATCTGGGCTTGCTTCACATTTGGGCTCTGACTGCGTCCTGTAAGTGCATTTGGTTTCTGTCTATGGCATGGATGGTAAGAATTTTTGATGCTGCTTTTTTCTAGTAGTTTTTGTACTCTGGGACAACCCCTTAACTACGGTATATTGATAACAAAGGCCTTTAGTTATATAAAGTATATTATAAACTATAATTTGATGTTACTATGACTGCGTAGGCCATGAATGCTGACCTGATTTAATATTTTTTTCTCAGCTTATTTTTAGAAGGAACAATTAGGTTCGGCTTGTAAGAACTTAAAGAGCCTCTTGTGTCCTGATATTTAAAAACCGATACAACGTGAAGAAGAGTAATCCATCTTGGAGGACTCTTGAAATGCAATTGAAAGCAAACACGGAAGGATAGATTGATGTAAACAAGGTTTTGTACATGTCAAGAGATTGCATTGAATAAGTGAAAACAATAATAAAATTATGATTGAACTCTTGAATCCTCTTGGAAAACACAGAGATTAAAAGGAGCTTCTGCTTACGGGATGTTTGAGTACTATGCAAACCTTCTCACTATGGCTAGCGTGTCTATGGTGAGTCGGGGGAATTCTATCATTACTGCAATTAATGGAGATGCGGAAAATGTATTTTAAAATACCATGTTATTGTATTTTGAGTAAATAATCCCCCTTCAGACCCTCTCGCTCCAGAGGACCCAGCAGGATAATGGATAACATCTACCTACATCTTATTTGTTTTGGTAGTCACTGTACAATGTTTAGTTTTCCCTTTGGAGGCACTGCAGGGATAATATACACTTCTTGGCAAAGGTTATAGCTTCACATAAGGGAGTTACAATGGAGTGCAGTGGACTGACCACTATCAGTAAGAACTAGAATATTGCAGAAAGCTCCCTAAAAGTGGCCCTAATTTTGGCAGTTTTAGTTATCTCTGGCCTAAGGCTGTAAAGTGTCAAATTTGGTGATGTAAATGTTGGATTGCAATCAGTTTACACCTACTGAGAGCGCAGCGTAGTGCCCTTCGCTAATTATTAATATTATTAATTTATTTCTATAGCACCATTAATTCCATGGTGCTGTACATGAGAAGGGGTTACACACAAAACTATAGATATAGTTTACAGTAAACAAATTAAAAATAACAGACTGGTAAAGAAGGGAGAGAACCCTGCCCTTACGGACTTACATTCTACAGGATAATGGGGAGGAGACAGAAGGTCAGGATGCAGCAGCTCTGGTGGTGGTGAGGCGGGAGCTCTGATGGTGATGAGGTGGCAGTCAAGAAGTAAGATGGTAAGAGTGATCCCCCCCTCCAATGCTCACGCTATCTGCTTGCTGTTCTGGTCTCACTACCTTAGTACCTGACAGTGTCAGCATCCGGAGGTGGGGCAACTTTCCTGCTGAGAATAGAGGTCTCGTCTCATGCTTCAATGGTCGAGCGATCTCATCAACGATCCGACTTGACCTAGATCGCTTAAACGACATTTAATGATCGGTAGTGAAATGTCACACGTACAGATATCTTTAATGACGCAGCAACGATTCCGTTTCAAGCGAACTATACTTGTGGTCGTTTGATCGCCTACGTTCTGAATAGGCGAAGTCATTAGCAACATCGTTATCGAGTTGTCACACACACCCATGCTGCAGGTTGGACGGACAATCATCGTTTGGTTTAAGGTCCGGTTCAAAAACCTCCCATCAACTATCAGCCGACTTATCGTTGATCGTTTATACATGTCACACTGAACGACATCGTTACAACATCATTTGAATGACTGAAAATCTGTGATGTTTCCACAATTGTTAATGATATCGTAGTGTGTGACGGGGCCTTAAGTCACAAACAGTGGCCATCTTAAAAAAAGTCAATTTAAAGCCAGATACTCAGGGCACTAAGCGGTGCTGAAAGTCAGGTCCGGGAGAACTTCCCGTTAAGGCGGATCCACTACCGGTGGTGCGCAGCCAAAGCACAAATCAAGATAACCAGGTATAAGAAGAAGCGGCACTCACCGAGGTAGAATAGATGGTCCTTTATTCCGCAATTCTAGAAACGGACAGGGTGCAGGGAGGAGGCCACGCCGTTTCGCGACAGCTGTTCCGGACCCGTAGAAGCGACAGCTGTCGCGAAACGGCGTCGTCGTCCGTTGGCCCCCGTGGCCTCCTCCCTGCACCCTGTCCGTTTCTAGAATTGCGGAATAAAGGACCATCTATACTACCTCGGTGAGTGGCCATCTTACCTCTTTTAGTGAAGATAGTTAGTCAGGCAGTGAAGCTAGAGCTCCCAGCCACACTAAATTTATTACAGACTTACACCCAGACATCTAGGAACACTAGATCTGTCCCAGATTTGCCCGGTCAGCGGCAGACGGCTGGTTCAAGATCAATTCCAGTAGTACACACCACAGGGTGATGGGAGCGTCATCTCAGGTGTGTATGCTCCTTAGACCCTGGCCATTAAAGCAGCTACCAAAATCTCATCCTACTGCCAGTGTACCCATAACAGTTACCGCTCAGCAATGCTGGGGGAAGAGATCACCCCATGGGAAACAGTAGAATAAGACTGCCACTACCAACAGGAAATTGGGAAAGCTTGGAACCGATAACTGGACACTTTTAGCTTCCTGAAATGTCTTAGGATGGCTTTACTCACAATTTTTACCTCTACTGACTTTTGTGAGACCTTATTCTCAGCATTAAATAATACTAAAACCAATAAAAGAAACTGATTGCTCAATGAAGTTAGTAGCGCTTACTTTGGCTTGACAATGTACAAAATATAGGGATGAACAAGTATACTCGCTACTATTCGGAACTCGCTGAATAGTAGCGGTATTCGGGTACTCGCTACTCTCCGAGTATCTTATGAGTACTCTGGAGTAGCGAGTAGTCCAATTACTTTCACAGTGTATATATAGATACACTGCAAAAGTACCCTAAAAGTGAATAAAAGTTGTTAAAAATAATAAAATTACATACTCACCTGTCTGACGCCTGCACTGGGACCGTTCCAAAAGACCTGCGATCACCGGACAAGGACCTGGGACTTTCAGCCAATTAGATGGCTGGTAGCGATCTGGCCAATCAGATGGCGACAAATCACAACCACGTGATCTCTAGCGGCCATCTGATTGGCCAGATTGCAAGGTCCTGGCAGTACACTAGGACCTTGCAATCTGGCCAATCAGGTGGCCGCTAGCGATCACGTGGTTGTGACTTGTCGCCATCTGATTGGCCAGATCGCTACTGTCCATCTGATTGGCTGGAAGTCACAGGTCCTTGTCTGGTGATTGCAGGTCTTCTGGGATAGTCCCAGTGCAGGCGTCGGACAGGTGAGTATGTAATTTTATTGTTTTTAACAACTTTTATTCACTTTTAGGGTACTTTCACAGTGTATCTGTAGATACACTGCGAAAGTAATCGGACTCGCTCTTCTCGCAATGAGTACCTAGTACCGGGACCTACTCGTTGCGAGTATAGCGAATCCGAATAATCGCTCATCCCTAACAAAATACTAACCTTTGATTGAAGATTCAGCAAATGAAATTCAGCAATAAAAAAGTCACTAAGGTAAGGTAAGGTAATTGATTATTTGTTTTTGATTTATTAATAAATACATTGTATACCATATATTCAAATATAACTTTTAGTTATTAGAGCTACAAACATCACAAAATTATGGATTTTTCTTGACGTGACACACCACCCGAGTTATGCTACTTTTTTTTAATGAATTTTGACCAAGCTCAAAAGGTTGAGTGTTTGGTCAGTTTTTTACCTCAGGATTTGTAGCCAAAACCAGAAGTGGTGACGTGTTTCTATTATACTTTTCCTCGGATTGTTCCACTCCTGATTTTGGCTACAAATCCTGAGGTAAAAAACTCATCAAATACTCAATGTGTGAACATGGCCAGATAGATTCAGATGACCAAAATGTTTTGCAGGAGTCTGTCCTACTGGCCACCTCGGCTGTCCATGTTCTCCGGACCATAGCTCATCATTCCTCCTCTAGGCTGCTTTCACACTGGCATATATTCAAATCCGTGTCCATCCATTTTGAATTGGATGCCCACAGATCCATTATGGCCTCCTAAGTTATCCTATAGGCACAGATTGTTCCTAAAGTGGCCATCCATGTGTCTCCATTTTGTCACGGATCTGTTGGTGTTCGCAATTTTCATGTACCCAGAAATGGAAAATGTTCAGTTTCTGGGCTTCCTCAAAAATCGCAGACACCAATGGGCAGACATGGATTTGTATCTGTCCATATGAATTTAACATGGAGCTCTATGGAGGACAGATTCATATGGATCCATGAAAAAAATAGATCAGTGAAACAGATCCATTTTGCTGTACTGAGCATGCTCAGAAACAATGTACAGATCCTCCCACCCCTATCTCTGGTGAAAAAAGTTCAGTGTACACCCGTTGGCATCATTTTGCAAAGATCTGTGCCTGTCCATGACTATACATACATTTTATGTAACCACATGAGAATAGCCTCCTATTGCCTCCTGTGATTAGTGAAGTGTAGTTGCACCATCAGTCATGCTTGATCTTGATATTACACCATCCTACTAATCAAAGGATGCGGCAGGGATGCCGGTAGGGAGGATGAGGTTCAAAGGGTTTTGGTCTGAAGGTCAAGGACTACCATCACGGCAGCTTCACCATGGTCCTGCAATCATATTTCTAAACTGTACTACTTAGACATCTGTGAATCACTCTACACAAAACGGATCCTGATTGCAAGTGAGTGGCTTCAAAGTCAATTCCAAATGAAGTTGTCTTCTTCTTGACTTTTACTTGACCCATTGGAGAATCGTCTGGTACTTTGGTGAGCCTATAAAATTCCACTTGATGGACAGCACCAAACATGAATCAGGTGTCCGTAAAAAAGATATAATTTTGCATAAAATAGAAGTGAATTACATTTTAGACTTTCATTCGGACAGAAGGTTTATACACATTCTGGAGCCAGTTTATATATATTGGGAATAAGGTGTAAAGGAATTTAGCCGACAATCATATTTGATAAGCTTTGACATTGAGCAGCTCTGAAAGTAATGATTAGTAGTAGCATGGGAAACGTGAAAGCCTGACATAGATGAGATCAGGATTGTCCCTTAGAGGTCTGGCAGCTGCGTCTTGGTTGATTAATCCCCTTCACCCAAGACATGATGGAGCTGCTCAGTATTTAATTGGGATATCAGAATGTTAATCCATTTCCAACAAGAGCGTTAGCTATTTTTAATTTCACATATTAGCCTCATCATTCATTTTTTTAATCCTCTCTGCTCTGTAGGAATTTGGTTGTAGTCAGATACCCTTTGAACTTGTGACATGTCAAAGACTTGTTAATATATTGAAGTTTCATCGCAGCTCATGCTCCCTTAAGAAGGATTAGCGCTGATTTCTGAAGATGGCAGTTAACTAAATAGAGACACATACGGTATTTTAGATACCATTTTTTTGTAATTTGTGCTGATAAAGATGACCCATAGCCAGTGATGTAACTTGAAGCTCATGGACCTCAATGAAACAGCTCCAATGGGGCCCCCAATTATTGCAAACCTTTAATAGCATTAGTTTTTTTCTATAGGCCAAAGGAACTTGTGGGGCATCCTGGCTCCATTATCCATTAGCAATTGCAACCCCTGCACCTGTTGTAATTACACCCCTGCCCATAACAACCAAGCATAGCCATTGGTCCACATAAAGGAAGTACAACGTACGAAATACTCTGAGTCCACACAGCCCCACTCAGATGAGAAGAGTTAGTTTGTAGTTTCAGATATTTTTGCAAGAAACCATCCATGTGTGAATATGACCCACCCCAAGGCCTTGGGGTTCCCTGTTCCAGGCGTTGTAGTTCACGAGGGTTTTCACGGGGCCTGTTGCCCGGTCCCGTGGCTCTGGTGGTTGCTTAAAAAGGGGGTTTAAAGTCAATAGATATAAAATAAAAGATGACTTGTGACACCAGCTATGGTTCTGGTAATGCTACCAGCTCTGCCCGACAGACCTACAGAGTGATGGTGGAGCAGCAAGATGGTTACGCTCCCTGTAGGTGGAGCAGGATCCCCCAGGGCAGTAGTGGAAGTAAAGGGTTGTGGACATTCTATGGCAGGAGCAGGATCAGGGGCCGCAATAACTGTCACATACAGGGTTGTTTTTTCCGTACCTTTACTGATGTGATGAGCAATGTGAAGTCCAGGGTACTGTCTGGGTGGTCTGGGAGCAGGTTGGGATCTCCACATCCAATGAGTTATGAGGCCTCCCTGTTGCTCTGTGTGTGTGCGTTAGTCCTGGGCTATTGGAAGCTAGGCCCTGACCCTCACCTGTGTCCTCACTTGTATGGCAGGCGGTGAGAGCCCTTTGCGGGGCACCGCTATATCCGCTGCAATCACTGGCTTTGCTGGGTGGCTGTGCTATTGCGCCAAGAGACTTGAAGTATTCCTGGCCTCCGGTCTTTACTGCTGGGCTGACTGGACCCGTGCAGTCTCTGACTCCGGTGTCCGGGTTGTCGATGTTGCTCTTCTGGGGTGAACTGGTATGGCTTCACTTCCCCTGGCTAACTCGCCTCGCCTCTGACCCTCACTCTTGGGTCCCTCACGCTGGTCAGGCTCTCTCACTGGCACGGGCCTAGCGTAGCACGTCCACCAGGATGTCTTCCTCAGTACTGCTCCTTACTCAACTGCTTGGCCTGGGTAGTCACTGCGGAACCAGGATGCTTTACTCCGGACCCTCGGTGGTATGCCTGCCATTCCTATCCGATCCCTCGTTGTACTCTCTCTTCCTTTCTCTTCAGCGCTCCCGCCCGCGCGCCAGAGCCTCGAGCCAGCTCCCACGGATCCTCTCTGGGGGAACTCTTCACCGAGTCCTCATGACCCTGTTCGGTGCCTTTTCAGGATGCGCCAGGTGTTCAGCCACAACTTCCTCTAGAAGATCAGGCCTCCGGTTTGATGGCTCGGGGTGAACACCTGCACCATGCTCAGAACCGGTCCTCTGTCCCGGGACCACATCCCTCTGGTCGGTAGAAATATCGGGTCCGGATTCAGGTGCACTGCACTACTTGGTGCCCTTAGCATCTCCCTTCTGTCCTGACAGCTTCTCCGCCATCCTGCACTCCTCACTCCCCAATGGAGCTCTCCGACTGTTCTGTCACTCTGACTTAACTCTCTTCCCACCCACACATTTTTCTACCCTCCTATGCTCCCCCCATGGGACTGGGTCCTCCCTGAAGCGGGTTCACCAATGGTTCCCTACCTATGGTGTGTGTGGATGCGTTTTGTGAGGGTCCTTTGAGCGGCATCCCAATTCCCTAGTCACAGGAATACTACACACTTTTATATGGGTGCAGTACCCCTACGTGGTATCCCGACCAGTGGGGCGCCACAAATACTGTAAGGCGATGTGGGCATGTTGAGTATTTGGTGGTAGAAAGTTCTGCATCATCTGGCACCGAAAACATTTTTACTGCGTTTTTGGTGCTTTTTTTTTTACATCTTTTTACCATATGTTTTGCATCCATTCTGAGGTTTAAAAACGCTGCAAAAATGCTGAAAGCATTCAGATGCTACAGGTTTATATCTGCACCAAACGTGAAAGGGAAAAAAGCAACATGTGCACAAACATCAGGATTCTCATTGACTTTTGCTGGTATAAGGATTTGCATGCAGCTTGTGACAAATCGGCACTCAAAATGTGATAAAAACGCACTGAGTGCACAAGGCTAAGGCTGGCTTCACACTACGGCTGTAATCCCATCCGTGGCTGTCCGCTTGAGCCAGACAGCCCTGACCGGATCAGCACACAGAACCGGAGGGCTAATTTGCCCTCGGGTCGGGTGTGCAGCCCGACGCAGCTGAAGTCGTTGATAGGTCAGGACCGCGGCTAGCTCCCGCGAGTCGCGGTCCTGACCTATCAGCGGCTGCAGCTGCGTCCGGCTGCACATCGGACAATAGGGCAAATTAGCCCTCCGGTTCTGTGTGCTGATCCGGTCCGGGGCTGTCTGGCTCAAGCGGACACCCACGGATCGGATCACAACTGTAGTGTGAAGCCAGCCTTAAGGGTAAATGCAAAATTATGCATATACGTATCACGTGTCACCATCACATTTGTCATCCTGATATGATTGTGAAAAATGTGGCATAGTCAGTACCAGACCATAATTAAGATATAATTAAAAATAATAATGTAAAAATATCTCGGAAGATTTAAGAAATATTATTTATAAATTACGAAATCATATCAATCTGCAAATTGTTAATTACTTCTGTGGATTTCCATGAGAGATTTAACCCTTCTGGTTAAGATCACAGGAGGAGTATTTGGTACATTTTCGATGCTGCATATAATTTAGTGGGCAATAAAATGCAGTATATTACAGATCTAGCAAAGTGTATGGGATTTAAGAAATCTCATGTCTGCTGTTGTTTTTTTTAATTACACAGCGTAAACTGACCTAAGGTGCATGTTTAAAATCCACGACATGTCACTTTCTCTTGAAGTAAAATACATTTTATTTCTGGATTTCTCCATAGACTTGATTGAGATGAGAAAATAAATTTACAGGAGGTGCAGGTATTGGACGTCAGAGGGCTGGGGTATAGTTATTTTCTCTGATGAAGCCCCCTTTAGACTGCTTGGGACATCTGGAAGAATGATTATCTGGAGAAATAAAGCTGAGCGCTACCTTCAGCCCTGTGTGATGCCAACAGTAAAGCATAAGACCATTCATGTGTGCGGGCTTTTCAACCATGGAGGGGGCACACTCAGAATTTTTGCCTACCATGAGTAAGGCTGGGGTTCCATTTGGAAGGCACAATCCGGTAACCGCATCCATTACCGGATATGGTATTACCATGTGCCGTCACATTTGGCATCACATTGCCGATCTGGATCCAGTAATGGATCCAGATCTGCAATGAGAAAACATTGTGGCACCAAAAACAGAATCCGGTACCACAAGGCACATTCATGTACCGGATCTGGTTGCCATAGGCAAAAAAAAAACGGATCCGGTCATTATAAAAAAACCAGATCCAGTTTTTCAACGGCTCCGAAAAATGCAGCCTGCATGATTTTTACCACAGGCTGTAAAAACGGATGCGATAACCTGATTACATTAAGTGCAATCCGGTTTTTCTATTACAGCCTATGGATGCGGATCCGGATCCGGTTTTGACCATTTTTAATGGTCAAATGCGGATCTGGTTTTGAAAATAAAAATGCAAATGTGACCCTAGCCTAAAGAATTGGATCTAAACATCCTCCAACAGCAACTTCTCCCAATGATCCAGGGGCAATTTGGTGATGAACAAAGCTTTGTCCAGCATGATGGAGACCATGTCACAAGGCGAAAGTGATAACAGTGGCTCAAGGAACAAAACATTGACATTTTGGGTCTATATGCTCCCTAGAACTCAATCCAATTGAGAACCTTTGGCCAATTCTCAAAAAATGGTTGGGCAAATAAGAACACAGAAATTGTGAGGACTCCAGGCGCTGATTAAACAAGAATGTGTTGTCATCAGTCAGGATTTGGCCCAGAAGCTGATATTCAGCTGTCAGGGCGAAGGGCAGAAGTCATGAAAAGTAAGGGTCAACTCTGGAAATATTGAGTCTTTTAGGCCCCTTTCAGACTGGCGTATCTGGACAAAAAAACGCATCTACCGAGGGTCCCGCCTAACGGCCGCACTTGCGTCACGCTTGCGGCAAGCCCCATGCATTGTGTACGGGGCTTGCTGCAATGTATGGCAGGTGCGGTAAGTGTGGTTGCGGCAGATGCGGCAGGTGCAGCCGCGAAAAAAAATGCTGCTGACTGCGTTTTTTTTCGCGGCTGCACCTGCCGCATCTGCCGCAACCACACTTACCGCACCTGCTGCACACTTAACACAAGCCCCATAGACAATGCATTGGGCTTGCCGCAAGCGTGCCGCAAGTGCGGCCGTTCGGCGGCAGATGCGGCAGATGCGGTAAATCTTCCGTATTTTGGCGAAAACGCCAATGTGAGAGGGTCCTTACATATACTTTATATATCATTAATAAAAGTGTAAAAATGTATGAATTGCTAATAACTGTGCTTCATTAATTGGAGAAACATCTAACTAAAGATCTAATAACACTGAAGCAGCACTTTGTGAACACCAAAATTTGTGTCAGTCTCGAAACTTGGCCACGACTGTATCTAGACACCCTGATTGCTACCATAGCTGCGGAAAGACATTGATTTGCTTCCTTGTATGGGATTATAATTTATACATCACCAATACATATTTCATTAGCAGTTAGATGTCACAGTACAGCAAAAAATAACCATTGTTGAGTACAGTGACAGACCACAATCAATTCAGTCCAGAAGGACCTGTACTCAGGATGGGTGCAGATGATTTTTTTTCGTATTGTCATGTGTATCTATTCGTCCGGTTTTTAATTCCATACGACAACTGTTGTTTAGTTGTAATTGATCCGCAAAAAACTCATGACTTATACAATTGTGGCCAAAAGTATTGACACCCCTGCAATTCTGTCAGATAATACTCAGTTTCTTCCTGAAAATGATTGCAATTACAAATTCTTTGGTATTATTATCTTCATTCAATGTGTCTTTAATGAAAAAACACAAAAAAGAATGAAGCAAAAAGCTAAACATTGATCATTTCACACAAAACTCCGAAAATGGGCCAGACAAAAGTATTGGCACCCTCAGCCTAATACTTGGTTGCACAACCTTTAGCCAAAATAACTGCGATCAACAGCGTCCAGTAATCATCAATGAGTTTCTTACAATGCTCTGCTGGAATTTTAGACCATTCTTCTTTGGCAAACTGCTCCAGTTCCCTGATATTTGAAGGGTGCCTTCTCCAAACTGGGACCGTATACTTTTCTTTGAATGCCCCTTTTTTTCTCCTGTAAACTCTATGTTGATGCCTTTGCCCAAAAAGTTTTGTGTGAAATGATCAATGTTTTGTTTTTTGCTTCATTCTCTTTAGTGTTTTTTCATTTAAGACAAATGAATGAATATAATAATACCAAAGAATTTGTGGTTGCAATCATTTTCAGGAAGAAACTGAGTATTATCTGACAGAATTGCAGGGGTGTCAATACTTTTGGCCACAACTGTATATATATATACAAAAGCTCTACTTTTGTCTCATCTGACCAGAGAACATTCTTCCAAAACGTTTTAGGCTTTCTCAGGTAAGTTTTGGCAAACTCTAGCCTGGCTTTTTTATGTCTCGGGGTAAGAAGTGGGGTCTTCCTGGGTATCCTACCTTACAGTCCCTTTTCATTCAGATGCCGACTGATAGCACGGGTTGACACTGTTGTACCCTCGGACTGCAGGGCAGCTTGAACTTGTTTGGATGTTAGTCGAGGTTCTTTATCCACCATCCACACAATCTTGCGTTGAAATCTCTTGTAAATTTTTCATTTCCGTCCACATCAGGGTGGTTAGCCACAGTGCCATGGGTATTAAACTTTTTGATGACACTGCACATGGTAGACACAGGAAAACAATTCGGTTTCTCAAGTCCTGTTTGGTCTTCTTTCTTTTCTCCGTGCTCAATGTGGTACACACAAGGACACAGGATAGAGGTTGAATCAACTTTAATCCATGTCAACTGGCTGCAAGTGTGATTTAGTTATTGTCAACACCTGTTAGGTGCCACAGATAAGTTACAGGTGCTGTTAATTACACAAATTAGAGAAGCATCACATGATTTTTCTAACAGTGGCAATACTTTTGTCTGCCCCCTTTTTATGTTTGGTGTGGAATTAGATCCAATTTGGCTTTAGGACAATTCTTTTTGTGTTTTTTTCATTGAAGACAAATGAAATGAAGATAATAATACCAAAGAATTTGTGATTGCAGTCATTTTCAGGAAGAAACTGAGTATTATCCGACAAAATTGCAGGGGTGTCAATACTTTTGGCCACAACTGTAGGTGAAAACCAGTATGTGATCCATTTTTTTTCACTTTCATTGACTTATAGTGGGAGAGGACCATCCGAAATATGGATTAAAGTAGGGTGCTACATGTGAACTACTACATTGACTTGCTTTGGTCACTGCTGTCCTTATTCTACCTTATGTCCAGCAAACTGTATTCAATAGGTTTGTGTGAATAAGCGCTTAGCCCCATAGCTGATGTCAAGACTTTAAGGATGATTGCGTATTTGCTTTAGGATTTTGTTGCAGAAAGTTCTGCCTTTCGCCCCAATCATCTGGAATGATCCCCATTTCTGCAGCAAAATCAGCAGTGCCGGAATTTGCAATAGGGTCCTAATTTATCAAGTGTTTTTTGCCTTACATGCCTTGGGTCAATGATCCGCCATTGGAAAATGTGTCATGAAACAAACTGACTAAATAATTAAAAATTTTGCCATTATCTATAATGATAAATGTGATTACGATGGTAATAAGGAGTATATCCACTAAATGAAATAAACACAATGATAACTAAAATAGTAGACGCTGTGATTCTATTCCATTATAATGAAAGTTCTGAAACCGGGGTGAGACTCGTTGGGCTCCAACTGTCCATTATGATTATGATTATGATTATGATGGACATATGTAGGAAGCAGATCAGAACCTTTGCCTTTGGGGAATGAAGTCCTGGATACACCTCTGATAAATGTGTCACTTATACATAGAGTACCCTCTATGGTATATATGTGAATGATATACGGTATCAGTCATTGTAGTATATACCCCTCCATTTGTCTAGGGGTGATGAACGCTAGAGTCATGTAATAGGTTTATGATGACTTCTACACCTGAATCTCCCTATAACCTGAGCACAGTTTATGTAGAGAGGCCTTCAGAAGGATTATACATAATACAGGCTACAAGAAGAGGCTGTTCAGTAGATAGAAGTGTTATTTAATCACTTGTCTTAAAAATGAGCATATGAGCCAAACCGTCAAGTATTGCACTTTATACAAGCCTGGCAGAGCCACTGTGTTCAGGGTACTGGCAACTATTGCAGATAAGTGAAAGATGATCTTATTTAAGAGGTTGTCTGGAAATCATTTTTGTATATTCATAGACTTACAGAGCTGTAGCCGATCACAGGGCTCAGAAGCTTGTACTACCTCCATCAGCACAGCCCAGAGACTGACTGCAGTGGTCACGTGTAGTCACAGCTGCAGTCTGTCACAATGGAAGTGCTAGACGGTGAGTATAGCAATATTTGTTACTTTCAATATCTGAAATGATAAATACGATTTCTTTCCCAACAATCCCTTAACTGGTCTCTACCCCTTATTAAATTAAAAAAAGAATAACAAAAAGACATTTGGATAAATTAAGAGGTGGCATACATCCTGGGGAAAATGGGACAGTTGTAAGTAACTGTAGGTACAATACATACATATATATGTGTATGTCAGGGCGGACCTACCGTGGCGCAGCTGGTGCAGCTGCACTAGGCCCCAACCGGCTAGGGGCCCCTCAAGCCTGCAGGGGGCCCCCAGCCGACCCCCATGACGCTGTGCCAGTGTGCCAGATGAGAGGGGTTAGCCTACTGCTTCCCTGGCTGAGCCCGACCCTCCTCTCCTCTGCTCCTCTCCTCTGTTCCCAGACTGTGCGTCTCGCTCGATCAGGTAGGAACAGCAGCACATATGGCCCCCTCCCCGCTCCTCGCTGGGGCCGATAGCATCTCCCCCCCGGACCTCACGATGGCCGATAGCACCCCCTCCCCCTGCTCCTCACCATTGCTGCACCAGGGCCCCTGTCGCAAAGTCCGCCACTGGTTATGTGTATGTATATAAATATAAATATATATATATATATATATATATATATATATATATATATATATATGGCTCTAAAGTTACTCCGAGTCACACTTTGTGCCATCAACCTGTCCAGTTAAGAGGAAACACTGACTGTGAATCAATTTCTCCTGCTGTTGTGCAAAGGGAGCAGACAACAGGTAGAAATGATAGGAATTAGCAAGACACCCCTATAAAGGAGCGGTTCTGCAGGTGGTGACCACAGACCATTTCTCTGTTCTCATCCTTTTTGGCTGTTGTTTTGGTCACTTTTGCATTTTGTTATTGCCCTCATCCCTAGAGGTAGTATGAGGCGGTGTCTACAACCCACAGACATTGCTCAGGTAGAGCAGCTCATCCAGGATGGCATATCAATGTGATCTGTGGCAAGAAGTTACCTGTGTCTGTCGGCACAGAGTCCAGAGCATGGAGCAGGACAGAGCACCAGGAGTCGTGGAGAGGGCTGAAGGACGCCAACACCCCATCAGGACAGCTACCTCACCAACTACCATCTTTCTGAGGACGCAGTTTCAAACGCATCAAATAAATCACTATTTTTATTACTATTACTTCTGGATCTTGTCATTTATAACAGCAGTGCAGATCTTTATCTGTGAGTTTCATTTGGTTCTAGTTCCTAAGGTGTAAAGAGAGCATGAGTACAATGATTTCACATTTTCCATTCCATTTTATTTGAAAAAATAAAATAATTTTTAAATTGATGGAAGCCACACATATCAAAACTGTTTGGACAGGGTTAACAAAAGTCAGCAAAAGTAAGTGGTACTACTGAAAATCACCCGGGGGGGGGATCAATATTCAACTAAGCCACCTGACCATGTATGAGAGCATATTAGAGAGTCAGAGTCTCCCAGAAGCAAAGATGGTCAGACGTTCGCCAATCTGTGGACAACTGGACTAGCATTTGTGGAACATTTTCAGAAATGTTCCTCAATGTTATAGTTACAAAAATATTGACTATCCCACCATCTACTGCATAGAATATCATCAAAATATTTAGAAAATCAATACTGCATTAAAAACAGACTTGATTCAGTCATACAAATCACTGATTGAGCTCAGGAATATTTCCAGAAATCCTTGTCTATGAACACAGATTGCCATACAATCCACAAATGCAAGTTACCGCTCTATCATGCAAAGAAGAAGCCAAATATCAACACAATCCAGAGATGCTGCCGACCCCTCCGGGCCAAATGTCTCTTAAAATTGACTGACATGAAATGGAAACCTCCTCTGTGGTCCAATGAATCAAAATGTGAAATTAATTTTAGAAACCATGAACGCCGTGTCTTGTGGACTCAGGAGAATATGCACATAGTCTGTGGAGCCTCGGTTAGGAGTCTCAAACACAGGACTAGCCAGATGTCCTTCCAGGGAAGGACCCAGCCAAGGGGTGGCTCCTTGCGGAGAACACCATAACCACCATATTAAGTGTCCCTTTTAGTCAATATCCAACTCTTTTACAAGTTTAGAGATATGACAAGGAAATTCCAAGGCCAGGTATCCATCCACAGACAGCTGTTTCGGGTGTTGCCCCTAATCAGTGTGGAGTAGGATTCTGGCTAGGTGGGAGCAATGCCTAGTAGACTAACATCACAAAGCATTCACTGATCTCTGGGAGACCAGTCCAAGAAAACACTGCGGGCAGCCGGCCAATGCGCCCAAACACAGTGAATTCCTAGGCGCATTGCCCCCTGGAAATTATGAATATGCTTTGTGATGTTGGTCTATTAGACCTTGCTCCCACCTAGCCAGAATCCTACTCCACACTGATGAGGGGCAACACCCGAAACAGCTGTCTGTGGATGGATACCTGGCCTTGGTATTCCCTTGTCATATCTCTAAACCTGTAAAAGAGTTGGATATTGACTAAAAGGGCCACTTAATATGGCGGTTATGGCGTTCTCCGCAAGGAGCGACCCCTTGGCTGGGTCCTTCCCTGGAGGGATATATGGCTAGTCCTGTGTTTGAGACTCCTAACCAAGGCTCCACAGACTCTATTTGCATATTCATAATTCCCAGGGGGCAATGCGCCTAGGAATTCACTGTGTTTGTGCGCTTTGGCCGGCTGCCCGCAGGGTTTTCTTGGACTGGTCTCCCTGAGATCAGTGAGTGCTTTGTGATGTTGGACTCAGGAGAAGAGAGAGGGACCATCCAGCTAGTTATCAGAGCACACTTCCCGCATCACTGATGGTTCAGGCTGCATTAGTGGCTATGACATAGTGCCTTTCATGTGTAATCTACCTATCACTGCTGAGAATTTTAGAACAACATATTCCCCATCCAGATAATGTCTGTTTTAGAGAAGGTCTTGCAAATGTCAACCATATACTGCATCCATCACAGCAGCATGATTTCTCGGAAGAATAGTTCTGGTGATGAACCGGCCGCCTGCAGTACAGACCTTTCCCTAACAGAGAACATTTGATGCATCATGAAACTAAAAATCTGACCAAGACCCCGGTCAAGGAATCTTCATCAGACAAGAATGGGACAACGTTCCTCTTCCAGAGCTCCAGTAATTTCTTACTTCTCAGATGTTCACAAAACTGTTGTAAAAATTAGAGACCATGCCACACAATGACAGACATGGCCGCTTCAGTTTTCTTTAGATATGTTGATGTCATTCATTTCTAAATGAAACAGAAAAATGTCTAATCTGATATGTAATCTATGTTGTGTTTTGAATAAAATCTGACTATATTTTCAGATCATTCTATTCTTTTTATTTTATTTTTACATTTTATCTTATTTTCCCAACTTTTTAGGAATTGTGGTTGTGTATATATAAATCTCTTTTGTCATATAAATCCATAATACCGCTTGTTAACTTAAAATGGCCCCGTCTTTATCTATATAAATCAGACAAAAATAAAATTATAGCATATAAATTGTTCTTCATTAGAAGCTTTGCTTTCAGTGGAGGACATTTATCATTGAGCCTGTACAAAAAAACTCCCATTCTATTAACCCTCATGTTGACACAAGCTTTACTAAACCTAATAGCAAGCTCAGGTCAGTCTCATCTGCTCGATTGTCTCACATGCATCTCGCATGTGTCACCCGGTCGCCAGCTGTCTGAACAGGAGCATGGAGCTCCACAGCACACAATTAGCTCCATACTCCCATTCAGAGAGGTAGGGTCCAGGCCGAGTGACTCATGCGAGATGCATGATAAGTGTGTCTCTGCCCTAATGTGTGTAGTAACATACTCATTGGTAGCCACTTTTCAACCCCCGCTGACACCACATGACTGTATTTGGGCCCTGCCAAATTACAGAGTGGTTGTTGTAAGCAGCAGAGGTCACTTTTGAAAATGTTCTCAATACAAGTCTATGGAAATTTAGAACTGGGCCCTGTAGCCTCGTTCTGAGTCCCATAGGTTTGTATTGAGAAGAGTGACTTCTGGAACACAGTGATTTGGCAGGTCACAAAAGTCATTGCTTAGTGCAAACCTGAATCCAATAGAAAATTTATGGAAGGAACTAAAGCTCAGAGTTCATAGGATCCATGGAACTTCAAGATTTGTAGAGTGTTTGTGCGGAAGAATGGCCCAAAATCCCACCTGAGCAATGCATGCAACTAATTTCACCACACAGGAGGCGTCTTGAAGCTTCATCACCTACAAAGGCTTTATAAAATATTAAATACATTTCAATAAACATTTTCAATACTTTTTCCCTGTGTCATTTCTCATTATTACACATCACTAAATGTATGGACATCTCTGGTTCAATTTCTGTGTCTCTGTGGATTGGATGGATTTTTATTGACAGCTTGTGAGAAATTTAGGTCAATTTCACCTTTAGAAATATATTTATTCAGAAAATTGGTGACGTGTTCAATACTTATTTCAGCCTCTGTATACATATCAACTATCCAAATTTGATCTCATACTGACTTGTAGAATCGAGGTGAAAGATTACTGGAAAATGGAAAATTAAAAATAAGAAACAATGACAGAAATGCATTTTTTCTTTCACCATTTCACCTCCCTTGGAATACTTTTCTGTTTTTGTGATTTGTTTCATTCAAAATGACAACTTGATTTGCAAAACATAAGCCTCCATATTGCTATCTTGATGCAAAAATTTAAAAAACAATAAAAATTATGGCTCTTGACAAAAGGGAAGGAAAAAATAAATGATTGCAAAAAATAAAAATAATGGCTTGCTCATGAAAGGGTTGATACAGCCACTTACAAATATTTCTGTTCTGTGACTTTATGCAGCGACGAAGGCAAAATGTTTCACTGAGTCAGCTCCTGGGGAACTACAAGTTGCAGCACATCCAGCTAGATTGAATGTTTTGATCATGGTGGGCTGGATAGTCGCACAAAAGAGCAGTGTTGTGACAAGACAAGAGGGAGTAGCACAACGGGCATTGACCGCAGAATAACCATTTAATTTGTCAAATTACTTCAGGTGCTCCATAATTATAGGCTGCCAGCCCGGCTTTTATCTGCACAGAAGTGTGCGCTTATTTAACAGCTTTCACTATTGTAAAAAAAATAACATGGTAAAGAGATTACTTTAATCATATAGGTACATTAAGCTTTAAGTGGAAGACAAGCCATAGTAGCAAAGATGGAAGAACAAATGAACGCGCCCCATTCAGATAGCAGGAAAGAATAATAGAGGTGGCAAGTGAAGCAGCTGCGTGTTGTGTCTGTCACATGCCAGGACGGAAAGAAGGGCTATTTTCTTAATTTGGTAGAACATAAAATAAGGTTAATAGTATCTAATATCCTCACAGTTAGCTAATTGGTTATATTCAGCTTTAGGGAGTGGTCAGTTGGCCGCATGGCTCAGATGACCATCGCATGGCAATGCTTGGACCAGCCGGCAGCTCTCCTGACCCGAGTGTGACAGCTGCATAGAAATATATGAATAGAATGGAAGATCTGGCACCACAAGCTTCTTCATGCATTTAAATCTTTATTTCTTCATATAAATTCCAAATATATTTTTGGACTTTATATGAAGAAATAAAGATTTAAATGCATGAAGAAGCTTGTGGTGCTGGATCCTCCATTCTATTCATGCTTATCAGGTAATACCGGCAATCATTTCCAGGTGCACGCCCTTGGAGAAGAATACTGATGAGGCACTATTCCCCTTTTCCATTCCACAAGTGCATACAAAAATATGTTATGCTCAGGTCAGGAGAGCCACCGGACAATCCTAGTCTTTTAATGTGATGTTGTCTGAGTTATATATATAAAGTTATATAAAGTCAGAGACTAGGGTCAAACTTGTGTCTGCCCCTATCCTGCAAGATGCGTTCAAAACTTAGAAATTTGCAGGCTCAGCACATAGCGTTACCGGCATGTAACACTATGCGCCACCCCTTTATAGCATCCCTGTGGTTACCGAATTGATGACACAGCCACCAGCTCCACTCAGCACTCATGGATATGTGGTTTTGATGAGCGCACAGGAAATGCGGTTTGCAGCATTTTCCTATGAACTCTGCAAAAGCGCATATCCGGGAGTGCTGAATGGAGCCAGCGACTGCGTCATAAATCCGGTAATCATAGGGATACCATAAACAGCCGGCATATAGCGTTACATGCCGATAATGCTATTCGCTGAGTCTGTAAATTTCTAAGTTTGCAGCTCATCTGCCAGGCTAGGGGCAGACGCAAGTCTGACCTTAGCCTGTGTTAGAGAGTAAAAAAATCCCTGGTCTGTGGAGCGCTAGGACTCGAGATAAATGGCACTAGGGTTATTTTTAAAAAATTACCATATATACTCGCGTATAAGCCGAGTTTTTCAGCCCAAAATTTGGGCTGAAAAGTCCCCCCTCGGCTTATACGCGAGTATATAAAAAAATAAAAAAAATACCACAGCAACCCCGGAGGTATACAGGCCCCCCATCAAGTTCCAGGGCCCCCCCCCCTTGCGCGCCAGCCTGTAAAGGAAAATCATACTTGCCAGTGTCCTGTCGCGCCGTCCGCAGCTGCCGACATGACGATCCCGGGCTCCATTCAGCGTCTTCCGCATTTCCTGTAGTCGAGGGCAATGACGTCATTGCCCGCGACCACAGGAAGTCGGAAGCCGGAAGACGCTGAATGGAGCCTGGGATCGTCATGTCGGCAGCTGCGGACGGCGCGACAGGACACTGGCAAGTATGATTTTCCTTTACAGGCTGGCGCGCAAGGGGGGGGGCCCTGGAACTTGATGGGGGGCCTGTATACCTCCGAGGCTGCGGCTGTATACAGCCCTGGGGCTGCGGCTGTATACAGCCCTGGGGCTGCGGCTGTATACAGCCCTGGGGCTGCGGCTGCTGTATATACCTCTGGGGCTGCAGCTGCTGTATATACCTCTGGGGCTGCATGTGGGGCTGCATATACCTCTGGGGCTGCATATACCTCTGGGGCTGCATATGGGGCTGCATATACCTCTGGGGCTGCATATGGGGCTGCATATACCTCTGGGGCTGCATATGGGGCTGCATATACCTCTGGGGCTGCATATGGGGCTACATATACCTCTGGGGCTGCATATACCTCTGGGGCTGCATATACCTCTGGGGCTGTATATACCTCTGGGGCTGCTGCATACTACCACTGGGGAGGCTGCTGTATACCTCACTGCTGGGGGTTGTATACCTGTGCTGGAGTCCACCCTCGGCTTATACGCGAGTCAATACGTTTTCCCAGTTTTTGGGGGCAAAAGTAGGGGGTCGGCTTATACACGGGTCGGCTTATACACGAGTATATACGGTATTTCTTTATTAACCTCTTACAGGCCACTACGCGTTTCTGCAGCAAAGCGCTGCCTTCATCAGGTAGTGCAAGAGGGTATTGCCAGAAAGGACCTGTGGTGACATCAATCCGGTCACGTGACCGTGGCAGGAGCTGGAGCTCCCGGAGCAAATTTCGGTGCCTCCACTATACCTCCAAGCGGAGGTGGATTCACAGGTGTAAGACCGCAGTTGTGCAGGGTTGCACAACCACCTCTGGTGAGTGGCTACACAGCCCTGGGCCTAAATCTACTTCAAAAACTTTCTTCACATGTGCTCCCACCCCCTCCCCCCTTTTTGTCTTAGCCTGTGTTAGGTACACAAATGAGCTTTACCAGATGTACATTCAGGACGTGAGTGCTCTATGGAGGGTCACATAATTATATACAACTCGGGCTGGAGCGATTCATCAAGCTGGAATTAAACTCATATGTCTCTTTGGTGAGCTCCTACAACTTGTCATTGAGTCCATCTGGATGGAGACACCATAGTTGGTATATCCAGTTTGCTTCTTTCTTATTTAGTACCTGGACCCGGTTTATGATGTCTGCAGGTATATGTTCCACTGCGGTTAGTTGGATGTCAAATCTTCTCCCATATGTAGTGAGAAGGTGGTGTGACAGGTTGTGTGTGAGCGGTCCTGTCTTGACGTTGAGTCTGTGGCTATTCAGATGGGTTCGGACCATCTGGGTGGTACGACTGACATACTGAAGGCCACATACGCAGGTAATAACAAAGATTACAAAATTAGACTTACAGGATAACTGGTATTTGACAGGAATAACTTCCCATGTCCTGTTCGATGTAGTGGATTTCTGCCCTTGTATTAGGGTTTTACAACATTGATATTTCTTTTGCCCACATTTATAAACTACAATATGGGTGTTGGATATATTCCCCTGATTATGGATTTGATTAGTATTATGGATAGGGGTTTTCTCAGGTGACTTGGTGCTATTATGTTTCTAATAGTTTTACCCCCTCTGAAGGTGACTCCTGGTCTATTCGGCAGAATCCCACACAAAAGGGGATCCTGTTGTAAGACATGCCAATGTTTGGAGAGAATCTCCTTTATTTTTCAGGTCCTGTTACAGCTATGAAATTGTATCTACATCTCAAAATAACACAGAACAAGCTGTCTTTGAGGAGTAATCAAAAATTTAGATCCAACGATTTAAAATAAAAAATTACCCAAAGAAATTAGTCAGAGGCTTATAAACACAGGAAGACTGTTCAAAACAAATGCAAAATAAAAATATAAATACAGAAGTGTTATTAAATGAAGGAAATGAAAATAAAATAAAAATAAGAATTGCACAAAAAAGATCTTAGCACGACGGAGACACAATTTCATAACTCCTTTCATAACGGAGTGTAACATCCTTTGGTCTTCTTACTGGGAATGCCGTGAATCTTCACCCGGATACCCTCATTCAGAGGTAGCCACTTTCTCCAATGTAACAGTCAATGAAAATCAGACCGTACTCTGATGCCATTTTTTTACAGACCAACATGTTGTCCCCTCAATTTTATGTAAATGACTCGGTCTGTGACAAATCATGGACATGTGAACAGCCCCGTTCACTATTTTAGGTACAAATACTATTCCAGAAAAAGATGGACTGCACTCTTACGGAAAAATGAATTAACCCTCAATCACATGTAGGAGTGTGGAGTATTGTCTGTTACCCCCCGGACTCCCTGAAGACCTCAATGGCCTAGTGTAATATGTAATGTGGTGTGATGTATAGCTTACCATGTGATGTAATAACGGTATGATGGGAAGTAATATAGGATGCTGTTTATATATAGGATGTAGTAGTGTTTATACTTTATATGTAATGCATACTAGTGAAGTATATATGTTTATTCATTTTCTAATGGTAAGGGTCCAGTAGTGTTTATGGCCACAAAATGCCGCCACCTCCTATCCACTCTTGTGGAACAGAGAGGGAGGTGCACAGTTATGTCTGGGAAGGTGGTAGTGCTGGCAGGGTTAACTGCATAGTTGGCCCACAGTGGGGTGGGCGTTGGGAGCTTAGAAAAGTGGATTTAGTTCCTGAGTGCAGAGTTAGAGTCAAAGGTGTCGTGTGTGGTGTAGGAAGAGCAAGAAAAGCAAGCTGTTGGTGTTCCACTAAAGTCTTATCAATGTGTGGTTCCCTCAACCTGTGTTGTCTGAGTAGTTTTGTGCTCATGGATAAGGAGTGCAGCCATTCATTGGGAAGAGTTCTGGTCTTTGCAGTCTTTCTGAAGTGGACAAGAGCACCCACTGACCTTTTGTGTCCACACGCACACACACCCCAATGTTTTCTGAGGCTTGCCGAGGCAATTAGAGCGAGCCCCTTATCCATGAATTACACCTGTGCATGGTACACATGGATATCACACAGATTGGGCACTGATACAATCTGTGTATTGTCCTTTATTTTCATGGTCTTATAGACTTGCATGTGAAATTGTAATCGATGACACCAATCAAGAAGGGACATATCTCTGTGATTGTATTTTTGCAGTCACAATGTTTGAAAACTAAAACAGAAATCACTCATAGAAAAAAATGTGTTTCATGAACATGTCAATAAGGTCTAAATTGAGATACTTTGGTGTGTATTTTGGGGTCTATATGGCTGTGAGCTCACAATGAGGTTTTCGTGAGTTTTTGATGCTGAGTATTTGGGCTGCAGTGTCATACAGTTCCAGCAGAGTCGATGGGATTGATAGAAGTCTCCTGCCCGCTGTGCTTCTTTTGTATTGTAAATCGACCTGCAATGTGTGTTTTCATTCCACAACATGTCAATTTCTGTTATGGATATGCTGAGTTGTATGTGCAGATTTTTCCCTTAGATTTTCAATGGATGTGCAAAATCCACAAGTAACAAATGCACGAGTGTTTTTTTAATTACATTGATCCACAGACAGCGCTTGGCCTGAAAACACAGTTGTTTGAACAAGCCTTAACAGTACAGATGAGCGAACCTTTCAAGGTTCGGTTCTGGTCACCGAACTTCCCGGTGTTAAGCAAACCTGTTCGGATTCAGAGTTTGGGTGCTTTACGTTTGCAGAGCACTGGAGCGAGCGTTGCTGTGGTTGGGTGTAGTTGGGGCTTGGCCCAGTGTGAGTCGTGTGCCAGGTTTGATCGGCTTCTACTGGGATCAATTTTTTGGGTGCAGTGTGCGTGCAAATTAATTTGAAAAATTAAAAAACCTGCCCTCCCACCCCTGGAAGTGTTTTACTTATGGCTGACTGCATGTGAGCGGAGAGCTGAACTGCCAATCAGTGACTTCCAGTGAGGTTTGTGATATGTTTGGGGTCACGAACAGTGCACCAAAACGTTAAACTGCATCGCCTGAACCCAAATGTCAAAAGGTTCCCTTATCTCCACTATACAGAACTTTTCTACAAAAATTTAGAAGTGGGTTTGCTTTGAAACCAATATCAAAACATATTCAAAGAATGTGTTTTATACAGATTTTTTATGAATTCACATAAAAAAACTCAGTGCCATCATACTCTAGAGATTCTCCTTACCAAGGGATAGGCCATAAATGTCCAATCAGACTCTCAATACCCATTCCAATCAGATATTTGAACTAGACGATATTTTTGTAGTTGCTGCAGCCTTTTCTGCTCTCTTGACCTGCATGAGGTCTACAGAGTATAATATTTGCTGGGTATTATGCCTCTCTATCAAGTTCAGTATTTTACATCAATATTTGTAGCCAAAACCAAGAGTTGGTGATAAATACAGAAGTGGTGACATGCTTCTATTATATTTTTCTACCCTTTTCTACCCTCAAATTATTTCACTCCTAGTTTTGGCTACAAATGCTGATAGAAAAAAAACACAAAATGAGCATATACCCTATAATAAGGCAATTAATAAATAGTAATAGTACAAGTAAATAACATAGAGTACTTGGTCAACACTGTTTGACCAAAAAGTGTAAAAGCCATCCCAACACGACAAGGTGTACCCAGTCGGGACGGTCCAACTCTAATATTAAACCTTATCTTGTGTCAGTGCCATCAATGTGGATTAAAGAAGAGCATCTCAGTGCTCCTACTACAGCATCATGTCCGGTGGAAGCTATATTGATGACGTGCCTAGCTCAGAAAGAGGGTCTATGCCCATATTTGTACAAAGTACGAAAAAATGCATTAAAAAAAGCCAGATCATAAGTTGATATATGTACAATAGTAAAAGCACCCTAACACTGTGGCCACTTCACAGACAAACCCCAAGAGCAAATCACAAATGATTACTATAGTAAGTAAATAGTATTACTACATGTAAATAAAATATAGGGCACTTGCTTAAAACTGTTTGATCAAAAAATGTAAAAACCATCTCACAACAAGGTGAACCCATCTAATATTGTATATAAGTAAATAACATAGAGTACTTGGTCAACACTGATCAAAAAGTGTAAAAGCCATCCCAGCACGAAAAGGTGTACCCAGTCGGGACAGTCCTACTCTAATATTAAAACATTACCTTTTGTCAGTGACATCAATGTGAATAAGGGCAGAGAATAATGAGGCCCTTCTGAAGCCACCTGTCCATGGGAAGCTACGTAGATGAAATGCCTAGCTCAGAAAGAGGGACTATGCCCCTATTTGTTTAAAGTACAAGCTTTTTGATCAAACAGTATTAATAAAGTACCCTATGTTATTTACTTGTACTAATACTATTTACTTACTATAGATTATATGCTCATTTTGTGTTTTTCTCTAGGGTTTTGTCTGGGAAATGGAAGAAAAAAATAGTCCAGCGGAGAAGTCCAGATTGCAAATTTAATAAATGACATAAAAAGCATCCATCTAGTCTCCCCACTAAATGGATGCTTTTTATGTCATTTATTAAATTTGCAATCTGGACTTCTCCTCTGGACTAGTTTTTTCTTCCAGTGAATAGCCCGGCACCAGGGCGGTATCCTTGCGGAGCACACACCAGACCGGATGGAATCATTATACTGGTGAGCTGCCTCTCTATCTTCCATTCCCATAGTCTCATTGTCTCGGAAATGGCCACAATGTGAAGGTGTTCTTACTATGGCACATATACCAACTTATGCTTTGGGTCATTTTTTTTACTGAGTCAAATTCTGACCAAATACTAAATGTGTGAACGTGGCCTTATATTGATTAATTTCTCCGGAGGAACACTGCAATACAAAGCATCGCCACCAGGGGTGCTGTCAAGATTTGGAATTTCACCAATTAGATTTTGATGTACTATCTCAAATATACAGTATATCATAACATACTGAAGCTTTAAAAGCCTGCAGTCTTTGGAAAGCAGACACATTGTGATATCAGAGCTCATACATAATGCCAAAATGATACTTTCCTGGTTTAACCTGTGACTGTCCTATTAGTTAATGAATATATTATGGATCTTTGCAGTACCACTTTTAAATTACTGTTGCTATTACATTATTATTTTTCCTAAGCTTTTCCTATATCGCAATCATTTCTTTAATAAACCTCCTTTCCTTGTGACAATATATAAAGGACGTTTTTCCTAACAATGATGAAATAGCGCAGCTTTACGTAATCACCACTCAATTATCCGCACATTTGTTCAGTGTTTGCGTGGTCCTGAATGCCTTTTTGAAATAAACATCCATTTCCGAGGATATCTGCAAGGCCTGTTCTTTGTTCTGTATTCACTGAGAAATTCTCAAGATCTTTTGTCTATTCTGAGAGCTTGACATACTCTATTTAATTACATACTGGTACTGTAGCAATTGCCACACAAGCGCTAACACTTATTTAATCCCATCAGCCAGGAGGAAACACAGCCAGCAATTCAGGTGGGGAATAGAACGATACATGTGGAAATATTGGGACCCATTCACACAAACATACAGCGACTGTATTTTCCTGTCCACTTATGACCACAGATGCCTAAGACCCGGTTAAAATGATATGGGATTCCCTTGGGAAAGGAGGAGAAAATGCTACGCTAACTAGACATAGTAAAATTAATGAATTAGTTTAACAGGTGTAAAATAGGAATATTGCTCACCTGAATGTGGTCACGATTCCTCAGAGCACTGCATCTCAGATACAGTAATGGCCACTTTACACGCGGCTACATTTCTAGCTTATCCACAGGTAACTTACTGGCTGCAGTGAAATCATGGAGACATGATTCTATCTTGTTGCTGTGTACAAATGGAATAATGTCTCCATGATTTCACTACAGCCAGTAAGTTACCTGTGGATAAGCTAGAAATGTAGCCGCGTGTAAAGTGGCCATAAGAGTTGTTGCTGTGACTGATATCGGGTGTGCTAAGCTGTCAGTAGTTGATTGACGGTGCAGGCTTCCATTCTGGTAATGGGAGATGCTGAGTTGCTCAGGTGTTCCAACTTCCCTGCAATTGCTCTGCAACTCTACTGAGCAGCTCTCCCGGATTCCTGCCAGTTGTACATTCCATTTGAAGTGGTGTTTGGCCTGCACTACTGGGTCTGTGTTGTTTTAATCTTTATTATCTGACTACAGACTGTTGCTTGATATCCCTTTTGTCTTTTCCTTGTACTTGTAGTGTATAAATACAAGAGGGGTGGGGGACAAGAGGCGCAATAGTGCCCTATCACTAGAGACACTCCAAGATATTAAGGTGGTGATATGGACCCACTCACCTTATACAGTTGTGATCCCCACAACTGGTTTAAAGAGCATCAGTACTCCAAGCTGCCGCAGGACCTCCACCGACCACTCACACGTGGTAAATCCAGAAAGATGATGGGAAAAAAGGTGTGTCACGGTCCGTGCTGCTCCAGTCCAAAAATACTCACAAGAGAGTCAGAGTTTCATAAAGCAGATATTCATTCTTTATTCTCCTACTCCAACGCGTTTCGGCGCCCCACCTGGCACCTTCCTCAGGGATATCCTGTGAGTATTTTTGGACTGGAGCAGGCGGACCGTGACACACCTTTTTTCCCATCATCTTTCTGTACTTGTAGTGATCTCTCGACGATATTTTGACCCTGGATCTTGACCTGAATTTGACTGAGTTGACTCCCTGAATGCTACAAGCTCTTCTGGACCTTGCCCGCTGATTACCTGACTTCCCAGCTGTCTATACTTCTGTAAGTAGTGAATATGCCACACCAAGCTATTAGTAGTGACTAGTGTCACAAATGTGGAGTTCTGTGAGCACAACATCAACAAAAGAAAAAGGTACAGCGTGGCGCCTGCCTTTCGTGCTACAGGAAGTTATTCAAATGCATTTCCAGCAATGGAAAAATAAAGTGAATTATTGAAGGTAATTGGCACTTCCACAAAAGAACTCTCTGAAATTAATCAGAATAAAAAATAATTATTGAAACGCACAGCACTCACACACAGGGAGAATACAACAAGTAATAAGGGAGAAACTAAGTACAAGCAGGAGTAAGAATACAACAAGGAAGTTTTAACCAAATACTCAACACGTCGCAACTGATACCAGATTACTGGAACACCAAGATAAGGACCGGTATTGCAGAAGCTATAGGCGGAGTGAGAAAACAGATTGCACCATCTTAAAAAGGCAGGAAGCAACTGTGATAGGTCTTCCAAAACATGTGATCTAAGAGGTAATCAGGAGTCATACAGAGATCAACTCTTGCTAGCCCGATCACTACTGAGAACACAACTGGTTGATGCCCAAGCATAGCTGTGGAACTCAAAAATATCAGAGAAACCACAGTGTGGAGTGCCAGAATCTGTAGTGTGAACAGCGCCTGATGCCGCCATGACACTATGTGAGTATTGAGAAAAACACCTTAGGACATGATTACTTACATCTGTATTTTCTTACCATTTTATGATTTTTTTTGTGAAATAAAATGGAATTTTGAACAAAACTGAAAGGAGTCTTACTGCTAGATAACTTCTGTTTATTTAAATGGGATTCTGTTACTTTTGTCCCTATTGTTTATGTTTGCAAAGGAGCTGCAGACACAGAACCCCAGCTCAACAAACAATTGGTTGCAAAATTGTACCTAGTCTATAAAACAGCAATCATTCAAAACCATTAATATATTTATTTGAGCAGACATATTGAATGTTTAATTCTTTTTCCAGGATAGTGGACACAACCAAGAAACTTATTTTTAATATGAAAAAATTTTTTTATTAATGACCTTGTAAGGGGTATACCGAGTCGAATTTCTATATTTGCAGGTGACACTAAACTCTGCAGGTAATCAATACAGAGGAGGACAATTATTATATTACTGGAGGATTTATGATAAGCTGGAGGTTTAAGCTAAGGCCCCCTTCACATCACGTTTTCTCAAATAGGGTGGTCATACTCTATAAATTCTTATTTTTGTTGTGTCCTAAAACAGCAAAATGCATATAAAGTGGACCATACAAAGCAATCTCTCACCTTATGCATATCAGACCATGCTTCCAAGGTGCCAGGTCAGGTCAGTCAATAGAAGGCAACTGAGGTCCCCACACCTGCAGCCTACACCACAAATGTTTGGGCTATTTCACAGTTAACCCTCACTGAACCATACCAGCACTCATGGATAGATGCAAAGTTAGGCTCAGGTGAATGAAGCTGATTTGATGGCCTAAGGGCAAAGTGATAACTGTGTATGTGAACAGTTACTAAAATTACTACCATCAGTGCAGATGGAAACGGACAGAATCTGGCATGCACGGCAAAGTGGTAGTCAGCCACTAGACCATTCAAAGTGAAACAGAGGGGGAGCCAGCACAGTGAGAAAAATACTGGAAAAATAAATTGTGTAAATACACCTATTGTTTCCATACTGCACAATAATGAGACATTTCGCAAAAGATTAAATAATCTTTTGAGCCACCCTGCCGCGACAAGGCATATCTCAAATAGGGTGGTCCTACTCTATAAATTTTTAATTTTTGTTGTGTCCTAAAACAGCAAAATGCATATAAAGTGGACCATATAAAGCAATCTCTCACCTTATGCATATCAGACCATGCTTCAAAGGTGCCAGGTCAGGTCAGTCAATAGAAGGCAACTGAGGTCCCCACACCTGCAGCCTACACCACAAATGTTTTGGCTATTTCACAGTTAACCCTCACTGAACCATACATCACTCATGGATAGAAGCAAAGTTAGGCTCAAGTGATTGAAGCTGAATTGAACTTGGCCTATGGGCAGAGTGTGATAACTGTGTGTGTGAACAGTTACTAAAATTACTACCATCCATGCAGATGGAAACGGACAGAATCTGGCATGCATGGCAAAGTGGTAGTCAGCCACTAGACCATTCAAAGTGAAACAAGGGGGAGCCAGCACAGTCAGAAAAATACTGGAAAAATAAATTGTGTAAATAAATACACCTATTGTTTCCATACTGCACAATAATGAGACATTTCACAAAAGATTAAATAATCGTTTGTGCCACCCTGCCATGACAAGGCATATCTCAAATAGGGGGGTCCTACTTTATAAATTTTAAATTTTTGTTGTGTCCTAAAACAGCAGGTAGAATGGCTCAAAAGATTATTTAATCTTTTGCAAAATGTCTCATTATGGTGCGGTATGGAAACAATAGGTGTATTTTACACAATTTATTTTTCCAGTATTTTTCTGACTGTGCTGGCTCCCTCTCTATTTCTCTTTTGGAAATCCCTACGAGATGCAGAACTATACAAATACGGGTCGCCTATTAGCCAACTTAGCGAGGGCTAAACGAGACATGACACATATAACTCCACTCAAAAGACCAGACAACTCAGTGACGACCAATCCCAGAGATATAAACGACATTCTGGGAAAATATTATGCTACTTTGTACAGAACCAGGCTAGAAGATAAGTAGGCGGGTGAGAGATGGTTGCAGACAGTGACACTCCCGAATGCCACGGAAGAAGGTCTGGGCGGTCAGAATGGAGAAATAACAAAAGAGGAGATAGCAAGGGTAATAGCCGACCTGAATATATATAAAGCATCAGGCCCAGATGGCTATGGGGCTGGTTTTTATAAGATCCTGAAAGACTAGATACTACCCGACCTTCAGGGACTATATAACGGATTACTCTGAGGACGAGAAATTCCAGACCACATGAACACTCCCTACATAAAGCTTCTCCCCAAAGGAGAAAATCATGGGTAAAGTCATGGCAGATAGGCTGGCCCTTCTTCTCCCAGACCTGGTTTTTTGGGAGCAAGCGGGCTTTGTCAAGGGAAGGTCAGTGGTTGGAAAAATACGCAGGGTCATGATGGTTTTGGAAGTGGTTAGGTTGAGGGAGGGCAAACCAGAGGTGGGCCCAGCCATGGTCATGCTGGACGCAGAGAAAGCTTTTGACTGCATCAGCTGGCCATGGCTGGAAGCCGTGCTAGACAAGATGGGACTACAAGGAGTGTTTAGAACATTCTTGTACTCTCTCTACAAAAACCCGAGGGCCAGAGTGAGCACACCAGGCTTTGTATCAGACGTGATATGGCAGGGAAGGGGTACACGTCAAGGGAGCCCCCTGTCGCCTTTGCTATTCGATTTGGCTATCGAACCAGTATCACGGTTCCTAAATGAGGGCCAAAGCTTCCAGGGTCTCCACATAGGTAGCAAGGAAATTAAATCCAGCTTCTTTGCAGATGATGTCATACTTTATACAGGGCGATGTGCGTAGGGATCTCCCCGGCCTCCTATTACAGCTGGAGGCCTTTGGGAACTATCTGGATTCCGCCTGATCAAATCTAAATGTGAGGTACTTCCGCTAAAATGCTCAGAAGGAGGGTGGAGAGAGACGGAGGTACTCAAGCGAGTTTCTGTGACATTCCTCTAGCCAATCGGGCCATTAAATACCTGGGAGTATATCTAGGGAGAAATACAGACTAAACTACGCCCTGTTAATCAACAAAATAGTGACAGAACTGGAGAGGTGGAGAGATTTGCCACTATCCCTGATGGAGAGTGTCACCTTATTGAGATGTATAGTTTCTCTTGGATCCTATATACACTTCAGACCATCCCTCTTTTACTTCACCACGTCGACATAAATAGGATAAAAAGAGCTTTCATGACCTTTCTTTGGAGGGGCAAAAAAACAAAAATCAGGGTACGCACACTGATGCTTACATGAGACGGAGGTAGACTAGGGTTACCTAATATACGAGGTTATAACATAGCATGCCTGATGACATATCCTAGACTGGCAGAAACACACTAGCAAACACTCAGACTACATACTCGAGTCAGAGTGGTGCACCCTATGGGACCCAGAAGCCATTTTGCATTCAACGGAGGCAACAGTGGATCCTTGGGTAAAAAATTTGATCACTTTCAAAGACACAAGGGAGGCTTGGGAGGCACTGAGAATCAAGCTCGGGTTATCTTGGAAGATATCCAAATATCTTAGCCCACGGAGACACCCAGACTTCAGCCAGGGCAAGGACAACGCACTCTTTAAAGTTTGGAGAGTTAAAGGCATTAAAACACTACAGGATCTGATGCAGATGGAGGAGAACAGATAGTTAATGGCGAGAGAGCCATTCAGGAGGTGGCGACTTAACCATTCCCATGTTCTACAGTTTGATTCATTGAGGCTACATTTGTTCCATCGCTTATATGACCTGAGGAAGGAATGCTCAAACCATGGACTGGACACTGTACTAGCTAGCGATATGGTGGACATTAGTGTATCCACCATATACGCCACCGTAAGGCGAGACCTAGTTCCCTCTGAGGAAAAAAAACTTGCAATGGACCACAGCTTTCAGCGAGAAACAGGCTGTTGTCTATTGCAGCAGTGTGTTACCTTCCCAAAGCATGTTTTAATGGATACTAAATACCGTATTTTTCGGAATATAAGACGCACTTTTTCCCCAAAAATTCTGGGGGAAAGTGGGGGGCGCTTTTTATCATCCGAATATACGGATTATATACTGCAGGGGAGGTGGGGACAGCTCTGGAACCTGTCCGGAGTCAGGGGCAGGCTGGTGCAGGCTGCAAGAAGCAGCGGGAGGTCACGTGCCCCCACTCATAGAATATGCACTGCCACTGTCCATCACCACGGTATTGAAACTGCACTGAGGTGATGGACTGGGGGAGTGGCGCATAATATATGTGCCTGCGCCCCCCCCCCCCCTGCGATTGCACATGTTCCCCCTGTGTTGGCTATGGCCCCCCATGCTGCTGCCCATAGTAAAATAGAAAAACTTTACTTACCCTCTCCAGCGCTGTCCTCCCGGTGTCTCCCTGCTTGCCCCTGTGATCAGGCACAAAATATGATGTCACTCTGCTGTGCCAATCACATGACTGGCACCGAGAACCAGGAAGTGGATGAGCACAGCGCATTGGAGAGAGACACCAGGAGGACAGCGCTGGAGAAGGTAGGTAAAGAATTTTTTATTTTACTTTGTTCAGCAGCATGGGGGGTCCTTAGCCTGCAGTAGGGGATGTGTGCCAGCAATAGGGGATGTGTGCCAGCAATAGGGGACATGTGCCATCAATGGGGACATGTGCCATCAATGGGGGATGTGTGCCATCAATGGGGGACGTGTGCCATCAATGTGGGACGTGTGCCAGCACTGAGGGATGTGTGCCATCAGTAGGGGATATGTGCCATCAATGGGGGACATATGCCATCTATAAGGGACATGTGGCATCAATAGGGGACGAGTGCAAGCACTGGGGACATGTGCCATCAATAGGGGACATGCGCCGACAATAGGGGACATGTGCCATCAATAGGGGATGTGTGCCAGCACTGGGGTATGTGTGCCATCAATAGGGAACATATGCCATCAATAGGGGACGTGTGCCAGCACTGGGGGTCGTGTGCCAGCACTGGGGGACGTGTGCTATCAATAGGGGACGTGTGCCAGCACTGGGGGACATGTGCCATCAATAGGGAATGTGTGCCATCAATAGGGAACTTATGCCAACACTGGGGGATGTGTGCCAGCACTGGGAGACGTGTTGCATCAATAGGGATGTGTGCCAGCACTGGGGGACATGTGCCATCAATAGGGGACATGTGCAATCAATAGGGGACATGTGCCATCAATAGGGAACTTATGCCAGCACTGGGGGTCATGTGCTAGCACTGGGAGACGTGTGCCAGCTCAGGGGGACGTGTGCCTTCAATGGGGGACATGTGGCATCAATAGGGGACGTGTGCCAGCACAATGGGGCTATATCCAATATAAGGGGGCCATATCCAAATTAAGAGGGCTAATTTTAGGATAGGGGGCTATATCCCAGGATGGGACAATTTACCAGGATGAGGGGGCTATGAGGGACATATACCCTATATGATTTGTTAGACTGACACTGGCATTATAAGACAGACCCCATTTAACATTAAAAATAATTTTTTTCTCTTTTCCTTCACCAAATTTGGGGGTGCGTCTTATAATCAGGTGCGTCTTATAAACGGTACATACGGTACATGTGGATTTTATGGACATGGTGTGCTGCAGACTTTCTTCTCATCTTTAATAAAGTTAGATCAACGTTATGTTAGATGTTGAACTTGATGAACTTATGGACATTTAACTTTACACAATAAAATAATAATAATAATGTGTCATCATGTCTCAAAAATATATATATATATTTCACCTCCATTGATTTTAATTATACACAATACTGATACAAGCTATAAATAATCCCTGGAATTAATCAAGTAAAATTTTCAATTAACAAAGCTTGTAATTTTTAGACAAAGTTTGAGGCTTTACCTCTATTATCTCAGCCCTGTGATCGAGGCTTGGGGAACATTTTATTTTTACCAGCTGATAATCATGGCCAATCAGTACAACAATTTCTCATTATCATTTTACTAAAGAAAGAATCCCATTAATTACTTGTCAGGATGAAACTATGTCATATTAGCAAAATTAAATTGCCCTTTGCCCTGGCACAGGAGTAATTCTAATTTGGAAGAGAAAACAGCTTAAGGATTGATTCCAACATTTTTAGAATGATAAGAATAATAGAGCTTCCGATGTGTTAATCCTATTGTCGACATCTTCTCATTAATGCTCTCCTGAAGACGTTGGCAGCTAATCAAGATGATGATTTTATTTATATGCCTTCCTTTTTATATACTGTATATGCAACACCACCTGTGTGTGCTGAAAACCCCGAGAAACAGTTGAAGGTTGATCCATCCAAATGATTAACAAACTCAGTTAATGTTTCAAATGTTTAATATTCACCTCTGGAAGGTTTCGTAACCTTTAGGGGCTAATTAGGAAATTAAGAAAGTTTGTACTAAGTACTCCTTTAGGGTGCCTTCACACTGCGGTCAGGTCCGGTCCGGGGCTGTCTGGGGTGACAGCCCCGGACGAGATTTTGGCCCCCATAGTGTCCTGTGGGGCCAGATAGAGCCGGATGGCAGCTATCTGCCATCCGGCTTCCATCTCTACGGAAGAAACCGGGGAAGTGGGATTTTTCTCCGGACACAAAAACGTTGTGGCAACGTTTTTGTGTCCGGGGACAACAATCTCCCCATAATTGGCGTATCCTGGATTCCACCGGAACCTCCCAGATCCTCCCAGATTCCCCCGGATCCTTCCGGGGCAATCCGGCGCTCTCTCAACATTGGAGCCTATGGGGCCCGATGTGGGAGGATCCAAGAACCAGACACCTGCGGCTGCACGCTGCTGTTATTTCTGGGCCGCGCTAGCAACCTGAATCATCAGCAGTGGCAGCTGCATCAGGCTGCACACGGGACTGGAGGGCATATTAGCCCTCCAGTTCTGTGTGCTGATCCGGTCCGGGGCTGTCAGGTTCACCCCTGACAGCTCCGGACCGGACCTGACCACAGTGTGAAGGCACCCTTTAAGGGAACCTGTCATCAGGTTTTTGCCATCCCATCTGAGAGAAGCATAATGTAGAAAAAGAGACCCTGATTACAGCGATGTGTCACTTACTGAGATGCTTGCTGTCATTTTGATAAAATTAGTGTTTTCCCTGCTGCAGATTTAGCAGTTTATGAATATGCTGGACTACCAGGCCTCCAGACAAATAGTCCTCCAATGATAATCTCCAGCTGATTAAACAGTGATTTTATCAAAACTACACTGAGTAGCCTGAAAGTGACACATCGCTTAAATCAGGATCTCGGGTCCTATATTATCTACTCACATATTAGGTTGCAAAAATCTGGTGACAGGTTCCCTTTAAGATGTATTCATAATGCCAGCAGTTAAAAGTTATTACCAGCACTAGAAATGAATAATCATAATTGAGAATATATATTTTCCATGAATCTTTACATTTTTTAATTGATCATCCATGCAGAAAAGTTAAATATTTCAATCATTACAGTTGCCACTAAACCAGCAACTCTTCTAGCCAGTTGTGTTATCTATAGTTCACTTTTCAGCTTTGCTGTGTAGACAGTGACAGAATTAGCAGAGTTCCCTCATTATTATCATTATGTAATAGCCCAGTGAAAAGGGACATTTAACTCCTACTCCTGGGGTTAATTTAAGATGTCTATTTGCTGGGACCTCAGTCATTATTAGAGTCTATCCCCATTATTTCTTACTGCACTACTAAAATTCAATGGTGGACAGATGGGACCTGCCGTTTCATCAAGAGTCTGTTCATGTACATGATTGTTTTCTTTTAACCTATAGGCACTTAATGAGGAATGAAATGCATTATGATTTCTCTCATGCATCCCCCATACTCTGAAAGTCTCTGCCTCAAAAAATCAAACTCTCTACAACTGTGGAAACCTTCAAAAGGAACTTGAAGACCCCCTATTCTGACGAGCCTACAACTTGCGGTGATCCTCAGTCCACTAAACCACTGCATAACCAGTTCTAATCTCTCCTAGTGTATCCTTACCCATCCCTTATAGACTGTGAGTCCTCATGGGCAGGGTCCTCTCTCCTCACATACTGTATCCTCACCCATCCCTTGTAGACTGTGAGCTCTTGTGGGCAGGGTCCCCTCTCCTCACTTACTGTATCCTCACCCATCCCTTGTAGACTGTGAGCCCTCATGGGCAGGGTTCTCTCTCCTCACATACTGTATCCTCACCCATCCCTTGTAGACTGTGAGCCCTCGTAGACAGGGTTCTCTCTTCTCACCTACTGTATCCTCACCCATCCCTTGTAAACTTTGAGCCCTCATGGGCATTATCCTCTCTCTTCACCTACCGTACCTTCACCCATCCCTTGTAGACTGTGAGCCCTCATGGGCAGGTCCTCTCTCCTCCTGTACATGTGCGTGCCTTGTATTGCTCATAATTATTGTGATTGTCTATGAATGTCACTTTTCTCATGTAAAGCGACATGGAATAAATGGCACTATAATATTAAATATAATAATTGAAACATACCCATTCAAAGTTTTTCGTCAGTTAATTGAGACCTAGTAAATAATGACCAAGCATCAGACTAATCACCTATCAGAGATATTGTATATTGTGTCAAGCTCACTCAGTGACTTGGTTGTGTGTGTTTAATATATTTTGTCATTGTCCTTTTGCTGATAGTTATCTTGCTTTTCCTTTCTTTTGGTTCTTTTCATTTCTATTCAGGTGTATTCAATTTCCAATTTTTTTCTGCCAATCGGACTATTTATAGCCATATATTTTAGTCCGCATGCATGTGCCTTTATTACTGGCTAGATTCCTAGGTAGATGGATGTTTGGAGCCCAGCACTTCAGCTAAGGATTTTCCTGCTGAATTATCTCTGTTGTTTTTTCCACCTGGTTTGCTTGTGAGTTTCCCTCCCAGCATTCTCCCATCCTGTTGTGTTTGGGATTTGGGGTTTTTTATTACGCATTCGTTTTCTTTTGGTTTCTTTCCCTCTTACTCCATCTTCCTTGTATGACTGTGAACATGTTTCTTTAGTTCTATCCTTGCCCTCTGCTTGTGTTCTCTTTCCTTAAAGTTATTGTTGTTTTGTGTTACGCTTTTTATTACAGGTGAGGGTGCCGTTAAGGACACTCAGGATCAGCTGATGTTGAGTGGGGTGCCATTGTGTAATCTTAGGGTGCTAACCTCCATTAGGCAGACAAATCAGGGTCAGAGTTACGACTTCTACTAGTCTTAATAGGGACCTGTGGATTGTAGGTTTAACATCTCTCCTGGTTTGTTCATCCCCATGTGAGAGTGGTAAGGTTCAGTCATAATATTTCCTTTATGGAACTACCCCTGTGTTAGTAAATTCATAGTTCTTCTAGATGGCTTAAAATGTATCTGACATAAGGGTCAACCCAAACAATTAGACATTTATCAATTATCCATGGGATTGGTGGTAAATTATTATTATTTATTATTATTGCTCCATTAATTCCATGGCGCTTTACATATGAAAGCATATACAAAGACAAGTACAAGGTACATAGACAACTTATGGCGTACAGGTGCAGAAGGAGAGAGGATGCTGTCTGTGAGGGCTCACAATCTATGAGGGGACGGGTGATGGTACAATAGAAGAGGGTAGAGTTGGTCGTGCCGTGGTTTGGTGGTCCTAGGCTCACAGCAGGTTGTAGGCTTGTCAGAAGAGGAGGTTCTTCAGGTTTCTCTTAAAGGTTTCCAGAGTCAGTGAGAGTCTGATATGTTGGGGCAGAGAGTTCCAGAGTAAAGCGGATGCATAAGAGAAGTCTTGTATGCGGTTGTGGGAAGAAGAGAAGAGAGGGGAGCAGAGGAGGAGATCGTGAGTGGAGCGCAGGTTGTGTGAGGGTAGGTAGTGGGAGACCATGACACAGATGTACGGAGAAGACAGATTATGAATGGCTTTGTAGGTCATAGTGTTTTAAACCAGGACCTCTGAGAAATTGGGAGCCAGTGAAGGGTTTAGCAGAGAGGAGAGATTTGGGAATAGCGCAAATGTCCTCTATGGAAACACATCTGTATTGTCAAAAATCATAGGTGCCATCAAACTCAGGGATAGTAATGAAGAGGAGTCTATGAGATGCCCTCATTACTATTCCTTGTCAAAACAATAAACACAAACTCATAAAAATCATTTATTTAAAATAAAAAATACAGTCACCTTCTTTCATCCATTTATTAACCCCAAAACCACCTCTGCAGTTCCACCATAATTTAACTTGGTTGAACTATTTTTCCTCACTTTGCCCCTGATTTCTTTGTTGGCTATATTTGTAGGTAAATTTTAGCTAAGGAGTTCCAGCTCTGCACCTTAGGGATTTTTCCAGCTTGGCAGAGACTAGTTGTTTTAGGCTACGTGATATGTATCACATGACCGCGAGCTGCCAATCAGCGCCTGAAACGTCCTAGCAGATCAAGTCCTGCTGCAGCTCCCGGATCCCGAACACTCGAACACCCGTCGGAGGGTAAGTATTTCATTCTTTATTATTTTTCATACATTTGCTTTATTTAATTTTGATTTCGCAGTGTATATTAATACACTGCGAAATATAATGGGGGCGGTCACAAATGTCAGAGGGGAGGAGGAAGTAGGATTCTTCCTCCCCTCTGTGATGTCAGAAGCAGCAGCACCTGCCCTTATAGGAAAAAGCTGCTGCATAAAGAATCGACATGGTCATTCTTTTTACGCAGGCGATTTTTCCTATAAAAGCGCTGCATACTTTTACGCTGTAACTGTACAACATTCTGAACAGTTCAGACCCTCTCCCTTCCTTGCGGATCCATCCAAAGAACCATAAGGTGCCTACGCCAGACAATGATTTCCTTCACCATTCATTCTGTGGTATTCTGTGGTAGTTGTCCACCCAAGGCAGGACCGGGATTTACTGCACCGATACCAGAGGAGAACACCTGCAACCTGGGGCCCTGCCGGAGGAAAAGGAGGTAGGGACCAGTGCCAAGAGAGGCACTCTCCCATCTAGTTAAGGTTTCATCCTGTTTCTTGTCTCAATGCCTGGATAAAATCCAAAGGGACTGAATAATTGGAAGTGAAATAAGGTTTCCAGCAGTCTACTACTACTTTTGGACTTACCTGGCATTCCCGCGCACTACAAGCCCTTTTATTAGTTTAGCCGTGCCCACATGGAATACCAATGATTATTATCAATAAAAATTTTACTAGGAGGCATAGCTTGGGGGAGCAGCTTTATACTTCTGGTGACTAAAAAGCTCTTAATTAGACATGCATTTTTTTCCTACACAATCACACAAAACACTATGAAATAATCTACCCTGACTGCTTTACATACTGGCAAACTGTTCATCAAGTCATAACCAACCCTGAACCCTAAGCACCCTATAACTCTCCCCAATGGCTTCTGTGGCACCCCAGGGGTTAATGTAGCACAGTAACATCACAAAGGGTTAACTCCCCACACAACACTTGACACTGCACAAGCACCTCTGGGCCAGAAGGGGGAGCTAAAGCAGCTCCCTAATATATTCTGATGCCAAGAGGAAGTAGTTAGTTCAGTTCCTGGGAGAACTGAGGAAGAGCGACTGTAGTGTAAAGAGGCTACATCAGGCCTCTCTACAGTCTGCTCCTCGATTCCAGGCCTAGCCAGGATCTGAGGGAAGGAGCACAAGAAACAAAGGAACACATCTGGGAGATTGAGTGATTTCATAACTCGCCCCAGAGGAGCGCACAGACCAGATACCGGATCCGAAACTGTGACTGAAACATGCAGCACAGTAAACACCGGGAAAGTGGAGGTTGTAGATCTACACTGTACCTCAGCGAAGCAACACGGCAGAGTCAGAAGCACATGGAAAGACTCAAGTTGCCTAGCAAAGGGGGTACCAGTGAGGAGAGACAAGGCCAACAGCTCGGCTAAAGCAGCACAGGGCCACACACACAGCACAGCAGTGGGAAGCTGTGGACCCTGACAGGGTGGGAGCAACCCGGCCCCGGTACAGACTCCGTGGACAGTACTCTGCTAAAGAATATCTGCAGTAAAGCCTTGGAAAACCTCAAAAACATGCATCTGCCCCTAGCCTAGCGGATGCGCTTGAAACTTAGAAATTTGCAGGCTGAGCGCATAGCGTTACCGGCATGTAACATTATGCGCCGCCTGTGTATTGATCCCTATGGCAACCAGCAGCCTCACACACCTGTTGGCTCCACAGAAATCTCCAGGATATGCGCTTTTGGAGAGTGCACAGGAAAACCCTGCAAACAGTGTTTCCTGTGCGCTCATCAAAAGCGCATATCCGGGAGTAGTGAGTGGAGCCGCTGGGTGTGTGAGGCTACTGGTTACCATAGTGATCAGTAAACAGGCGACGCATAGCATTACATGCCGTTAACGCTATGCGCTCAGCCTGCAAATTTCTAAGTTCCAAGCGCATCCGCCAGGCTAGGGTCAGATGTAAGTCTAACCCGAGCCTAAGTGCTCAATAACACTGGACGCTCCCAGTCTGATATCAGCCTGCAACTGTCTGCTTTACCTTTGCTGGTTATTAAAAATATGGGGTACCCCACGTCTTTTTTTTTTTTTTTAATTATTTAATTTAAAATGGCTAAACACCCTTTAGTGCCACATGAAAGGCATTAAAGAGTGCAGTGTTTTAATAGGTAGGGGGATTTGCACATTATTTATCTGCAGGGTATCTATCTATTCTAGCCATCTAGTCGTCATTTTATAATTGATTGCTATATTATTTCTGACAACTAGCAAAAACGTACATAGAATATGTAAAAGATTATGTTAAAAACGCATGTGATACGCATGTCATGTTTGCGATGCAAGAAAAACATTACGCATTCGCATTGCACTCTCATAACAAAAGGTTACCAATACGAGTCCAACTTTTCAGGAGCCGAATGAGACCAATGTTTATCATGCCAGTATGCGCGTACCGAAAACTTAATCTTCTTTGTGTAGCCGCACCTAAATTTAGCCAACTACAAAGGGTTGTAACGCTATTTATCTGCAGTTTAACGCTACAAAATTGCATTTCTTGTGATTTCAGTTTCCCATTCAACCAAGAATCTGTAAGAAAAATCCTTAAAGCCCTTCTGTTTGAAATCAGACAGAATAAGGCATGTAATTGCTCCACAACAGTCTACAGTCATTGCATTACCGATCACTATGACAATCCAACATAATTTATTCGATAAAATGAAAAAGAGCATTGCGGCTGGGAAACGCTGCCCGGCGTCCTCAAGGTTACATCTCTTACTATGCTGTTGGCATATTGGCCACATGTGTGAAAAATAAGTGAGCAGCTGCTCTGCTACCATTGTATATCAAAGGTATGTTTGATCCCATATTGTACAGTTGTGTTTACTTAGTTACAGCATAATGCCTGAGATATATTGATCCACAACGTAATCTTTGCTCAGCAACTGTGACCGACAAAGTCAACCTTGAAAATGTGGTTCCTCATTTGGCGATGTTACCTGCCATGACCCCAGACTTTGTGGACGCAAGATTCATATGAAACAGATGCCACTTAAGCTAAATATTCAATGTCCTTAACTGAAATAAATACATAAATGTTGCATTTGTATTAACACTTTGCTGAATTTCTCTTTCCTGCTCGTCTTAGCCTGTGTATGTTGCAGGCCGGGTGAATATTCAGGCGCTCCCAGGAAACGTTGGTCTTCCTCTGTTAGCGATTATAATTTGAAGATATATAAAGTAGCTACAAAAGATCAATAAACACATTCAAGGGAAATTGCATTTACTTCGAACTTCATCTAAAATTGAATTTCCAAGAAACCAAATTTCTTGTAATTGGATTCGGTCGAATCAACCAAAATGGCAGCCTGATGGTCATGATTTTGCTTTATTAACCCCTAAATGCAATATGTTCTTGATGGTGGGGTTATCACGTTTGGAGCTGAGCTCTGACCACATGCAATAGACACTAGGTTACATAGCCAGCATCTGTCTCATTTTCAGCCGTGCCCGTGGCTGTCAACCATGTAAAAACTGCAGTCAATCTCCAATAAGGGCATTTATATGGTACGTGTGAAGTGAAGGCCACCACTGTGCAGAGTTCAATTACGGTACTCAAGATGAGGTTACAGAAACAAGGGAAAAGGTTTATTAACATGGGGTACACTGTGGCAAATACACAATTAGCCCTTACTGTAGTCCCTAGCTGGGGCGCTCAAACACACATCACCTCAACTATTACAGCGCATATTCAACATTAGATTGACAAGAGCAATAAACATGCAAAACTGCTCTATACCTACAGCCTTACTGGCCTCTGACACATAGGCTGCACGGATGCCATACTCTATGGGGGCTTATGCTATGCCCTCATGTGTGCACTCAGAGTAAACATTAATGATAATGCTGGGGAACACAGGTCCAGTCCCGGAGCCTGGCCTTGTGATGCTCATTGGTGCGCAATTCTTTTCTTTCAGCGCAGGCGAGCAGCTCCTCTTTTGCCTTCAAGGTCTCGGGGGCCCTTGGTCACGTCTCTGCTGGATCAACTGGTAGCCATCCCTGGGTCCTCTGGTACACGTCTTTCAGACGGTAGACCTCTCCTGTTCCCATTCTCTCAGTTTAGCGCATTTAATTTTACTTTAAAGGGGTTATTATTATTATTATTATTATTATTATAGGGGATATCCAGAATTCTATAAACATGGCTGATTTCTTTCAAAAACAGCACCACCCCTGTCTATGGGCTGTGTGTAATATTGCAGCTCAGCTCTATATAAGTGAGAGCCTTTGCTGTAATACCACATGCAACGTGTAGGCAGGGGTGGCGCTGTTTTTGAAAGAAATTAGCCATGTTTATAGAATTTTGGATAACCCCTTTAAGCTTCTCAGGCTTTTCAGCCTGCATAATAATATAATATTTATTTACTAGTATAGCACTATTAATTCCACCGCACTTCACATACATCAGCGATACTGTCCCCAACCGGACTCACAATCTAAACATCCTATCAGTATGTCTTTGGAGTGTAGGAGGAAATAGGAAAGCCCAGAGGAAATCCACATAAACTCAAAGTGAGCATACAAACTTCTTGCAGATGTTTTCATTGGTGGGATTTGCTGCAAGGCTGCAGTGCGAACCACCATTGAGATGAATTTTGCTATTGACCAAATACTTATTTTCCACCAAAATTTGAAAACAAAATTCTTTCCAAATCAGACAATGTGATTTTCAGAATTTGTTTTCTCATTTTGTCTCTCGTAGTTGAGGTCACCTATGATGTCAATTACAGGCCGACCTCATCTGGAGAAGCGGGAGAACTTGCACAATTGGTGGTTGACAATACTTTTTTCCCCACTGTATTAATAGCATTTTCCTGCTTATATTCAGTTTCAACTCTTTTTTGCTATGGTTGATATCCTCTATTAGATTGTACTGTCTTCTCCTTTTGGTCTGGTGCATCAGCCTCTCTATGGCTTTTTTATCTGTAGTTTACATAAATTTGCAAAAAAATGAATTTATAATTCTATTTTCTTTGTCTTTCTGTCCTGTATATACGTAGGATGCAGAGGTGTAACTACAACAGGTGCAGGGGTTGCAATCACACCCGGGCCATGGAACGTAGGGGGCACCAAAACTCCCTTTGGCCTATTAAAAAAGACTATTGCTATTAAAGATTTGCAATAACTGGGGGCCCTGTTCTAACTTTCGCATCGGAGACCGTGTGCTTCAATTTATGCCACTGGTAGGATGTATGCATATTGTCTTTTGTGGTAGAGGACCTTTTGGGCAAGCATTGGGGACCAAGTATTGAAGATAAAGGAAAAATCTGGCACCAGATTAGTACAACACCTGGCATAAATAATGGAATCACCTGGCTCGGAAGATGTCCATTCAGTTTTTTAATCTAGTAGAAAAAAAACATCACAGACATGGCACAAAACTAAAGTCATTTCAAATGGCAACTCTCTGCCTTGAAGAAACACTAAAAGAAACCTTGAAAAAAAAATGTGCTAGCCAGAAACGGTTACTGTTGTAGACCAAGCAGGGGAAAAATTATGGCAACTCTCTGCCTTGAAGAAACAGTAAAAGAAACCTTGAAAAAAAAATATGTTAGCCAGTAACGGTTACTGTTGTAGACCAAGCAGTGGGAAAAATTATGGAATCACTCAATTCTGAGGAAAGAAATTATAGAATCATGACAAACACACAAATAAACAAAAGAACACTCCAATACATCACTAGTATTTTGTGGCACCACCTCTGGCTTTAATAACAGCTTTCAGTCTGTGAGGCATGGACTTAATGAGTGACAAACAGTACTCTTCATCAATCTGGCTCCAACTTTCTCTGATTGCTGTTGCCAGATCAGCTTTGGAATCCTGTCATGAACCATTTTCTTCAACTTCCACCAAAGATTTTCAATTGGATTAAGATCTGGACTATTTGCAGGCCATGACATTGACCTTATGTGTCTTCTTTCAAGGAATGTTTTCACAGTTTTTGCTCTATGGCAAGATACATTATCATCTTGATAAATGATGTCATCATCCACAAACATCCTTTCAATTGATAAGAAAAGTGTTTAAATTTCAATGTAAACTTGGGCATTTATTGAAGATGTAATGGCAGCCTTCTGCCTTGTGCCTTTTCCTGACATGCAGCCCCATATCATCAATGACTGTGGAAATTTGCATGTTCTCTCAGGCAGTCATCTTTATAAATCTCATTGGAACGACATCAAACAAAAGTTCCAGCATCATCACCTTGCCCAATGCAGATTTGCGATTTATCACTGAATATGACTTTCCCAGTCATCCATAGTCCACAATTGCTTTTCCTTAGCCCATGGTAACCTTTTTTTTCTGCTTAGATGTTAATGGTGGCTTTTGTTTAGCTTTTCTGTATGTAAATCCCATTTCCTTAAGGTGTTTCTTACAGTTCGGTCACAGACACTAACTCCAGTTTCCTCCCATTCGTTCCTCATTTGTTTTGTTTTGTTTTGAATTTCCTGTTTTGGAGACATATTGCTTTAAGTTTCCAGTCTTGATGCTTTGCTGTCTTCCTTGGTCTACCAGTCTGTTTCCCTTTAACAACCTTCCCATGTTGTTTGTATTTGACAAGATTTAGAAACAGCTGACTATGAACAACCAACATCTTTTGCAACATTGCGTGTTGATTTACCCTCTTTTCAGAGTTTGATAATCCTCTCCTTTGTTTCAATTGACATCTCTCGTGTTGGAGCCATGATTCATGTCAGTCCATTTGGTGCAACAGCTCTCCAAGGTGTGATCACCCTTTTTAGATGTAGACCAATGAGCAGATCTAATTTGATGCAGGTGTTAGTTTTGGGAATGAAAATTTACAGGGTGATTCCATAATTTATTCCTCAGAATTGAGTGATTTCATAATTTTCCCCCTGCTTGGTCTACAAAAGTAACTGCTACTGGCTAGAGCATTTTTTTTTTTTTCACGATTTCTTTTAGGTTTTTTAGATTTCTTTCTTCAAGGCAGAGAATTGTCATTTGAAATGACTTTAGTTTTGCACCATGTCTGTGATCTGCTTTTTTTCTACAAAATTAAACAACTGAATGGACATCCTCCGAGCCAGGTGATTCCATAATTTTTGTCAGGGGTTGTATCTTGATTAAAAGGTTTCCAGTTCTATATTTATTCAGCATAAAATCAACATACTGGGGTAGGCAGCCCCCCTCGACACCTTGGGGAACAAGTAATATTGCTTCATTTGAGTAGACTGCAATTATGCCTCTGCTGGTGATAGAGTTCTCCTGTGGCAATATAGTATACTGCCTCTCTATGCAACACAGGCATGTTTTACGGCACTTATAAGAAATCTACAACTTATGTAAATATAAGGAAAGCACCACAGAAACAAATATTGTGGCAAAGGGCTGTATTCTGTTTTTATTTATTAAATCATTTCACTTTAATTTTGTGCAATATTGTATGTTCAGATTGAGTCTTTGGTATCACATTTTGCGGCCGCCCATTGTTTATTAAACTTTCTACAGTATTAAAGCATTTTCTCTGGCGAGTCCTGACACCGGGTGTTATTAATTCCATTATTGTTAACGGTAGCTAATGGCTGGCGAGCTCCTGCGACTGTCAGAGTCCAAAAGATTAATGTAGTATAATACTGCTGATGCGTCTAGAACACAATCTCATTCAATCTCTGTGTGAGGAGACAGCCAAAGAGTGATGTCATGTAAAATGCTGAATGTAGGAATTAGGAAAGCATCAACAGATGGGGAGAGCGGCTTTGTACAGGTACTCGCTCTTACAACTTTTTATCATCAGTTAAAAGATATGAAATATGCGGTTACCGTTGTTTTATTTTGCAATAGGGAAAGTACAAAACCAAAAGTCCATTATTCCGCTACATGCTGGATTTTGTGAAAGCCAAATTATACATTTAAAGAGGACCTGTCACCCCCGCCATACATGCTGATATAAATGCAGCACCGAATGCAGTATGTCTGCTGCATTCAGGCAAGGGGTCCCCCATCCCTTGAGCCCCCCTGTTCCCCAAGATAATTTAATTTAAAAACTTACAATGTGGAGCCAAAGAGGCGGGATTTAGTGACTGGAGCCACTTCTCTTCACAGGGCAATTTCACGCCCCCTGTATGTATTATCCTCCCTCCACTGCCTCCCTCCTGTCACTCATGGTCTCCCTCTCCTGCGCCTGCTGCATGAGAAGCTGGACGCAGACGCAGAGAGAGGGATTGTTTTTGAAGATGCTGGCCACCTCCTGTGGTATCGTCAGCTCCTTTCCCTGCCCTGCTCCATGTTATCCACGTAGCAGGGTGGGGAAAAGCGGTGACGTCACTGCAGGAGGCCAGCCGCCCCACCTCCTGCCGGGATGTCACCGCTTATCCCGCCCTGCTCCATGTTATCCACGTTAGCAGAGCGGGGAAAGGCAGTGACATCACCACAGGAGGCAGCTGCCCCGCCTGCTGCCGTGATGTCACCGCTTATCCTTGCCCTGCTCCATCTCATCCATATAGCAGGGCGGGAAAGGCGGTGACGTCACCACAGGAGGCCAGCCGCCCCTCCTCCTGCCATGATGTCACCGCTTATCCCCACCCTGCTCCATCTCATCCATGTAGCAGGACGGGGAAAGGTGGTGACATCACCACAGGAGGCGAAGCAGGCGGCCAGCACCTCCAAAAACGATCCCTCGCTCTGCGTCTGCGTCCAGCTTCTCATGCAGCAGGCGCAGGAGAGGGAGACCATGAGTGACAGGAGGGAGGTGTGGAGGGAGGATAATACATTCAGGAGGCGTGAAATTGCCCTGTGCAGAGAAGTGGCTCCAGCCACTAAACCCCACCTCTTTGGCTCCACATTGTAAGTTTTTAAATTCAATTATCTTGGGGTACAGGGGGGCTCAACGGATGGGGGAATTAGATCAGCATGTATGGTGGTGGGGGTGACAGGTCCTCTTTAATAACAGAGAAGAACAGATATTTTGAAAGTGAATCTATAGGGTTTGTCAAATTCTCCCCAAAAGTTTGAATTATGCTGAATATTTGAGCAAATTTTAATATTCTAAGGCTTGTAACACATGGTGCGAGATGCATGTGAGATACTCGCATAGGTGTTGCATGACTCACCCAAAACAGCCTCACCCTCTCTGGACAGGAGCACATCAGCTGCTTATGTTTCAATGGAGCTAACACACTTCTGCTCAGAGAGCCTGCGGCTGTCCCGGGTGAGCCGTCTGAGACTCGTGCAAGTATCTCACATGCCTCTCGCATCATGTGTTTCCATGCTAAAGGTTATAATTGTTTAGAAAATACAAAGAAGAGAGAAAGAACTCTGTTGACCATAAGAGCTTGCATTCTACAAGGGGGGGGGCGTTAACAAGGCCTCTTTTACCTGATTATGCAGTAATAAATTAAGGGGCTTTGATGGATGATATTATTACAGGATTGTGCCCAGGAACTGGCCCAGAATGAAAGACATCATACCGGGCTGTATGGAGAGACATTACTAAATAAAAGTGTCGGGATGGGAGACATTATACCAGGAAGGGAACCAGAATGGGGGAGATTATACTAGGAAGAACTTAGGATGAGGCACAGTAGTACAGGAAGGAGGGAAGATATGGGACATTATTAAATAAAAATGGAGACATTATTAAAGGAAGGGCCCAGGATGGGATAATTATTACATTTGGGGCAAACTCGTATGTCTTCATAGGATCTAGAACGCTACAAGGGCCCATACATATGACCACCATGCAGGTGGAGGCCCAGATCTAAATCTTGCATCAGGGCCCACAAGACTATCGATGTCATTGTCTAGCTTATCATAAGCTTACACTCTACAGAAGAGAGGACCCCAATGACCATAAAAGCTTGCACTCAACTGGAGAGGGAGGATCCGGCTAACCATAAGAGCTTAGGGTAATGTTACACGAGGAGACGGTACCGCCGATTTATTAGGCGATGCAGGGGCATGGCCTATCGGCACCGACATCGCCCCTGCATCGCCTAATGTAATTGGGTGATGGCGACGCCGTTTACTAGTCGCCTGTTTCAGAACAGTGCTCTGAAACCAGGCGGCCGATCTGGGGCGATGTGTCCACATCACCCCATGTAAACGGCCGCCGGCGAGTTGACAGGCGATGGGAGCCGTAGGCTACCATTGTGCTGCATCGCCGCTGGGGTTTTGAGACACCTCGGTGGCGATGCTGCCTCTCAGCTCGCCGGCCCATCGCCGGAGGTGTCTCCCCGTGTAAACAGGGGGCGGCAACGCTGGCGGGGCGCCAAAAGCGTGCATGCTCCCGCCCGTCGCCGACGACATTCCCGGTGGTGTCGCATGGTGTGATGGGGCCTTTACACTCTACAGGAAAGACGAAAGGAAAAGAGGACCCCGCTAATCATAAGAGTTTACACTCAACAGTCTCTAATGCTTCAGCAGTGTGTCAAATGGTGCCCGACAAGTTTTTTTTTTGCAAACCGCAAATTGAATTTTAAAAGATTAATGAATATGAAATTATGATTTACTAGCTAGTGCTTTACTCCTTGGTCTTACATTAGGGAAAATCTTATCTGGAATTGTAAATACACCCATTGGAGAAAAGCAGCGAGAAATCTGACAGTCAATCTGTAGCTTCGTCACCATCGCTGTGAAATTGCCTCGAAATTGCGGCGTGTAATTGGGGAATCTGGCGGCGGTCAAAAAGGTTGTGACTGGTTCCAATTTCACAGCAGTGCTCCAAAATCAGAGGCAATCATGAAGGGGAAATTCCCTGCTTTTGGCGTGTGAAGTGGCGATAGGGATGGAATCAGCGTCTCCTACTGATTTCCGGGAGGCGTGCCACAGCGTGCTGGACACCACGCCCCGTCAGCGATGATTGGTGGTGTCTACTGTATTTCCATTGGCTGTCACTTCACAGGGCGCCATATTTGAAGAGCTGTCCAATCACCACCACACAATGGCAATGGCGTCATGTATTAGCCAGCCTTCCAGCGCAGGCTGACCAATCATAACGTTATTGCGTTGTCTAATTAGCTTGCTTGGGGCGCGGTATACACCAGTCTGCCACGCCTATATTTTCGCAGAGCTGAACATGTACGCCCACATTCCTTTGGGGATTGTGGCGTGTGAAGCGGCGACGGGAGTCTACTGGATGTTTCCCGCTATTTGTGTTGCAACTTCCAGGGAGACACGTCGCCTTAGGTTGAGGGCGAAATTGCGGCGTGTAAAAGCGCCTTCGGCGTTCGGAGGCAACCATGGAAAATGTGCATGCCCATGTTAGATTGCCTCCGATCGCTACCAAAAGTTGCGGCGTGTAAAGGTACTAATAAAGAATTCTGCAATCTGTGTGCCATGGGTAATCAAGAGGCTTTAAGTGTATTAGATGCCATTTATTGGCATCACAGACTTTGCCCTATCTTGGATCTCTTCATATCTAATAGACCGGACTTTCAGTGGCTCCCTCTCTCACACCACCTCATCATCTCATCCCCTTTGTGAAGGTGTCCCCCAAGGTTCAGTTCTAGGACCCTTGCTCTTCTCTATCCAATCCTTTGGCCTGGGACAGCCCATAGAGTCCCACAGCTTTCAGTATAATCTCTATGCTAAGAATACCCAGATCTACCTATCTGGACCCGATATGCCCTCCATACAAACCATAATCTCACAATGTCTTCCTGCTATTTTATCCTCATTCTGTGCTCGATATCTAAACCTTAATGGGGAACTATAGTGGGATAAAAAAAAGTTTGTATTGTCCCTGCCTTCCTACATGATAAAGCTGAGCTGGGCACTATAGTTCTAGGATTTATAGATCACTTATAAATCAATAAAATCAGATCTGCTCCTCAGCTCTCACCCCTCCCACAGGGGACAGAGAAACTGAGAAACTCAATCTGATCTAATGCACATTTTTGAATCTCATTAAAAGAAAGATTACTTCACATGCCATGAGCTGGATTTTCTTATTCATTGATGTGGTTGTGGCAGGACTGACTTACGAACTCCACGTGAACAGGAGATTGGGACTTTGAGCTGGTTTTCATGTTTTCTTGTTGGAACCTCTATCTGATGGGGTAAATCAGAGTAATATGCCCCCATAACAAACCAGGCCTTGCATAGTAAAGCAACCAAACTACTTACTTGCCTCACTAAAATACATGTCCCCATGGCTCTCTCTTCAGACCTCTCATCATGTTTCCTGCACTTTTATCCCACTGCCAGTCCCGACACTTCCATTGCTCCCGGTGTCCAAGTCAACGCTAGCTTTCAGCGCACCATAATCTTTGCATTTCAATTGAAGATACAAAGTTTACTTTCCTTACAGATGAACATTTTGTGTTTCTGTTCAGAGAAGAAAGTCCCGATAGGGTTGCATTAATGCAACTTCAGAGCAAGATCGTGATACAAGTAATCATCAGAGAAAAAAAATGTATACCTTGGGAGATGTCGAAAGTTCTGCTGTTTTTTCTTTCAGATTCATATTCCCTCTTCTGTGGCGTCTGTGCCAGCAGCAATTAACTCAAGCAGTAAATGTATTACTAATGATTGGGAAGAATTTGATTCTGTTCCTCAAGAAGATTATCAAAAATCTTCTTTAGGCTCCAACCTGTCTCTTGTTGAACAGCTAATTATTGCTGCCGAGGAAGCACTTCACCGAGAGTCTATGTGGTCCTGAAGAGGACAACATTTCACAGTCTACTTCCTGTGAATGAGCTTTAAAGAACATGATTACTGATGATATGAGAAGTATTCAAATACGATTAAAGACGCTTTTTATGAAATTCACTCGAATTTGTCATTTTTACAAGCGTTTTACAGGATCTATGTCTAAGCTTCCCATATTAAGCATCGGAAAAAGACTGTCCAGATTTTATCACAGCAGCAAGAAAGTGAGACCCGGTCTCCTTTTCTTAATGTTATGAGTTGTATAGACATAAAGGGGCATGGGGGGCACCATAAAATGTGTGTTATAGGGACATTAATTATTCCAATTGTAAAATGTTTGTAAAACATTATTTTGTCATCAGACAACTGGTTTATGTCATACTAAGTTTTCACAATCTAATGTTCCAATTTTAGTGGAAATTTTTATTTTACTACATTTAAAAGTGCTAACCGATGTCCAAAAATTCCCTTCAAAATAGATAATAACTACCGTAATTTTGCGACTATAAGACACCCCGGATTATAAGACGCACCCAGATTTTAGAGGAGGAAAATAGGGGAAAAAAATTAAGCAAATAATATTGTTATAATTAGGTGTTATGGTTGGGGGATCTGCTGCAGACACTGTTATGGGGGTAATGTCCTCATCCCTGGTCCTGTCAAAGTTATATATGTCCCCCATCCTAGATATAGCCTCCCACCCCGGTATATAGCCTTCCATCCTGGTATATAGCCCAATCCTGGTTTATAGCCACCCATCCTGATATGTAGCCTCCCATTTTTTTTTTCCTTTTTGGGATATCATTGCAAGGTGCACCATCTATGCAGTTCTTGAGTCAGGACTAACATATGTTGGACTTTCAAGGGGACTTACCGTAGTCTGTCATAATTTATAAGTACAGCCTTTGTTGCTGTTCTTTTAGTACATACTTTCCATATAGTTGTGCATTTTCTGCTTTGCTGTGCTACGCACGTTTTTAAATGTTTTTGTATGTTTGCTCTTAAATATGACAATAAGTGAATAAATAAAGATGTGTATAGAAAGGTAGGGGCACCGGGCACCTTCAGGGCTATTGGTCTTTCTTATTTCTCCATAAAGACAGACCGCTGTCTTATCCCCAGCCACCTGGTGGTGCTACGCCTGCATCAGCCAGTCAAGCATTTACAGTCCAAGTATAGAAAACAAATAGGCGGCACTCACCGTGTGTTCGTAGGTGCTTTCTTTATTGAAGAGGTGCGGGGAGGGGGTGCATGAAGGTACAGACGACAGGTCCTGTTTCGCGGTTTGCCCGCTTCTACCTTCATGCACCCCCTCCCCGCACCTCTTCAATAAAGAAAGCACCTACGAACACACGGTGAATAAATAAAGATTGAATTTTTTGATTATCAGACTCAATTTTTTCCTTTGATCCCGGTCTATTCTGCACGTTTCTTTTCTCCTCTCCTTCCAGTTGTGTCCAAACATGTGACCGGTGGATCACCCTTATTGTGCCACTCAACAACCTTTGTAGAATGAGTCAACTGAAAATGTGTCACTGAGCTGATTTAATGATGGGAAATGTTGTAGCTCTTTTATCTGTCTTTTTTCTGAGCTCCTTTCAGCTGATTTATCGCCACAGACTAGGGATGAGCGAGTAGTGACATATTCGGTGTCGCTGGAATCGTAATGAATAGGTTCTAATATTCGCATATTCGGTATGAGTAGCGAGTCCAATGTGAGTCAATGGGAAATGCAAGTAATTTCCTGCTGGACCTTACAAAGTGCTCTGGGGGCCTGAGGAAAAGGCTGAATTGGATGCATGACTGTTTAAAAGTCGGCGGTAAAAAGTCGCCAGCTTTTTTAAACAATCAGCTGATGCATGCTCCCCACCCGGTGCTTCGCTATCCACCTGGTGCTTCGCTCCCTGCCTGGTCCCTTAATCCCCATCTGATCCTCCATTCCCCGCCTGGTCCTCCGCCCCCAAAACGATTTTCTACTCCCTACCCAGTTTTTAAACAATCAGCTGATGCATGCTCCCCGCCTGGTGCTTTGCTCCCCGCCTGGTGCTTCGCTCCCTGTCTGATCCCTTATTCCCCATCTGATCTTCCATTCCCGCCTTGTCCTCTGCCCCCAACCGATTTTCTACTCCCTGCCCGTTCCTCCGCTTCCCACCCTGTTCTTCGCTTCCCCTCTGCCTGCTGGAAGTGAGCACGCCAGCTTTTTTAAACTTACTGCTGTCTATTTCAAGCAATCAGCTGATGCATCAGCTGATCATTTGAAAAAGCTGGAGGGAAAGCCGGGGGTAAAAAGACTCTTTTTCCTGCCAGCTTTTTTAAACGATCTGCTGATGCACCACCCTCCAGGGAACCTTGAGAAAAACCACCTTCCCCAACTTAGTGTTCCTGGGTTCTACTCCTGTTCCTCCACCCTTTCCTGGGTGCTGTACTACGTTCCACCCACCACTTAGCTCCTTCCACCATCCCTTGCCTGACATGAAGTGACTTAGGCTCATGATTGGAGTGTGTGTGGGGGGTGTTGGTGCGAGGTGACCGATTTACTAATCCCAGCTGCAGTTCTCCTCTGTGGCCACCCAGTCACAGGGGCACCACATTGTCACCACTGGTGAAAATTATCATTAGGTCAAAGTAATTTTTCTGTGTGTTCTCTTCTGGATACTTGCAGTTATTGCTATGTTCATAAGCTTTCTTTTAAGTACCTCAATAAAAATTGCATATTGTTTATTCACTCAATTGTCTCGTGTGGGACTTTTTGATAATTAATATAATACAGGGATGGGTGCATTTTAAAAGTAAGTATAAAGGGCCAGTCAGGGCATAATAACCACTCTCTTAGATTGAAACTGAAGATGGGGCTTTTAGTTTAAAAGCCCAAAACTGGTGACAGGTATCTTTAAGGAAGTAAGGCTAGGGTCAGACTAGCGTTTTGGATTGTGTTCAGGGGGGTTCCGTTAAAGGTAAAGGTAAGGCTGCGTTAACGCTGCCAATACATTCCTATGGGAGACGAACCCCCGAGCGCAGGTTGAGCGTCGGCATCTAAGTGCCGGAATTTGAAATATTGAGCTATTTACAAGCACATCACATGATATGCATGATGGGGAAGCGCCCATCATGTGATGCGCTTGGAAATAGCACGAGGTTTCAAATTCCGGCACTTAGATGCCGGCATTTAACCTGCGCTATGGGGTTCGCCTCCCATAGGAATGAATTGACAGCGTTAACGCAGTCTTACCTTTCCAGTATCACTGAATTATTGCTGACAAATTCTAAGTTTTACACGGAACCCCCTGAATGCAGTGGTAAATTCTGGTGTGACCCTAGCCTAAGGGAGGGAGACAGGTGAGAAGAAAACACAGAGTTTTGTAATAATGTGTTAGGCGGCCGTCACACGCACAGATATCTTTAGCGATATTGTAAGCGATCACGTGCATGCGGAGCCGCGATCTCGCTCGTTACTATGGTACACATCGGGTAACTAGGCGCCGCGCGTCGCTTAGTTACCCGACGTGTACCATAGTTACCATCTCCCAGCATAGGCTCTGCCGCTGGGAGATCGTTCATCGTGGTGTTATACACCACGATGAAGAAGATCGTTAAATCGTTCATCGCTAGATCTGAGAACCGAACCTCAGATCAGCGATGTCACGATCAAGCGATTTCACATCGTAAATCGCTTGATTACATGCAACGATTTCTTGCCCGATATCGCTTAAGCGATCAAAAAGGAGATCGCTTAAACAATATCGGGCAAGAAATCGTTGCGTGTGACGGCCGCTTTACAGAGATGCGAGCGTTCTCGGAGAACATAGTGAAAATACACTTTGCCCAGAACACTGATTGTGCACATAGATGCTGCATCCTCCAGTGGAGAACACTCTGCAGAAGAGGCACTGCATCCAGGACACAATGTCTCCACATCAACGTAGCCTTATGGTGTAGGTGCCTCTTTTATTAGCTTTAATGACAGCATAATAATAATAATTATTATTATTATTATTTATGAATTTAGTGCCATCATATTCTCAGAACTTTACAGTTCATAGAGGACATGTACAGACAATATGAGACATTACAGAGTAACACGATTCAACAGATACCAAGAGGAGTGAGGTTCCTGCTCACAAGCTACAATCTATGAAATAGAAATAATAGTTAATGGACTCTGGAAAAAAAATGATTAGCAGCAACAGTGAATATCCAGAGAGAATCTAGCGGTTGTATTAAGCTGCATCACAATGGGAGGTAAACCCAAATCATTTATAAAAGGTAAATGCTGGCAGTACAGAGGCAGCCCTGGGCACCACACTGCAGGTGTGATTTATGAGGCAAGGGACTGGTTATAAATCACGCTCTTTGTTTTAAATAGCAGCGTTTCAATGCACTTGATCATAGAAGTGGCTTGGGAAAAAAGTACTGTTAGAGAAAAAAAGAAGAAACAAGATTCAGCAAGAAACGGACCACCCATCTTTAAGAGCGATGAAGGAGAATTTGTTTCATATAAGTTTTTCATGCTTAGTTTTATAAAGTCACAAAAACAAAAATATTTAAAGGGGACAAAGCACCAGGATTTTTGTATGGTGCCATACAGACACTAGATTGGTGAATCCAATCGTACCTTTAGTTGATAGACTGGATGATGGATTGACAAAAAAAACATTTCCCACATCCTACCATAATGCCCCTCTCCTGGGCCCTTTATTTAAAGGGAATCTATCAGTAAGCTTTTACTATGTAAGCTGAGCATAGCATGCTGTAGGGCTTTAAAAACAAAAGTCAACTTTGCTACTCTAATCATACTTTGTGCTATTGTTTATGTAAACTAAAGGCTTTATCCCCTGGGGATTCCCATTACAGGACTACTTTGTCATAGAAATTTGATTCCAGCTCACCCAATTGCTCTACACTCATCCACCTGGGGCTCAGACACCGGCCTTGCCTTCGCTTCTTAACAAGAATAATAGAACAAATTGGAGTCTGACTAAACAGAACTGGATTTTCCTTTTCTTTTTATTTTTCAAAAGAAAATCTAGTGCATACAGCAGAAAAATTTACATGGTCGCCATGACCCAGTCAACGTGTTTCAACTGCACTAAGCAGTCTTTCTCATGACTCATGACTCATGAGTAAGACTGCTTAGTGCAGTTGAATCATGTCGACTGGGTCATGGCGACCATGTAAATTTTTCTTTTGTATGCACTAGATTTTCTTTTGAAAAATGAAAAAGAAATGGAAAATCCAGTCCTGTTGAGCTGGACTCCATTTTTTTACACTACTTACGGTAGTCATGCTCACACTAGTCCAACACACCCCCTCATGTTATTTACACCTCAGTCTCAATGGATAATCTCTATTGAGAGCCTGGTGTGGATGGACACAATTATCCCAGCTCTGCTATCCATCTATCCATTCTATCTATCTGTAATCTGCAGCAGTCTTAGTCCCAGGGTACTCAATCGTCCACAGCTCAGGGGATGTCACAGTAGCCTTCATTGGAAGTAGTGGCCACGGTCGGTCGTTAAAAAGGGGAACAATTTTATTGTGGCGCCATCTTAGGTTTCTGGTCAGCTTGGACCAGCACTGCTTATAGTGGTCCCACAGGGGATAGGTGTTGTGGCAGTTTGATGGAGCACTCCCTTCAGATGGAGCAGGCCCCTGGGGTATAGCAGAGGTGGTGATGTGGATGATGGTGGTAGTAGTTGTTGATGCAAAGGGGCACAGGAAAAAGTAGATGGACGCAGGGGTTGCAGTTCTTATTGGTCACCTTTACTTGCAGCTTAGTGCAGAGACAACCCAGCTGGGGTGCTGTATTCTCCAAGGCTGCAGCTTGGCCAACTCACAGGTAGTCCAGCTTCACTCTGCTGAGAAACGAAGTGTCAAACCTTTCCTAGCTGCCCGTTGCTGTCTAACACTTTGCTACTCCTTTCCTTCCAGGTGTTTTCGTGGTTACAAGTCCCAAAGTAGGTGACTGTAAGTCCTTCTGAGTGACTGCCTTGCAAGTCCTCTTGACCTTCTGTAGTCCCTGTGCCTGGGAGAGTCCACAGTGGCGGCCACTGCACTTGAAGTTCAGTGACCTCCAGTTTCTCAGTAGGTCCTGCAGATCCCTGACCGAATTGGGGCCGGCACCCCTGTGCAGCTCATTCCTCTACCCAACCTGGATGGTCAGCTATAGATTTGGGTCCTCAGGTCTGGAGATTAGTAGCCAACCCTCCTTCATGGTTCCTGTTCTCTCACCAGCTGCCTGAGTTCCCTAGAACTCACACAATCTTCCTCTATGCTGTTCTTCTCTCCTACTGACTAACTAACTCCTCTCACCCCCTCCACTTAACCCTCCCTTCAGCTACCAGATGGAGACTGCTCTATCAGCAAGCCTCTTTCCCCCAGCATCTCCCTGGCCAGGAGTTTGGGTTGGTGTTGGGTGTATGTATGTGGTCTCAGCAAAGTTTCTCCTCTCACCTTCAAGCATGATACCACACCTATTGGATAGGAGCAGTACCATTGTGGTGACCAAACAACAGGGGCACCACATTCCCCCCTTATTAAACAGAGCACGTCCATGGGCTGTAAGACAAAAGTTACAAGGTGGTAATGATAAAAACATACCAAAATTTTCTTTTGCATAGATAACAAATAATATCTTCTCTTTGTGGGAGGCAGATTCCTTGAATGTTACAAAGTATCAAAATACAAAAATGCAAAAATAGAAAAACAGTATACACATTCAACAATTTTCTGCAATGATGCCAGTGCATTGCACCACGTCGCAGCTTTTCAAGTGCAATAGGTGGGTTACTGCTCCCAACCACCTTTCAACTACGTCTCTGGGCATGGCTACAGGGCACAAAGACCTTATTCTTCAGCCATGCCAATGGTTTTTGTGGTCTAGGTGCAAGTACAATTTTTCCAAGTGCAAATAAGTTCCTTAGTTAAGTGCAATAGGCTCCTGAGTTGCACCTTAAAGTCATGGTCTGAAAACCAACAGAAAAGCACCTTAAGAGGTGCAACTATTTACAGGATAATGTCCTCGCCACCACATAGAGTATAACCCTGGCCACCACAAAAATGCAAAGTGAGTCAATGTTCAGATGCAAAAAAGATCCTTTTTATTGATTTACAAGCCCGATGATCGTTTCAATATTTAACGATTTTTATCAGGGTGGATATAAGGCTAGCGCTTTTTTACCCTAGAGCACCCATTATACCGATGTGCTCAAACTTACTGTTTACTGGCCACCACATAGTCCTGTGGCCCAATTGTCCATTTTAACATAACCGGTAATTATGTAAACTTTACCATGAACATTCTAAGGCCTAAACAGGCTACTTATTAGCTCTACTAATTATTCTAACTGGCTATAGCTCTTTTAATAACCATTTACATTATCTAACAATACACACTCAACAGTAGTAAATGTTAAAACTAGTACAACTGTGCAACTTCTGCAAGCTTTTACAGTCTACATGGGTCTTCTAGTCATTTCTTTCCTCGGCCAGAGGGAAGATGGGGGAGCTGACATCTTTCATTTACAGTGCAATGGGATGCATTGGCTGATCTGTTGCTTCCCACCCCAGGTATTGGTGGTAGTTCACCTTGGTCCTCCATGTGCCTTAAAACACCCTGCCCGCAGCCTGGCTGGTGTGCATGTCACTCAGGCCCCTCATAATGGATAGCTATGGCTTCTGGAGCCACATCCCTCCTCCTCACTTTGTTGTGATCAGCGCTACTTGATGGGGCCAGCGTAGGATCATTATCGACTGGACCCTGGGGACATTAAGGGCATACCACCATCTTTACCCAAATCGTCGAGTATATTCGACTAAGTCATCAGGATCACATCCAGCGGCACCATGGGGCAGATGCCGCTCTACATCCTTGCAGTTGACAAAGACCTCATTAAGCAATCCGGGCTCTTTAATAAATCCAAAACCCTTGTAAAGGTCAAACTTTACAACCGACTCCATCCTCTGCTCCTGAGTTTCTAGCTGGGCCATCCTTCACGCCTCTGCCTTTTCTCAGTGCGCACTAGCCTGTATAGTCAGAGAGCTGGCCTGGTGCACTTCCTCCCTTGCAGCTGCAGCTGTTTGCCACGCAGCGTGCACTCGCGGTGAAAGGCTTTGTCAGAGGTGACCTTGGCTCCACTCCGGTCGCTCCCCATGCATTCCTGAGGCTGGTTGGTGATGACATGGCTGCTAGTCCCACGGGATCCCAATCAGATTGTCCCCTGGCCACACCCAGTGGAAATAGAGAGCTTCTGCTTTCAACTCCCTCTTTCTGTACAGGCTGTAGCGGGGCTGGGAGTGTGTGTCTTGGGGGTGACCCCTGCTGTGTCCACCCTATAGGAATAGGGCACCTCCCATAGGCGACGGAAGACCTCGGTGGGGTATCTTGGGGATCCACCAGGTTGAAAGATGTTGTGGGGCCGACCACAGTACCTTCTGTTTCTGTGCTGCATCTTCCTGCTCCATGATGAATTCAGGGTTGGGCGTTGGTGCCTGTGGTGGTTGCATTGTTCCCCTCTTCTGCCACTCTGAAAACTTGGAGACCTTTGTTCCAGGTGAGCTGTCGCTCAAGCTTCTCCATCTCCAGATTCAGGGGTCAAAGTGCGCCACAACTCATGCAGAGGTCACCATGCGCAGCAGCTGCTGGAGCCTCAGACGGCTCTCTCCCCTCTACTCGGTCCACCATCGCATGATCTCAGCTTCATGTGTCGTCACTCCTCCATGCACTACTCTTTTTACAGCCCCTTCCTTCGTTCTCTCTCTGAGTTGAGGCTTGCACAGCAGGGGGTGGAGTCTCCCATCACTTTGTTTAAAAGTCACTAGCAGGGGCTGGCATAACTTTTGGCGTGCTTGCTGGTTCGTCCCACGATAAGAAGGTGCGACACTCCCCCAGCCCAGCACATGGATTCACAGTATGGCAAATGCCATTAAACAGTTCAATTACACACAGTTTTTGGCATGCAGGACCCAATTTAATGGGGTTCTGTTCGTGATGCCAGAAATTATTGCAGCAGTCATGGGTCCCGGGATACTTGACCGTCCAGGCTCAACAGTTCAAGGGATGTCACAGTGGCCTTCCCTGGAAGTTGTGGCCATGACCGGTCATTAAAAAGGGGACATTTTCTGGTCAGCTTGGATCAGCGCTTCTTGCAGTAGTCCCCCAGGGAACCACTACATCATCTATCTATCTATCTATCTATCTATCTATCTATCTATCTATCTATTATCTATCGATCGATCTATCTATCTATCTATCTATCTATCTATCTATCTATCTATCTATCTATCTGTCATCTATTATCTATCTATATATCTTTATTATATATCTACCTATTATTGGCAGGATTAAGTACATATTAGCATTTCCAAAGCAAATAGTAAAATAGAGGAACTGGGATAGGGACACTCTAGGGTGGGGTATAGAGATCCAGGATATATCAGGCTCCTCTTAGTCTTGGGAAAGAGACTCCTTCACGGTCTCCTAGGGGTACTGCTGGCACAGTCTGCTCTCTCGAGGCTTATAGTTCTGTCGGTGCCACCAGGATTCAATAAGGAGGTAGTGGACGCATAGTCTGCATCAGCTCAGGCTCTGTTGCTCTTTGGGGTTTTCTAGTTTCTCTAGATATGGGGCCAGTTTGTACTCCTTCTGTAGGTTCTGGTATATCGTCGTTTTCTGTGGTTTGCTTATGTCGTTCCTGCAGGAGCTGAGTTATTCCTCTTTGCCTTTGTGCAACGTCCTCCTGATTTTGCCTTTTATCAAGCCATGTAGGTTGGTGGCTTGGTCAAGCTGGCTTTGGGTACTTTTGGTTGGGAGGTCTTCTTTCTTTTCTCCATGCTCAATGTGGTACACACAAGGACACAGGACAGAGGTTGAGTCAACTTTAATCCATGTCAACTGGCTGCAAGTGTGATTTAGTTATTGCCAACACCTGTTAGGTGCCACAGGTAAGTTACAGGTGCTGTTAATTACACAAATTAGAGAAGCATCACATGATTATTCTAACAGTGCCAATACTTTTGTCCACCCCCTTTTTTATGTTTGGTGAGGAATTATATCCAATTTGGCTTTAGGACAATTCTTTTTGTGTTTTTCAATTGAAGACAAATTAAATGAAGATAATAATACCAAAGAATTTGTGATTACAATCATTTTCAGGAAGAAACTGAGTATTATCTGACAGAATTGCAGGGGTGTCAATACTTTTGGCCAACACTGTATGTATCTATTTATCATCTCTCCTACTTCTATTCAGCTACCATTTCAGCTAGTTCAAGCACATGTTGACATGCATGTCAAAGATGCTGTAGTGGTGAGTCAGATACTTTGGGGTAATCCGATGACTACATATATATTATTTCTACTCTTACACAAATATTATAATAAGAAATCTAAGCAAGCATTGGTGTAAGACGTGCTGTGTACACTGTGCTGGGCACGCCGCAGTCAGATGTTATGTTCCAGAAAGATGAAGAAAGTGAAGATATGTGTTGAATGTTCGAGCTTTACATATTGTTATACATTGTTTTATATAGCAAGAATAATAGGATGAGCCCATATACTTTTTCATATGATGAACTACATAAATATTTGCATTGTCATACGCTTTGTTGCCGCCTTGATTGAGTGTTATATATATATAGCAGATATTTCAAGGACATTGCAAAGGTTTTATAAGACTTGAACTAAAGGTGGAAAACAGACATTTTCTGATAATGAGAGACAGATACTTTAGGATAGATGTATGAAAACCATCAGTGTTAGAAATGAAAGATGGGCAATGATTGGTTGCTGTGTTTTCCTTTTAGACACTTTTGATAAACAAGGCATATTGGCACCGATTAAGGTTGAGGTTTTGTACTGGGAATCTGTAAGATCAACCCCCCTAAGCCATCTACATGGATACGTTAGGTCAGAGGAAGCTGAATATAATGATGCCTTGGAATCTGTAATCTTATTCCAGAGAAATCAACCTATTCATATCGTCATTCTCACTGAGCATCTTCCTCCAAAAGTAATTTTATATGAAATGGGATGTTACCAGTGTAAAGGTACCGTCACACACCGCAATCTCGCCTGGAGATCTGAGGTGATATGACACGTTTTTCATGGTCGCCTCAGATCGCGGATGGCGGCATCACATTCCGCAATTTCGCCTTGAACCTAAGGCGATTTGTCACTCCGGAAATTGCCTCCCCTACAGCGGAACCAATCTTGCCTCATTCCATCGCCGCTTCACACGCCGCAATCTCAAAGGCAATGTGGGCGTACATGTTCAGCGCAGCGAGGAGATAGGCGAGCCACAGTGGTTTACACCGCGCCCCATACACGCTCATTGGACATCACAACAGCATTACGATTGGTCAGCCTGCTCTGGTAGGCTGGCTAATACATGACACCATTGTCTATCGGAGTTTGTCACAAATACACGCTCGTGTCGTCAATTGTGGCTCCTGCAACACACACACTGGCCCATGGCACGCATCTACGATGTGCAGCCCAACATCTGAGCTGTCATGTGTGGCACTATACTCCACACAGCACAACTTAATACACGTAGACAACATAGCTTGCGCTATTCTATGGCGCGCGTAATTGCACTGAGTTTGCTGACGGTTGTGTAGCTGAAGATGTGTGTGGTGCTGAACGGACAGCTCTTCAAATATGGCGTGGTGTCAACTGACAGCCAATGGAAAGACACTAGCCCACACCAATCATCTCAGATGGGGCGTGGACTACAGCACGCTGAGGCACGCCTACAGGAAATCATAGAAAGCGCTCTTTCCATCATTATCGCCCTGTCACATGCCAAAACACAAAAATATCGCCTTTGCCGATCGCGCCTGATAACTGAGCGCTGTTCAGAAATCAGGCGACGGCCGATGGGCGATTTATCGCCACGAAATCGCCCACTCACACGCCGCAACTGTGAGGCAATTTCACGGCGATTTCACAGGGGCGACACATCGCCTTTCAGATCTCCAGGTGAGATTGTGGCGTGTGACAGTACCTTAAGACATGTATAAAGGAGTGGAGACAACCATCAGTAGCTATAAGTGTTAGTAATGATGTTGGTGGGAGAACATTGTCACCTACTCACCGAAAAAACACCCGGAACTCATGAGCACCGCTGTTTCCTCAGGGGAGGAGATTCAAAGAGGCACCAGGTCAGGTGATACTCGTGGTGCAACAAACAAGTATAAAAGTCTGGTACATCAGAGAGGGAGTGGAGTTGGCACAAAAGCAAAGAAAGAAAATATGATGGCCCCCACTTCTCCTTAAATTTAGTATGATGGCCTCCACTTTTCCCTAAGTATAGTTTGATGGCCTCCATTTCTTCCTATTTAGTATGAAGGCCTCCAATTCTCACTATAAATAGTATGATGACCCCCACTTCTCCCTAAAAATAGTATAATGGCCCCCATTTCTCACTATATATAGTATAATGGTCCCCACTTCTCTTTTTATATAGTATGATGGCCCCCACCTCTCTCTATATACCGTATAGTATGATGGCCCCCAACGTCTCCCTATATATAGTATGATGGCCCCCAACGTCTCCCTAAATATAGTATGATGGTCCCCATTTCTCACTATATATAGTATAATGGCCCCCACTTCTCTTTATATATAGTATGATGGCCCCACCTCTCCTTATATATAGTATGATGGCCCCCAACTTCTCCCTAAATATAATATCATGACACCCACTTCTCCCTAAATTTAGTATGATGGCCCCCACTTCCTATATATATAATATGATGGCCACCATTTCTACCTAAATATAGTATGATGGCCCCCACTTCTCCCAAATACAGTATAATTACCCCACAACCTATTCTATACTATATTATAGATTATTAAAAATTATACTCACCTAATCCTGATTCCCAACACTGCAGCCTGTGTCTCCTCTTCTGTGGCGGACCAGCAGAAGCAGTGCAATATGCAAAGACATATTCGCACTACCTTCATGGACTCGCTGATATCTTATAAGCCGCGGTCTGCAGCTAGGAGACAGGCAGTGATAGAGGATGTTGCTTTTACTCTGTGCTCTGTCACAGGATTGAACTGTATTGGCAGCAACATGACACCAACAGAATTAAATGCAACAGATGCACTAGATCTGGGACTTTGTGCAAGAGGTTTGGGGCCAGAGTCCTGGTTATTTGATGTTTGCAATACCCATCATAGTGGGAGACCTTTTAGTCAAGGGAACAAGGTAGGGAGAAGCCGCCTAGGATCAGCCTCTTGGGTTAGTCATTCTAGTAGCATTGTCACCAGATGGCATTTTAGAGTCAGTGTTTCAGAATGAAACCTACGTGACTGAAGACTGATTTCTGCTGTCTGTGGTTTACCATGAATCAGCTGTTATATTCCCATGAAAAATATATAAGTAACCATGCTGCAAGATACTGCACTAGACTGTGCACCAGTCCAGGAACAGCGGCGTAACTACAAAAGTTGCAGGGATTGCAACCACAGTCGGGCCCTGGAGTCTAAGAGGCCCCAAAAGTCATTTTGGCCTATTGAAAAAGAATAAAGATATTAAAGGTTTGCAATAATTGGAGCTTTCGCATCGGGGCCAACGAGCTTCAACTTACGCTTCTGTCCAGGAACATTGTGATTCTCCCAAATACAATTAAACATCACAGAATGACTTATACAATTCAAATTACGGTATGCTATTATAATTATCTGCCAATTATAAAAGTTTATACAGTAGGCAATTTCTGTACCTTACAGTGATTTAAGAATCATTCCATGTCAAGTGATCCAAATCTGAATTTTTTTTACACGATGCATTCCAATTTGTTTTCTTTGTTTTTTTAAGTGCTACTTAAATGAATTAGAAATAAAACATTTTGCATTTTTATCTTCATTAGTTAATTTTTTATAGGTTTCTAAAGTTTTGAAAAAGTCTGAATTTTGGGGTTTCTGACGCCCCCCTCCAGGGCCGGGGAAGATTTGGGAATCGGGCAGTTACTCGTTGGTCTTCTTCACCTCTTTCGGTTCTTTTAACGGGGACAGACGGGGGCCGAGACCCGGTCCCGTGACCCTGGCGGTGTCATTTTAATAAACGGGGTACATGACAGGGGAAGTCTGAGGGGATAAAGGGGGTATTTGTGAGGCCACCGGCGGTATGCGGCAGGGGTGACCACCACTACTTCAGAACCTCTGGGGACGGTGACCGGCACCTTGGATGGTTCAGCCCTCGCAGGTGAATTGCGGTCCCCAGGGCAGCGGGATGGAGGAGTCAGTTCGTACCATGGCAGATGTTCACTGGGGCGTCAGTACCTCGAAGTCCCATGCAGCCTCTGCGGCCGGTGGTCACCACTTAGAAAAGTCTCGCACACCACAGCTGGAGTTCTGTACTTTTACTCAGTTCTTTAGACACGGCCGCGGGGTACATCCCCTCGCCAACCTCCGGTTCAGCACTCTCTCCAGAACCAGGTCAGTGCAGTCAAGCCACGGTTGGTGCCCTTTTTGTCCTCTCTAGATGTTCCTTTTTCTGGTGGTCGTTCTCTCTAAGCACTATAAGGCGTAGTTCTCTTTTGAGGCGAGCGGGCCATCGCTCTGCCCCCCATACTCTCAGTGCCCTCCGCGGCACAGAGCTCAAGTACTGACAGCCGCGACTGCTTATTTGTGTCCCCACTACCGAGGCACTGCTCTCTAGTTCGGCTGCCTTCCCCTAGTTGTGTCGGGTGTTCGGCCACAGCTCCCATTAGAAGCTTGGGGCCTCCGGTTCAACAGCTCAGGCACACAGCTTCCGCATCATGTTCAGGGCTGGGTCCCTGTCCACCAGCCTCTCCGGTTTGTCAGATTCGGGCGTACAGAAATCAACGTCTCTTCCGCACCCCAAGGGCTCTTGTTCTCTCCCACCTGTCAGTTTCTCCCTCCCGTGGATGAGCGTGATCGTGCTCCAGCCCACGGGAATCGGCATCGCACAACCGCTACACTCTGGGCTTCCACTCCACTCCTCTCTCCTTCTTTTCCTTCTCTCTACTTCTGCTGCCTGTTTCCCTGTCCCCCATTTTAACCTGAGTCCTCCCTCAGGGTCCACACACCTTCTCAGGGGCCTATGGTTGTGTGTGTGTGTGTGTTTTGGGCTCGACTGCACCATCCCAGCAACTGCAGAACAGAGGCATTACTCCCCTTAACTGCAGGAGTGCAGCACCTCTGGTGGCGCCTACCCAATGGGGTGCCACAATCTACAATGTTACATTTTTTCTCATATCAAGGGCTAGAAATAAGATAAAGAGATGGGAGAGGCACCATTGTGTTTAGAGTGGTATAAGCTTTGGTTTGATATGGGACATGATTATGTTTTGTTATGTTTCTGTGGAGGCAAATTCAAAATTTTGATGTGCAATTTTGATAAAAGAATATGTGACAATTTAAAAAAACATGTGTTACTTGTGTTCCTGGTTACATTTGCACAAGGATTCAAGCTGGGATTGCCTTGGGATCATATTTTGAAGTGTAATACAATTTCCTCCTTATCATATCTTTAATAGCAAATTAAAAGAAGCAATATTTTTAATGCCTATTTAAATATATGTTTATCAATTTTTTTTTTCAAGACTAGACATCTCCTTTTTCAAGACTTTATGTTTAATTCATTTTATTACAGATTATGCAATACATAGGGAAAAATTGTAGTTACAAAAGAATATACAGTCTTTTTCAAGACTTTAAACCTAGTACAGTACGGTAGTAAAATCATCAAGCCATAAAATAAAACAATATAAAATAGTATTAATTAAATAACATTATCATTTATACTCGAGTATAAACCAAGTTTATTTAGCTCACTTCTTGGGCTGAAAATGCCCCCTCGGCTAATACTCGAGTCAGTCAGTATTTACTGTAGGAAGGGCGGTGACCGAGGCCTTAAGAAGGTTGGACGGGGCTGCAGAGGCAGGCAGTGATCACGTGAGCCCGCTCATTAGTGTAATGTAATATGCACTGCAGCCCCCCCCCTACATCCCCTCAGCACTGAAGCCGACACTGAGAGGTGGGCGGGGAGAGCGGCGCACCATACATTACGCTTAGTATACACCCCCCATCATGGTATATGGCCCCTATGCTGGCTCACATGCAAAACACTAAACAATATAACTCACCTCTCCATCTAAGGCTCTCTAAGGCAGGTTTTACAGTAGCTTTTTGTCATGTGTGTTCGTATCCGTCTAAATCTGCATGCATACTGATCCGGCATGCATCCCTATATTTAACATGGGGACGCAGGAACATGCATAGGTATCAGTTTCTGGGGGTATCTGTCCTCTGGGTCGTTTTCACATCCTCCCTGAATGCAGCAGGTTGTGATTTTAGTGAGCATGAAAAATCCTCATGCATCCTGATGTGATGCACTGCGTGAAAATGACACATGGTTTTCAATGGTGGCGCATCCGTCTCTGGATGGATGCGGATGATCCTGATCAGGATTTCACTATGCGCATGCGCAGAACATGTTTGACAGGCGAAACATATTACTAAGATCCTGATCAGGATAAAAAAAAACACTGTGCTGGTTTGCATTTGGTGATGCACTGCCGGATGAAGGTGCATCTGCACTAATCCGGATCAGCACACAACGCTAGTGTGAAGCCAGCCTAAGACTGTCAATGGAGAAGAACACCCAATACTCTACCTGAGTAGGAAGCTGTTGGACTGTGAAAAGAATATTCTGTTGGAAAAAAGAAGTGTTTGACCATTAAGTGGGCAGTTGACACAATACAGTACTATCTTTAAGGCTGAAAGGGTAGACTAGTTTAGGACCATGTCGTGCTCAGATGGATGATGAAAAAGAAAGGAAAGAATGTCCTTTAAGATTTTAGCTGCCATGTAGAGCACAGGCCTTAGAAGCTGCAAGGTAATGCAGATGCTCTATTGAGACTCCATTGTATGGTAGTGGAAGTTTCCCAGTCCCATAGCTTTAGGCAGAGGAGGGAGGTATGTTAGATGTCTGCTGGACACATGGTTGATGGGTGGTCTGTATCGCAGAGGTGGTTATCCTCTGTGATGTAAGTCCAGATGCTCTAGTATACCTAGTACTAAGAGAGTTTTAGGGTGCATCCGGGCCTGGTTTTATCGAAGAGATGGGTGGGTCTGGCTGCTCACATACCCACACCCTTGGGAGTGGACCATAAAAATGGCAATTGTTAGTCACAGAAGTGTCTGTGTAAGGTTTTCAGTCTTTTTTGCTATATCTGTTGTTATGTTTGCATTTAGTGTATTTTGTCGGCCATCTTGTTTCCTGTCATGTGCATTGACTTTTGCCCTCAACCAATATGGAGTTCTCAGCTTGTCGTCGGCCATCTTGTTTCCTGTCCTGTGCATTGACTTTTGCCCTCAAACAATATGGAGTCCTCAGCTTTGATGTCCCTGCCCTGTTTCTTGCCAATTGCCCTTTTAATCAGTTTCAGATGATTAACCTGTGCTCCAGAATCAGGTCTGCAATCTGTCTGTGACTTGCTCTCTGAAGCCTGGATTCACTGTGCCTGGAATCATTTATGAACACAGAATCCTGTTTGCCAGCAACATCTGACAGGGAAGTAATGAACTCTGAATGCTTTCCTTGAGACTTGTACTATGCTTTAATGCTCTGATGCTTTATTCCCCTCAAGCTCAGGGTTCACTCTGTCTGGGTATCTACCTCCGCTATGATTGATTCAGGGGCAAGCGGCAATTTTATGGACATCTCCTTCGCTGAGAAACTTAGAGTACGTTCAGTAAAGAAGGCTACTCCTGTACAGATGGAGACCGTAGATGGCTCACTGTTAACCTCTGGACCAGTGGATCAGGAGACGGAGCCCTTGAAGGTCCTCATGGGTAATGACCATCAAGAGAGTCTGTCATTTATGCTCATCTCTTCTCCTCATTTCCCTATTATTCTAGGACTGCCGTGGCTGCAGGCTCAGAATCCTACGATTAACTGGGAAACTAAAGAACTGCACTTTCCGGAGAAACAGATAAGTCCAGAAGCTTCAGTCTGCTCCATTCCTAAAGGACCAACATCAGTCTCTGAGCTACCAGCAATATACCGTGAGTATGCTGACGTGTGTGACAAAAGGAACGCAGACCTGCTACCCCCTCACCGTCCATATGACTGTCCAATAGACCTGTTACCAGGTACAGGAATACCTTTTGGCAAGATTTACTCTTTGGCAGGGCCTGAGCTAAAGGCTCTCAAAGACTATATAGACGAACATCTAGTCAAGGGCTTCATACGCCCCTCTTCATCTCCTGCTGGTGCACCAATCTTCTTTGTGAAGAAGAAGATGGATCTCTTAGGCCCTGTATAGACTATCGGGAGCTCAATAAAATCACGATCAGAAACCGTTACCCACTACCGTTGATCCCCGAATTATTGGAGAGAGTACGGCATGCAAAACTCTTTACTAAGTTGGATCTCCGTGGGGCCTATAACTTGGTCCGCATTAGACCTGGGGATGAATGGAAGACAGCTTTCAGGTCACGCTATGGACACTTTGAATACCTAGTAATGCCGTTCGGTTTATGTAATGCTCCAGCAACTTTCCAACATTTGGTGAATGACATTTTTAGGGACCTCCTGGATACATTCATTGTCATTTATTTGGATGATATTTTGATTTTTTCTAATTCCACAGAGGAGCATCAAAGACATGTGAAGATGGTTTTAGAACGCCTTCGACAAAACCATCTGTATATCAAACTGGAGAAGTGCGAATTCCATCGAACGGAGATCCAATTTCTGGGGTATGTAATGTCATCACGAGGAATTAGTATGGATGAGAGTAAAATCCAAGCCATTAAAGACTGGACGGTCCCCAAGAATGTGAAGGAGGTCCAGCGCTTTATAGGGTTTGCTAATTTCTACAGGCGTTTTATCAGGAACTTTTCTGAGGTTGTGTCTCCCATTACACGGCTTACCCGCAAGAACTCTGCTTTTACCTGGACCCCCCAGGCTCAGGAAGCATTTTCCCGTTTGAAAGAAAAATTCACCACGGCACCTATTCTGGTGCATCCTAACCCTGAACTGGCCTTCATAATAGAGGTGGATGCCTCAGACAGTGCCATCGAAGCTATCCTCTCCCAGAGGACAGGTGAGAAAGAAGTCTTACATGCCTGTGCTTTCTTTTCCCGGCGGTTATCTCCTGCAGAACGGAACTATGATGTGGGTAATAGAGAATTGTTGGCCATCATCGCAGCCTTCAAGGAATGGAGACACCACCTTCAGGGAGCTGCACAGCAGATAATCGTGTTGACTGACCACCGCAATCTTGAGTTTATCAGATCGGCTAAGTGCTTGACTCCTCGCCAGGCTCGTTGGAGTCTTTTCTTAAACCAATTCAGTTTTGTTATCCCCTATAGGCCAGGATCACGTAATGGAAAGGCCGATGCGTTGTCTAGACTCTACTCAACTGAGACAATTCCACTCACGTTCTCGTAAGACTGTTATCTCTGATTCCAGGTTCCTGGGAGTGCTTCATAATCAAGACTTGCTTAACGACATCAAGGAAGCATACCATACGGATCCCTGGCTGGCACAACCGTCATGTGAAGTAAGTCTTGTATATAAGAACGGTGTGTGGATTCAGGGGCAACGCCTGTATATTCCTGAAGCAGTCAGGGTGAGAGTACTGCAACTCGTCCACGATTCTAAGATAGCGGGGCATAGAGGAGTTCTGAAGACTCAAGAATTCCTGTCTCGCTTCTTTTGGTGGCCCACATACAGAAGAGACGTTCTAGGTTACGTCACTTCTTGCGAAGTCTGTGCCAGATGCAAGACTCCACGATCTTCGCCTACGGGTCTATTACAACCCTACCCGTTCCATCCCGTCCATGGGGATCCATATCTATGGACTTCATTGTGGAGTTGCCAACCTCTCAAGGGAAGAACACAGTTCTGGTGGTGGTGGATCGGTAAACAAAGGCAGCCCATTTTATTCCGTGTGTTGGTCTACCACTGCGAAACACACATCGGCTTAATCATTCAAAATGTGTTCTGCATGGGCCTATGGTTGTGTGTTGTATGTGATTTGGGCTGACTGCACATTCCAGCAACTGAGAACGGTTCCTTCTGCAGAGGACACTCTGGTGGCGCTAATGGGGACTTCTACAAGTTACATTTTTCCATTCACCGCTAGAACAAATGAGATAGGGAGCACCATTGTGTTAAGTGTATACTGTTTGAGGAACAGATTATTTTTGTATGTTTCTGTGAGCAATCAAATTTGATGTGGAATTTTGATAAAGTAGTGACAATTTAAAAAAACATGACTGTGTTCCTGGTTACATGCACAAGGTTCAGCTGGATTGCCTTGGGACAATTTTGAGTGTAATAACATTTCCTCTATCATATCCATAATAGAAATTAAAAGAATAATATTTTCATGCTAAAAATATGTTACAATTTTTATCAAGACTAGACATCTCCTTTCAAGACAGGTATTATATAAAGATTAGGCATAATAGGTTTGTAAAAAGAAACACTTTCAAGACTCAAACCTGTCAAGTAGTAAATTAGTCATGCCCTTAATAAAACCTATAATTGAGTAGTAATTCACATAATTGATCATATTATATGGTATAAAATTTATTTAGCTCATTCTGGTAAATTGCCGCCTCGCTTCTCAGTCACCCAGTTACTGAGGAATTGACCGAGTTAAAGGTTTCTGGCTCAAGAGGCAGTGACCTCCCATTCATTAGGTAGTTATCACTGACCCCTCCCCCTACTACCATCGATGAGCCACGGAGGAGTTGGTCGGGATAGCGGTTCACCTACATTGCGCTTAGTAAACGCCAAATCATGGTAATATGGCCTATGGGCTCATCTAGGCACAACCTAAGACATTAACTCACCATCTCCATTGGCTCTCTCGGTTTTACTCCGCTTTTGTCATGGGGTTTACCGGCAAATCTGCATGGATGATCCAGATGCATCCCTATATTACATGGGGAGCAGGAAATGATAAACAGCGGTATTTTCAGGTCTTTCTATTTGATGCAGATTCGATTTTAGTAAATGTTATGCATTATAGGGTGCACTTGTGAATGGACACATTTTCATGTGTCCTGTCATGTGCGATGACCTTTTTCCCTCTACCATTGGAGATTTGACAGCAACTTTAGTCGATCAGGACCATACCTTGTTTTGCCATGTCTGTGCATGTCGATATTGCCTCACACTAATCCGGATCCTCAAGCTTTGAAGCCCAGCCTAGTATGTCATAGCCAATATCTACCTTTATGAAGCTGTTCTTTAGATATTGTTAAAAAGTGTTGACCATTAATGCAGTTGACAATCAGTCTATCTTTAGCTGAGTGATAGTAGCCATGGATGCTCACTTGGATGGAAAATAGAAAGAAGAATTCCTGTTTGCTCACAAACACAGCCTGAAGGCAAGGTAATGAACTCTGAGATCCCTTTCTTGTAGACTTGTCATAGCTTTAGAGCCTGAGTGAGGTATGTTGATTTGCTGACCTGATTGACATTATACTTTATCCTCTGATGTAAGCCAAGCTTGTATATGTATAAGAATTGGGGCAATCGGCCTGGTTTAAAAGGATATGTCTCTGTGTCTCATTATACCCATGCATTGGGAGTCCATAAAAAGATTTTATCATAATGATGTCTGTGTGTGGAGGTTGGGATATCTTGTGTGAAAACTCGTGCAAGTGAACTCCGCAGATACAGTATATATACAAACCTTTTACTTTGAGTAAAATCACTTTGACACTGAAAAAGGCTGTTTTATTTCTGTTTTACTGGAGCGTTTATGAGGATGGAATAAATTACTGGACTTAAGTGAAAACCATTCCTGTGTTTTCCTCAAATATGCAGCCAAGTGTATCAAAACTTTACAATACTCATATCTTTCTTTGGCCAATACTACTATTCTATTGCCCATGATCTATTAGATTATTTACAGGGCTAAACATGCACTTAAACTTTATTGCCCTCCTTAAAAATGTATCTTTATGACTCTTATGATCTATATCTCTTTGGCTGGGTCACACTGGGTTTTGGGACCACGTTTCAAGGCAGCGCAAATACCGGACAGCATTAACGGCATGCCTGTAAACGGAGGCACATAGCAACCCATTGCTTACCTTAGTAGCAGCCACACACAAAGCTTCAAGTGCGCGGAGGAAAAGCGTCTGCCTAGTATACTCTGTGCGCGGCTGCAATTAAGGTAAACACAGGGTTTCTATGGACCCACGTTTCCAGCCAGTGCTTGCTGTTAACGCTGTCTGTTTTCAGCGCTGGCTGGAAATGTGGGTCCATAACCCAGTGTGACCATAGCCTTTGGGTAGAGATACTCTGGATATCTTTTTTCGGTTAATTCTATTAGCTACATTTAACATTACTCAGTATACATTGATACTGGTCTGTATGCCTAGGGTTATACTTGAGTCCTGGATGTGTTAAAAGCATCAGTTTTTAAATTAGAAATCTTGAAAAACTGATGCGATAACGGATCCGTATGTTCTCATGCAAAAAACGCAGTGTCAAAATGCACTGCTAAAAAACGCTATGCGTTTTTTTTAACATGGAGCCCTATGGGAAACGCATCAGTTAACGCATGGTACATATAGGTACCACGTGTTAACGTATACCATTAACGCATAGCGTTTTTGGAATGCAATCATGCCAATCTCCAAAACCGGAATCAGGTTTTGGAAATGCAGAAAAACTGGATGCCAAGTGTGACCCTAGCCTATCTCCATTTTTGGCCCATGTCCATCCTTGGTGCAGCACTTTTTGTTAAGTTTAATATGTTTTAACTTGGGATTAATAAAAATGTACACATTTTACTACTTTTTTCTTGGACACTTTTATTATCCGTCTCTTATATAGATATGATTTGGTTCACTTATGAAAAAGTATGGAAAACTCCAGGTGAGATTCCTTAATGTCACTTATATTTTGCCGAATAGTTAAACCAACTCGACTGTGTTGACAGACTCGGCTCTACTACACCTTAATTATCCTTTAATTGTTGTCACTGCTGCACATATGCTCATTATGTTTGAAATATTACCACAATCTGTTGTATACTTTCCAAGGGTCAATGAGGATTCTGCAGAATTGCACTAAGGTTATTTAATCTATGTTCCTACTGGTTGAAAGAGATTGTGGCAGTCATGAACAGATAATACTTCCGATGATGCGAAGCCTCTATATTATTTGCAGATTTAACATATTTTTAGGTGAGCTTAAAATAAAGCAAGTAAAAGACTACGGCCTTGATTTAGCAAGACTGGTGTTTTTTTACATGAGTCTGGATATGTGAGGTGTAAAGCGAGGTGATTGATCCATTACCAGGTGCCAACCTCTTCATGAACCAGGCGTGGCTGCAAAGTGGCATGTGACTCTATGTGCAACTCACCACAAACCTTAGTCCAATCAGGTACTGCAGTAAGATTTGTGGCATAAGGTACGTCGCTGCTTGTCATGTACTTGATGAGTGTGCGTCGTCATGCCACATGAGGGTTGTCTGTCTGATTTATTTCAAATAAAGGATTTTTCTCTGTGATTTATTTCAAATAAAGGAATTTCTCTGTGTCTGTGTTGTTATTTCCTCACAGGGTTAATAATGGGTGGGTCACAGAGAGGCCTGACATCATCAATCTGGACTTAATGACAGGCTGTCAATACTCAGCTGTCATTAACCCCTTCTATCACCCCAATGCCACCGAACCAGGGCATCGGGAAGATCCCAGTGAAGCGCCAGGAATTGTCGCTTCTAATGAAGCACCAATTTCTTGGTGTGGCTGCTGGCTGCTATTCTTTAGCCTATGGGGCCCAATAACTATGGGCCTCACCATGATTAGAATACCAGCCCCAAGCTGCCTGGGTTTTACCTTGGCTGGCAGTCAAAAATAGGGTGAAGCCCACGCAAACTGTATTGGCATAAGGAATTGAGGCAACTACAAACAACGTTTTGACCCAACCAGGGTCATTTTCATTAGTCCGTGTTATAAGCATAGTAGTCAAAAAAAGAAGGGAAACAACACGTCCACATCCTGTGTAAGGATATGTGTCTCGGGAATAGAGGAGCAGGCGCATCTGCGTCAGTGAGGAAAAATGCGCCTGTTCCTCGCTTTTTCTCTGCATAGCGAGGCAATGCCATTAACCCTTTATTGGCTTCCCGAGACACATATCTTTACACAGGAATTAGTAATTGCCTTTGATGTAGACGTGCTGTTCCTCCTCTGTTTTGAATGCTATACTTATACCAAAGACTAATAAAAAAGACCCTGGTTGGGTCAAAACATCATTTGTGGTTGCTTCAATGACTTATGTCAATAAACGTCAGCTAATTTATAATTTCTGGAGTGTGCAGTGAATCTCTGTACATTATTACGGGATCATCATATTTCACAAGCACTTCCCAGTACCGCATTGTGTGCCTACCAACTTTTTTCCTAATGTATGTAATTTAGGCTACTTTCACATCAGCGTCTCTTGGCATTCGTGGCAGATCCGGCATTTTTTCAGCATCTGCCGCCTAATGACTCATTTGTGGCAGGACTGTATTTGGCCTAATTCATTCCTTATGAGACTTGTGGAAATGTGCGGCATTTGCGCTTTTGCACTTGCGGCGGGTCAAAAAAACGCTGCCAGCAGCAATTTTTTCTGTTGCCACAAGGGCCACATTGGTCAGATCGTGGCAAAATGGCAAGTGACACACATGTACGCAAGTCCCATAGGGAATGCATTAGGTTGAACACAGTCTTGCTGCAAGTGATCCATTAGGCGGCAGATGTGGCAAAACTGCCGGATCTGCTGCGAAAGCCGAGAAACGGTGATGTGAAAGTAACCTTACAGTTCTATATATGACTGGGGAGTCAAAGCATGGATTGTGAGCCACTTAGAATTCTTGTGTCTCTAATTCCTGAACCCCATCATAAGGAGAAGTCACATATGCCCCAAGGAATCTTTCATCTACTCCCTTGCCCAAAAATATTTTAACGATATAGATGGATAGAATTTTGTGCAAATAAAAAAATATTTCTGCAGATTTTTTTGCAAAGCAAATTAATAGCAAAATCAAAGCTCAATAGTTGCAAGCAATGATACAAAGCTTGGGGTAAACAATATCATAGAGAGGCTCAGGTTAGTTTACAGTTGTGGGCAAAAGTTTTGAGACTGACAAATTTTGGTTTTCACAGAGTTTGCTGATTCAGTGTTTTTAGATCTGTTAGTCACATTTCCATGGTTAATCAATACAATTGTAAACACTTCATGCATTTTCACCTCTGATGGTACCTTTACACGCCGCTACAACAGGCTGGATACAACCCGCTACTTCACGTGCACGAGCACGCACAAACGGTTACAAACGGTAAATGCACCACATGTACACGCCGCCACAAGGTGCGCTACGCTACGCTACATCTATAGCTAGATACATCGCCGGGTGTCTCAAGTAGCCATCTGTAGCTCATCTTACCTCATTTACACACCGCTACAACAAGCTAATATGGGCGGACCTGGTGCAGCAGGGACAGCACATAGGCGTGCCACAATTGTGGATTACGAGACGTCCGTACGCTGATAGGACAAAGCAAGAAACCCATGATTGGGCAGGCATTGCAGGAGGCTGTTTAATACATGACGCTCGAGCAATTGTGTAGTGTGACTGGTCAGCTCCTTAACCTTCCTAGCGTTATTCCCGAGCCTGACTCGGGGTTAACATTCACTACCAGAAGCGTTAACCCCGAGTCAGGCTCGGGCTTACCCGCGTTCGCGGCAGATGCGGTGAGAAAACCGCATCTGCCGCATCTACCGCATCTGCCGCACTTGTGCCGCACTTGTGCCGCACTTGCGGCGCGGTTGCGGCGCGGTTGCGGTAATCTGCATAGGAACCAACCACCTCTGATGACCCTCATACATTGTTAATATGTGCCCCTGCACCCTAGTAAACCATTAGCAGCACTGTTGTTGTGTGCTAAGTGGCTGCAGTAGAAGTGCGATAATGATTTTAGACACTTACATGCCTGGTACTTGAGGCCGTCTCCCTGTGTGTGATGGGACTGTGTGGCGGTGCTCATCATGTCTGCTCTCCCCCTCCCTTATGCACGCCCCCTCTCAGCCTGCTATAGTGATGTGAGGCTGATTGCGTCATAAAGGGGCGGGGCTAAATCGCGGCATCACGGTAGCCCCGCCCCTTTATGACGCAATCAGCCTCACAGCACTATAGCAGGCTGAGAGGGGGCGTGCATAAGGGAGGGGGCGAGCAGACATGATGAGCACAGCACAACAAGTCCCAGCACACACAGGGAGACGGCCTCAAGTACCAGGCATGTAAGTGTCTAAAATCATTATCGCACTTCTACTGCAGCCACTTAGCACACAACAACAGTGCTGCTAATGGTTTACTAGGGTGCAGGGGCACATATTAACAATGTATGAGGGTCATCAGAGGTGGTTGGTTCCTATGCAGATTACCGCAACCGCGCCGCAACCGCGCCGCAAGTGCGGCACAAGTGCGGCAGCTATGCGGCAAGTGCGGCAGATGCGGTTTTTTAACCGCATCTACCGCGAACGCGGGTAGCCCGCTTTTAGCAACAATTTCCAGAACTAAACAGACCGCCAGGGAGGCTACATATGCCTCCCTATGCAGCGACTACCAATCGTCATGCAGGAGCTTCCTCCAATGATCGCTGAAGGGGCGCGGTAACCCGGAGCCTGTGTCACGCCCTAGCTACATACCAGGTACATCGCCTGGTGTATAGACATCCCTTCAGTTCCTTCTTTACACGCCGATACAGCTCGCTACAACCGCCTGTGTAGCCATCTGTTTCCGGGCAGTGCTCGGAAACAGATGTATCTGCTGCCGGCTGTCTCCTACCGTCTTCACACGCCGCTACTACGAGCTATATTGCCGCTACAAGCTACATTTGTAGCATGTAGCGGGTTGTATCCAGCCTGTTGTAGCGGCGTGTAAAGGTACCTTTAGGGTACCTTTACACGCGGCTACATTTCTAGGGTGGCTACAGGTAACTTACTGGTTGCAGTGAAATCATGGAGAGATTATTCCATTTGTACACAGCAACAAGATAGAACCATGTCTCCATGATTTCACTGCAACCAGTAAGTTACCTGTAGCCACCCTAGAAATGTAGTCGTGTGTAAAGGTACCCTTAGGGTAGCTTTACACGTCGCAACATTGCATGCAATTTCACTTGCAACTTACTGGTTGCAGTGAAATCATGGACACATTGTTCTATTTTGTTGCCGTGTACAAATGTAACAATGTGTCCATTATTTCACTGCAACCAGTTGCAAGTGAAATTGCATGCAATGTTGCGACGTGTAAAGGTACCCTTATGGCCACTTTATACGTCCCAACATCGTTTCGATATTGGATACAAAGGCACGGGAGCGCACACTTTTTTGGCTGAAATCCAAGATCGCATAGAAGCTGTCACACAGGGAGATATCGGCAGGCAACGCATCTGTAATGTCTACGCCCCCTTGTACGCGTGAACCAGGGAACGACCATTTAACATGGAAGTGAATAGGGGAAGTTGCTCTCCAAGTTGGTGTTGGGCTGTCACACAGCACGATCCTGCCAGATCGTCCATCCAATATCGAGCAGTTGGAGAGCCTGCACAATTCTTCCCCGATATCGTTTTGGTATTGTTCTTGCATCTCATTGCACATTTACACCATACAACGCACGAACGATATCGGGGCCAACGCACGAACCACGTGACTTTTTATCAAAGTTGGACGACGATATCGGGACGTGTAAAGGGGCCATTAGTGACAGAGCCAATTTCCACCTTAATGACCAGACCATTTTTTGCATTTCTGACTAGTGTCAATTTATGAGATAATAGCTCTGGAACGCTTCAGCGGATCCCAGTGATTGTGAGATTGTTTTTTTCACGACATGTTGGACTTCACGTTAGTGGTAAATTCAGAACAATAGTTTTTTTTAATTTATTTGTGAAAAAATTTAGCAATTTTCAATTTTTGAACTTTTATTCCGTTAAACGAGAGAGTAATGTCACTAAAATAGTTAATGAATACCATTTCCCACATGTCTACGTTACATCAACACAATTTTGGAAACAAAATTTTGGTTTGTTAGGAAGCTAAAAGGGTTTAACGTTCATCAGCAATTTCTCATTTTTACATCAACATTTACAATGACACTCTTTGAGGGACCACATCATATTTAAGTGACTTTATGGGGCCTATAAAACAGAAAATACCCAAAAGTGACACCATTCCAAAAACTGCACCCCTCTCGCTACTCAAAATCACATCAAAGATTGTTAACCCCTCAGCTGCTTCACAGCAATGAATGTAAAGTGTAATGAAAAAACAAATACATTTATATTTTACCTAAAACTGTTGCTTTAGCCTCAATTTTTACACTTTTACAGGGTAGCATGACAAATTAGATGCCAAAATGTGTTACCCTGTTTCTTCTGAATGCGCTGATACCCCACATGTGGTCAGAAACCGCTGTTAGAACAAATAGGACTCAGAAGGGAAGGAGCACTATTTTAATATTGGAAAGCAAGTTTGGCTGAAATAGATGATGGGCATCATCTTGCATATCCCTTTCCCCTAAGATGCCTAAACAGCAAGAAAACCCAACAAGTGACCACATTTTGTAAACTAGACCCCTCACAGATTATATCTAGGGGTATAGTAAGGCCGGTTTCACATCATGGCATGATCAGGTCTGGGGCTGTCCGGTGTGAACCTAACAGCCCTGGACCCGATTTTGAAACAGAACCGGACGGCAAATGTGCCCTCCGGTCTGGTTTGCAGCCACATTCCTCATATACGGCCGTTTCAGTTATTCTTTCCTCAGGGGGCAGAAGAAGGAAAAGCTGAAATGGCCGTAGGGGTCGATGGCACCCGTGTCATGGGTCCATGAGTACATGCCACTATAGGTAATATTGAAGTGATATGGGTGACTATTGTCTGTAAGCCTATGGGAATTGTAGCAGGTCTCTATGGTCCGATTCCATAGATTGAATTTGTTGTTTACATGTGTGTATAATTATGTGAATTGCTGCATGTAAAATCTTGTGACCATCGATTCACTGTGACGGTTTTAATTGTAGTTACAACTGTGGATGTCATCATTATCGATGTACAAATTGAGTACAACCAGGACACTGTAATTACTTAAATGGATGATTGTGTGTTTAAATATTCATGCTGTCACCATAAGTTGCTTGGTTCAATTCCCAATTTTGCACTTACTGTACCCCATATCCATAGACAGACTCTCTGGGTGTATGCCAACCACATTGTGCTGTTGGTCTTGTGCATGCCCCCCTCTTCCCTTGTTTGATCTAATGTAAATAAAACACATGATTTTCACTTGTCATAATAAGGAGTTTGATCGTGTTTTTTTTATCTACTATATAATTGTCTAATGTTGTCTGTCTGTCACAGAAATCGCGCCACAGACAGAGGCCGCTTATTGGTGCCCGCCAGAGGTGGCCACCAATGAGCGCAGGCTATGCAAATAGGCGCGAGAATTCAAAGTTTGAATTTCGCGCCTATATGCAGCCCGGCGACAGAGGTGCGTTAGCTCTCCTCACAGCCCCCCCGCTGCTCCTGCCCCCGCTCCCCGCGGCACCCCCGATCTTCCTGCCCCCGATCCCCGTGGCACCCCTGCTCTTCCTGCCCCCATCCGCTCCTTCTGCCTTTCCTGCCCCCTCCCTACCTCGCGGCCCCCCCCGCTTCTCCTGCCCCCCCCCCCCGTGGTCCCCCCGCTCCTCCACAGTGATAATAAAAATAAATACTCACCCGTCCGCTATCTCACTCCACCTCCGTCTTCTATAGGGCTTGAGGACCTGTCGCTGCCTGGGAAACCGATCAGCTGATCGGTCCCAGGCAATGACAGGTCCTGCCATGGAAGCTACAAGACGGAGGTGGAGCGAGCCGGCGGATGGGTGAGTATCCTCGCATCCATCCTGCCCCCCGCCGGCACCATCCTGCCCCCCCCGCCGGCACCATCCTGCCCCCCCCCGCCGCCACCATCCTGCCCCCTGCCGGCTCCATCCTGCCCCCCTGCCGGCTCCATCCTGCCCCCCCCCTGCCACCACCATCCTGCCCCCCCCCCCCCGCCACCACCATCCTGCCCCCCCGCCACCATCCTGCCCCCCCCGCTGGCTCCATCCTGCCCCGCTCACTCCATCCTGCCCCGCATGCTTCATCCTGCCCTGCTCGCTCCATCCTGCCCTGCTCACCACCATCCAGCTCCTCCAGCTCCATCCTGCTCCTCTGGCTCCATCCTGCCCCGCTCGCCACCATCCTGCCCCCCCCGCCACCATCCTGCTCCTCCGGCTCCATCCTGCTCCTCCGGCTCCATCCTGCCCCGCCACCACCATCCTGCCCTGCTCGCTCCATCCTGCCCCACTCGCTTCATCCTGCCACACTCACTCCATCCTGCCCCGCTCGCCACCATCCTGCCCCCCCGCCAACATCCTGCCCTCCCGGCCACCATCCTGCCCCCCCCCCCCGCCACCATCCTGGTCCTCGGCTCCATCCCGCTCCTCCGGCTCCATCCTGTTACTCCAGCTCCATCCTGCTCCTCCGGCTCCATCCTGCTCCTTAGGCTTTAACCTGCTCCTCCGGCTCCATCCTGCCCCGCTCGCCACCATCCTGCCCCCCCGCCAAATCCTGCCCTCCCCGGCCACCATCCTGCCCCCCCCCGCTGCCATCCTGGTCCTCCGGCTCCATCCTGCTCCTCCGGCTCCATCCTGTTCCTCCGGCTCCATCCTGCTCCTTAGGCTGCATCCTGCTCCTCTGGCTCCATCCTGCCATGCTCCCTCCATCCTTCCCCGCTCGCTCCATCTTGCCCCCCGCCTCCATCCTGCCCCCTGCTGTTCTTGCTCCCCTGCCTCCATCCTGCCTCCCCGCCTCCATCCTGCCCCCTGCTGATCAGTTTCCCAGGCAACGTCATGTCCTAAAGGCCTGTAGGACCTAGAAGACGGAGGTGGAGCGAGTCGGCGGACAGGTGCGTATCCTCACTGAGAATTTTTTTACTTTTACTGTGGAGGAGCGGGGGGCCGCGGGGAGCAGAGTATCGTCATATACCATAGTGCTGCTATACATGTACTGTAATGTACCGCCATATACCGTAGCGCTGCTATGCATGTACTGTAATGTACCGCCATATACTATAGTGCTGCTATATATGTACTGTAATGTACCACCATATACCATAGCGATGCTATACATGTACTGTAATGTACCGCCATATACCATAGCGCTGCTATACATGTAATGTAATGTACCGCCATAAACCATAGCGCTGCTATACATGTAATGTACCCCCATATACTTATAGTGCTGCTATACATGTGCTGTAATGTACCACCATATACCATAGCGCTGCTATATATACATACATATATATATAATTTGAAAAAAATTCTTGCAGCACACAGCTACTACCAATGATGTACAAATGCTATAAGCTATATGTATATGAGGAAAAAGTTTAAAAACTTACGTTTTTTTCAAAAAACTCAAAAATTCTAATTTTTTATTTCTGAAGTTCTTGGTACATACATTGGCCAATGTCTGCTTGCTCATCAACTGCGACAAAGTGACTTCAGGTCTGATGAATCCTACTCTGATATCCCTATCCTCCTTGTCCACCCCCCACTTCTCAGTGGGCAGACTCCATCTAGACCCTCGATCACCTGTAGGTTAATGAGGGTGCACATTGCAGCAAGGAGCCTGAAACTCCATAAGTTAAATAACAAGAAAAAAACTGCACAGCACTCACAGACTAGTGTGAACTGGTGCAAGCAAAGACGCAGGGTCAAATAATTTGAAAAAAATTCTTGCAGCACACAGCTACTACCAATGATGTACAAATGCTATAAGCTATATGTATATGAGGAAAAAGTTTAAAAACTTACGTTTTTTTTAAAAAACTCAAAAATATATATATATGTAGTTCACTCACGTTGGACTGAACAAATTCTGTCAGTCACAGCATGTCAACTACATACATATTCTAGACTACCTGATGCGTTAGAATCGGGCCACCATCTAGTATGTATATATATATATATATATATATATATATATATATATATATATATATACATACGATTCATAATCTGCAAGGTCTCAGCTACCCCTTGTAGCTGAAACCCCAGAGATTTTCAGGCACTCGGGGCTCTATAGGCAGTAGGGCACAAGTTCCCTAACTTCCCGACATCTAAAGTTGTCAGGCCATCATTATCTGGTTAAGCTTCTATTGACAAATACATAAAATTTAAGCAAAGATTCAGTATTTACAAAATTGTCACTTTTTAAAAAAAAAAGTATGTGCAGTGATGAAGTGGTGAAGATGGATGCTCTTCTCCACCCTGCTTTCCCTGAACATGATAGGATCATAGACTCATAGAATCATAGAATAGTGTAGTTGGAAGGGACCTCGTGGGTCATAGAGTCCAACTAGGGATGAGTGAGTAGTGAAATATTTGGACTCACTGGAATCGTAGCGAGTAGGTTCTAATACTCGCATATTCGTTACGAATAGCGAGTAAAATGCAAGTCAATGGGAAATACGAGTACTATTCTGCTGGACCCTACAAAGCGGTCTGGGGACCTGAGGAAAAGGCTGGAATGGATGCATGAATGTTTAAAAGCTGGGAGGTAAAAATCCGGCCGGCTTTTTTAAACCAGAGGTCCCCAACTCCAGTCCTCAAGGCCCACCAACGGTCCAGGTTTTCATTATTTCCTTAGAAATTTGACAGTTGGTAATTCAATCTCCTGCACAGGTGGTGATTCCAATTGTCAAATGCCAAGGAAATCCTGAAAACATGCACTGTTGGTGGGCCTTGAGGCCTGGAGTTGGGGACCTCTGTTTTAAACGATTAACTGACGCATTTAAATGATCATGCATCCATTCCAGTCTTTTCCTCAGGCCCTAGACCTCTTCGTAGGTCCAGCAGAATAGTACTCGCATTTCCCATTGACTTGCACTGTACCCGCTACTCGTAACGAGTAAACTCGCCGAGTAAAGAGTATCCCGAATACCGTACTATTCTTCAAGTAGAGAATAGTATTGAGTATACTTGCTCATCCCTAAGTCCAACCCCTTGCTCAAAGCTGGAGTCACTAAATCATCCCAGATAGATGTCTTCCCAGCCTCTGTTTGAAGAATTCCATTGAAGGGGAACTCACCACCTCTCGTGGCTGCCAGTACCACTTGTTGGTCACCTTACTCTAAAAATGTTTTTTCTAATATATTTCCTGCTTCTGCTTTTATGTAAACTATCACAGTCCCCGCACAGCCCACTCACCCCTGCAGCACACTCTCTGCTCACACCAACACAGCCCACTCACCCCTGCAACACGCTCCCTGCTCACAGCTCACATGCTCCCTGCAAACCCCCGCACAACCGACTCATCCCTGCAGCATGCTCCCTGCTCACCCCCACACAGCCCAATCATCCCTACATCACGCTCTTCACTCACCCCCACACAGTCCACTCATCCCTGCAGCATGCTCCCTGCTCACCCCCACACAGCCCAATCATCCCTACATCACGCTCTTCACTCACCCCTGCACAGCCCATTCACCACTGCAGCACGTTCCCTGCTCACCCCCGCACAGACCACTCACCCCTAGAGAACACATGTGCGGTCGCCATTTTTGGACACTGGGGTATACACAGATGTCAGCCGTGTTACGCATCACACCTCCCCACTGCAAGATTACATTAATTAAAGGATTACGTTGGAGGGGAACTTGATGGGAGCTAATAAAGTGGATAACGAGGTGTCTCTGTCTAGTTTAAATTTAATAAAGGATTTATATTTGTGTTTGAATTTTTTTCTTATTACTCAAAAAATTGCTAATGGCTGGCTGTCATACTGATGGCTGACATTAGCAATAGGGTTTGATGTCAGATGCCAAAAAAAGCTGACAGCAGCCTCTTTATTACCCAGTCTGCCACCGCTACACGGCAGCTGGAAAAGCGGGTAACCGCTAGTTTTGGTATCTCTCATGGAGACGCCAATTCTGGGGCGGCTTATGGCTGCAATTTTCAGTGTGGGGGCCAAGAACACTTGGGCCTTACCACGCTGAGAATTATAGCCCCCAGTTGCCTGAGTTGGCTGCAAACGAAAATACAGCAAAGCCCATGCCAATTTTTATTTTAGTTATTTGTATGTAAAAATAAATAGGACTTCCCATATGTATTTTTCATTGGCAGCGAATGTAACACCAGGCAGCAGGGTTGGCAGCCAGTAACTGCTTGGTTTACCTGTGCTGGCAATAGAAAATACAGAGAAAGTCTGTAAATTCTGCATCTTTTACAAAGAATTTAAACACTTTATTTATAAAAAAATAAACAGATATTAAAGTGAAAATACATTTATTTTCAGACATTAGGAGAGAGCATGGGGAGAGCATAGAGACGGCTGCGTCCCCCAGCGCCACGGAGCCCTTCCCCATCATACCACCACCATCCTGATGCCATAGCATTGGGCCCATATCTAGTATACAATATATCCAGCATAGAGTATTGAGCAATATTCACAGCAGAGTATATCTAGACCATGTCTTATGTATAGCATTGGGTGCATCGATTGTATTTCAGCAACTTGGGTCAAGTCAGTTCAATAGATAGATAAATACCTATCTGTACTTTAGCTCATATTATATTATGTCTTTCTGCAGAACATCTATACCTCCACTATAAGGAATATACAACATGACTCATGAAGCCTGCGTACATCTAAGTAACGCCTTAGTTTATCCTTTAAGTAAGCGGGGGGACACAAATTTCATTTCTTACAAATAGGAGCCTTAGGAAGAAGCATTCAGACAAAACATAGACTATAAAGCAAATACAATAAGATCAAGTGAACATATGTCACCACTGCCAGCTGTTGACCTTTTACTCGCTATATCTTGTCAGTTCTTAGCTGTACCCTCTCTGTTATCTATCATGCAGCAATCTGGACCCAATTCTGCTCTGAAAATTAATTTCTTAAAAAATGAGGAAGGTAATACTTTGCACCACGTCCTGTAATAAATCGCTAAAGATGGTTCATCATTAGTATATTACAAAACAAAATAAAATAATACATTTTAAAGGGACACTGTCTGGTCATTTTTCAGTATGATACTAATATTACCCTTGAATAGGGCCTGGGCAGACCTTATAAAAACATGTAAAATCATTATTCTACCTTTGTAGTTTCCATGTTATCACCATTGACAGACCCTACAGGGAGGTCCTGGATTAGTCCTCTCCATTATAAGCAAATAGGCATAGTCCGGCTGCTGTATAAACTATTATGTAATTATGCACTCCCTCTCAGCAGCTCTCTCCTCCCTCCTCCCTTTACTAACAGTGCAGTGTCAGGTTTCACTTACAGGAGGTCTGTTCTGTTGAGGACACGGAGGGAGAGCGCTATTACAGGTCTGCCTTACTTAGACTACATGTGTTGATCTAAGCAGGTATCTCTGATGTGACAGTTCTGTGTTGTATTTGACCTCTTGTGATGCTGCAAACTCAGAGAGCAGAGAGGATACAGCCCTTGCCCCCATTAATGTCCTGTGCAATGATATGATGTGAATATGTGACATGAATATTCATCCTATGGGGAGTGGGCAGCAGAGAACTAAGTGGATCATTCACTGTGATTGACTGATAGAATGAAGCTCTTTATTTGAAGTTTACAGGAGATAGGAGGGAAATTTAAATAAAAGAAATATATAAATAGAGAGAGTTTAGAGGGAGGAATTTGAAAATGATAGCTAATATACATGGATTTTTGACCTCGCAGTTTTCCTTTATTAATAGTTTTTCCTACACAATTCAGAGTGTTTTATACTAGAGGAAGTGCACCTCCACACTATTAAATACTCAGTCTGCCCAGTTTCTCAATTGCAACCTCTGCTGTCAAGAGTTGCTGCTCTGTTTCACAAAGTGATGTTGGAAGAGGAGTGCTGATATCATACCATGGCTCTAGTGTAAGGCTAGGGTCACACTTGCAATATTCTAAGTTCCCTGCATTGTTTGCAGAAAACTTAGAATATTTTTCTCACTACGCAGCCTGCACGAGGCTGCACAGCGGCGAAAGCGGCAAGCCGCTGTGTTCCCTGGGTACCAGCTACACAGCGGGCTGCAGGGAGAGTGATTTGCACCACGCACAGGGGAACGCATCATGATCAGCTGATCGGGTCACATGACCGCAGTTATCGTGGTAACTGCGGTCATGTGACCCGATGACGTTGCCGGGTTGTAACATCACGGCAGGTCCTAAAAGCACCCGGACCTTGCTGGGAGGCAGTGGTGGATCCCGGAAAGGTGAGCGTACAGATTTTTTATTTTTAACTCTTTCTTTTACTTAATTTCACTTCTGCAATGTATATTATACATTGCAGAAGTGAAATTAGATGGTTAGGAACAATTTCAGTGTACTGAGCATGCTCAGTACACTAAAATCGGGTCAGAGGAACGATCAGCTGTTTCCTAAGACCCGCGCTCATAGGCCCCCATGTTAAAGGACGAGGATCGGATCGGATTTGGCCTAATTTTGTGGGATCCAATTTTTTTCTGTGCCCAAAATTGGAGCAGTGTCCGATTTTGGGTACAGCAAAAAATCGGGCACAAATTGATTCCCACAAAATCGGATGGCAATTAGGCCAAATACGATCCGACCCCCATAGGATAACGTGGGGGCCAAATCGGTAGCTATTGGTCAAGGGGAGTGTCAGGTTGGGCTGGGCCGGCCCCAAGAGTCACAGGGGAAGTCGCGGCCGCGCCTAGTGCACCGCTCTTGGCACTCATGAAACCTGACCCCTGTAGCGTACTGGTGTGTGAGCTGGGTGGTCAGCAGATAGGAAGGGGATCCGGTGACAGCTCCGAGACACAGTACGCCTGGATGCCGGATGCCCGGTCGGCAGAGGAACAGGGGATGCCGACCCAGGAAAGGTGAGCAGGGGAGTGGTGCCAGGGGACCTAACACCATATACCAGACCTCTGCCATTCCCTCATAACCTCCCTCTCCAACATCACTGAAGGAGAGCTTACTCGTCTCCTATCCAAATCACACCTCACCACCTGTGCACTTCACCCCATCCCTTCCCACCTCCTCCCCATCTTCACTAACACACTCATCCAAGCCCTAACCCACCTCTTCAATCTATTGCTAACTTCTGGTACTTTCCCCTCTGCTTTCAAACATGCCACCATCACACCCATCCTCAAAAAGCCAAACCTTGACCCTACTGCTATGACGAGCTACCACTCCATAACGCTGCTACCATTTGCTTCCAAACTCCTTGAACAACATGTCCATGCTCAACCTTTCTTCCACCTCGCATCTAACTCTCTCCTTGACAACCTACAATCTGACTTGCTCACAACCAATGCTAACAGGCAATTCTCAATCCTCCTCCTTCTCGACCTGTCATCTGCCTTTGACACAGTCAACCACTCTCTCCTACTACAGATTCTTTCTTCCATTGGCATCAAAGACTTGCCTTGTCCTGGACTGCCTCATACCTTTCCAACCGCACATTTAGAGTTTCCCAATTCCTCACTACCTCCTCATCCCGCCCTCTCTCTGTTGGAATTTCACAAGGCTCTGTCTTGGGGCCCCTACTTTTATCCATCTATAACCTTGGCCTAGGAGAACTCTTAAAGTCCCATGGCTTCCGGTACCACCTGTATGCTGACGACACTCAGATCTACCTCTCTGGCCCAGATGTCTATTCTCTGCTGTCCAGAATCCCAGAGTGTCTGACAGCCAAATCCTCCTTCTTCTCATCTCGCTTCTTACAACTCAATGTAGACAAAACGGAACTCATCATCTTTCCTTCATCCCATCTTTCATCTTCACCACCTGATCTATCTATTATGGTAAATGACATAATGCTTTCTCCCACACCTCAAATTCGCTGCCTCGGAGTAACTCTCGACTCTGCCCTGTCCTTCAAACCACACATTCAAACACTCGCCACCTCCTGTCGCCTCCAGCTCAAGGATATTTCCAGAATCCATCCTTTCTTCAGCACTCAATCTACTAAAATTCTTGTACATGCCCTCATCATCTCTCGCCTTGACTACTGCAACCTCCTCCTCTGTGGCCTCCCTGCTAACACTCTTCCACCTCTCCAGTCTGTCCTCAACTCTGCTGCCCGAATAATCCACCTCTCTCCTCGCTACTCCCCTGTTTCTCCTCTCTGCAAATCTCTTCACTGGCTCCCAATTCCCCAACGAATCTAGTTCAAGTTACTAACACTGACCTACAAAGCCATCCATAACCTGTCTCCTCCCTATATCTCTGCACTAATCTCCCAATATCTTCCCTCACATAATCTTCGATCATCCCAAGACCTCCTCCTCTCCCCCACACTTATCGGTTCCTGACACAATCGCCTTCAAGATTTCTCCCGAATATCCCCATCCTCTGGAATTCTATGCCTCAACACGTCTGATTATCCACCACACATAAAGGGGGAGGAACACACAAGGAATAGGCAGGGAGGATTGTGCCAGCAGCCAGGACCTCTTAATAAGATCCCACCCAGGCGACATGCAGCATGCAAAAACATCAGGTAACTAAGCAGAGCGCGGCGCTTAGTACCCGTTGTTTACCCTGGTTACCTCCTCCCAGCATTTACTGTGCGGCGCTTGGAGGTCGTTGATCGTTGGTCTCCTGCTGTTACACATGCCGATGCTGGCCATCCAGCGGGAGACCAACTATAAAAAAATGGTCCTGGCCATTCTTCCACGATCAACGAACAAACTTATCGTTGGTTGTTGGTACATGTCACACACAACAATGTTGTTTCGACATCGCTGTAACGTCACAAAACCGGTGACGTTGCAATGATATCGTTAACAATATCGTAGCGTGTAACGGGGCCTTAAGTCCTGCCTCTCTCCTGGAAAGTGCTCATGTCAGAAACACGTTTACAGTTTATATATGAAACTTTTTAAGCCCCACATTGAATATTATTTTCCTAATTTTCTTATTTTATTTAAATGATTACTTATCCAACCCTTATATTTCTTTGCATATTATTAATGATATACTTCTTACTATATTACATGTTTGTGCAGTCAAGGGTGAATCCGGGACAAGCTTGAATTTCATTATTCCTGTTCCATCACACCCACAAATAATATGGAAACAACATGTGCTAGCATTGAAATATCATGCCATATGCATCAAGACTAGTATCAATCCATGAATCCTCTAAGCGAAAGGGAAAAAAATATATAAAATACACAAAAAAAATTAGAAAATTTAAATGATTGAAAAAAGTTCCCTTTAATATCAGTAATAATGACTGTCCACGCTGATGGCTACAAATGACATTTGGTCATGGATGCGGCTGCGTAAAAATAGCATTGAATGAAGTCAAATATTTAGTGCAGGGTAAAGTGGGTGACGGGGAATGAATGGCTGCAACCTTTAAGATATCCCTGGCTTTTGTCAGCAAATGATAAATAATGTGCGGCGTTACCTATCTAAATAAATAGAGAAGCTTCTATAGTGGGCACTTTGTGAGATCCGTACACCTACACACTACAGATGGTTTCGTTTTATAAGAGATGAAACTGCATTTGGTGGAACTGATTAAATATAAAAACACCGCCATCTGCCACTTATTCTAATATAAAATGGTTTGGGCAGATGCTGACATCTTTCGAGATGATTGATTCATCTCTGACAAGAGACAATTCTCTCCGGCTTCCAGCTGCCCACTGCTCTCCCAGTACCGGCTACATGACTTCGAGCCGGTCACAGCAGTTACATGTGGATGTCGCAGGTGACTGAAGGGCACTTTAATAAATAGCGAGGTAGAATTACTGTCAGCTGTCGCACTCCGAGCACAAATAGAGATTTGTTTTATCACAACAGTTCAGTAAGTGACATGTCCCGGCTCAGGTCTTCCATCTGACTGATGATACAAGTAAATGCGCGTAGAACGCCGCTGCAACATCAGCTTTTTACATTTATATAAAACTGAATTGATATGCAGCTTAGTACTAAGAGGAGCAAGTTCCAAAGCTCACGATTTGTGGTGCCCAATGCTACCGAAGCTGAAAGTTAAAGGGAAAATGTCCCTAAATTCATGCAGCATCAATAAGAGCCTGGTGAGGACCATAAGCATAGAAAAGACTAGTTCGGGTGACTTCTCCAAACTGTGGTCTAGATCAGGGGTGGGGAACTCCAGACCTCAAAAGCTGCCAACAGGTCATGTTTCCAGAGTTTTATTAGCATTGCAAGGGGTTGGAATCATCACATGCAGGTGATTCTATTATCCCTGTGCAATACTAAAGAAATCCTGAAAACATGACCTATTCGGCGGCCACCAAGTCCTGAAGTTCCCCACTGATCTATATACATGACATTGGACACACAGGGACTGGTGTAAATACATCACATAGGAGACTCTGAGACTGTTTTTTTATACAGCACATAGAAGACATACATACACCAGCCACAGTGTCTCCCATTTGATGCATTTACAACAGGACTGTCACATAAGAGACACTGGAGCTAGTGTATATACATCACATAGGAGACAATAGGACTGGTGTATACCTATCACAAAAGCTCAGAAAGCAAAAAACTGAACTGAAACAAAAGTTTATGCATAGAGTATGTAGGTGCATATTCACAGAGGCCTCAAAACTGCCTAACCAAAGAAAAGACAAAAAATGAGCAGATACCCTAAAATAAGAAATAAATAAATTGCAATAGTGCATAAAATAAAATAAAATAGGATACTTAGTAACATTATTTTGATCAAAAAAATGTAAAATCCACCCACCACTTCAAGTTAATCCCATTGGGACCGTCCTAACCTAGCATCAAATATTGAAAACCTTACCAGATGTCAAGTGATGTAACATACAAAGATGAGATTGATGGAGTGAGGGCCACGGTCGCGCTGCTCAGTTCAATAACTCACCAAAGAGCCACAAACTTCATTTTCTTATTCCTCCTATGCGTTCACGCACAAACCGCGCCTTCGTGCCGGTTGGCGCTGAAAGTAGGAGGAATAAAGAAGATGAAAAGTTGCTGCTCTTTGGTGAGTTTATTTGAACCTGAGCAGCGCGGACCAATGGCAACCATCACTCCCATAATTTCTCTTGGAACATACCACTATCCAGTGGTAGGTGGAGGTCCTGCAGCAGCTTGGAACATTGATTCCTAAACGCCTTCAAACCAGTTGTGGGGACCACAACTGGACCAGGTGAGTGGCTACACAGCACCACCATATTACACTAGTGTCACTAGTGATAGGGCACTATTGCGCCTCTTGTCCCCCCCCTTTTTATATTTTGCAAAGACTGAGCATATCACAAAAGCTACAATATTTCCAGTTTATATACAGCACATAAGACACACTGTGACTGGTGTACATAGGAGACACTGTGACTGGTGCACATACATCACATAGGGTACACAGGCTGCAGTTTTCATTAAATCGGAGACTATGTGACTGCTTTCTTCATCCTTTAGATAAAAGGGCAGAGCGCTAACTCCATCTGCAAAGAAAATCCATACACAGACACTAGCCAGTCTCAGGACATAATCATTGTTGCATGCACATAATTATGGTCTAGGGAGCTATTAATAGAGCTGACAGTTGGCAAAATGGGGCCAGCAGCCCAAGCACTGCAGCCCCCAGGAATCTGCCTAAGGGCCAAAAGAAATGACTGGAGGTCCTCACACTTGATATAGATGTTTTAGAAAAACATATGCTATCACCAGACAATGTCTATTTCAGGGAAGGCCTTACATATTTCAGCAAGAAATCACATACTGAATCAATGACAACAGCATGGTTGGAGAATGAGAGGAGTTCAGGTGATGAACTGACCGCCTGCAGTCCAGACCTTTCACCAATCGAAAACACTCGGTGCATTATGAAATAAGAAACCTGGTAAAGATCAATGACTGACGAGAATGTGGTGTATCTGGATTCTTCAAATGGTTTGATACTGTCCAAATAAAGGTTAGATTGTTCTACAACTAGGGGAAAATATGTGTGAATGGGATGACATCAGCTTCAGTAATAGAAAACAGAGAATGGTTCTTAATGATAGCAGTATTATTAACCTATCATGATTGGGTCATAGTTTGCAGTGCGGTATCAAAGGGTCGGTATTGGGCCATTTTTTTTAGCTCTTTTCATTTTTACTATTTTTTTTTTTCCTTGTAGCCATTCAAAGAGCCATAACTTTTCAATGTTGTGTTGATTTATCCAAATTGGATCTTGTTTTTTTGCTGAACAAGTTGTAATATGATCCCATTTTAGTGTACAAATGTATGGGGAAATGGGACAAAAAAATTAATGTGTGGTGAATTAGTTAATAAAAAAAAACATTTTTTACATTGTTTCTACAGCAGAGTTTCATTTTTATGGGGTTCATTCATTCATAAAAATGACTAGTTTCATCATTCATTAGGTTAGTATGATTATGGTGATACCAAAACATGTACATAATTTTTTTTTTTTAAAATTCTGAAAAAATCTAGGAAAATGGTAAAAATTATAGATAGGTTTTTTGCTTTAGTCACCACATTGTGTAAGTTTAGTTTTTTGAGCTGTGTGAGGTGGACAGACCTCTTGATCACTTCTATTGCATTTTTTCTGGGGTTACAATGACCAAAATAAATTCAACTTTGTTAATTCTTCTTTAACAAATAAAGCATATTTTTATATTCAGTTAATATCCTTATATTTTTAATTTGGGGGAAAAAAGTGTGGATTTTATTTTATTTTTATCATTTTTACTTTTTGTTTCTTTTTTCAAACTTTTTTTGCTTTACCTTATTGTTAGTCCCCTATACTATTTTATGTGCTAATACCCCTATAGTCTATACTCATCAATACATATACCTGCAATAAGGGTGCATTGCAGTATAAAATAAAAATCATTGCCTCCTATGAACACCAATCTCAGGCTGCTGTCATAAAATACCTAATGGCAGGTACATGTGTCTTCAGTAGACCACAATCTTCCATTGCAACCCATTGGTGCCCCTTGTTCTTGAATGAAGATACCAATGGGAGCTTAGAATAGCGCACCTTCGTGCTGCACACTATAATCACCACTGTCAGACATTGACAGCAGCATTTACAGGTTATCAGTGTCCACATGTTTCAAACCACATTTGTCATATCAAACCCATTTGGATTTGTGTGAACTTGTTCTGTGGCAACAGGATTATGCGGATCTTCATTGAAATAGGCTTAGTGCATGCACTACTAAAGAACTCAAGCTTGAGACATTTGTGGTACAGTAAAATATCTGCTTACTAGATCATGTGTCAGAGCGAACACGATTGATAATAACATTTGATTTGAGCATGTACGTGAGCAACAGTTCTCATACAAAATGCCTCTACACTAAGCTTGAATGTTTACCATCTGCAAGAAGCAAAGAACCCTTATCAACTTTTACTGAACCTCTAAGAGCTCACATTATCTCAGACTTAACTTACACACTGCCGAGAGAGGATCGCAAGCCATATTCAGCTCAGAGAAAGGATCACAAGCTACATCCAGTCTCTAAAAGAGGGTCCCGAGCCACATCCAAGCTCTCAGAGAGGGTCCCGAGCCACATCCAGCTCTGAGAGAGGGTACAAGCCACATCCAGCTCTGAGAGAGGGTTACGAGCCACATCCAGCTCTGAGACAAGGTCACAAGTGACATCCAGATCTGAGAGAGTGTGGCGAGCCACATCCAGCTCTGAGACAGGGTCACAAGTGACATCCAGCTCATGTTCCCTCTCAGTAGTGACAACCAGAGCCCCCATTGTGGCACCCCATAGTCTGGTTGCCACAATGGCATTGCCTCCCTCAGGGGGTGATGTAATGCTTGGAAGCAAGATGGGGTATCCACACCAGGTAAGCCCACAGCACACAAAACCTTCCTGAATCCAGACCAGAAGGGGAACTCTAACCCAGGTTCAGGGGAGCTCCCCTATATATTCGACCTGGGATGGGGTTAGTTACTTCAGTTCCTAGGAGGACTGTGAAGACGTCCTGTGGATTGGAGCAGAGTAAGGCTCATCCCAGGACAGAGACTAGCAAGCATGAGTGACCCGTAGGAGAGGGTCTGAGGAAGGAAGAAGCAGGCCTGGGAGTTGTCGGGCTCACCCCAGAGCAGAGCGCCAGTGGCGGACACCGGAGTCTGAGGTTGTGAGGATATTCCAGGCCCAGCATCCAAAAGCGGAGGGAGGAAGATTCCAAGTCTCCCGGCCACAACAAAACCCAGGAGGCAAAGCAGCATCGATCCCCGATTTGCTTCCAGGCCACCTGGATTCCTAACATCTCTAGTGGTACGGTACCCTGGACTAAACTTGCTACTACTGTCAGTGAAGGTAAAGGAGACTATTTACTGTGTGTCTGTCGGTTATTCCATGCCCTGAGTCCTGCATGGCCTACCACTGCCATACACTTTACCGTTGCCCTGGGGAACCGCTCCACCCGTGTGGAGCAAAACCACCAAAGCTGCACTCCCATCATCCCCAGAGGTCCCGCACCGCAGCGTCGGTCACTATTAGCTGAACACCACGAGTGGCGTCAAGACAACATCCCTAAACCTCCCCAAACTTTTATTGACACCGCCAGGGTCACGGAGCCGGGTGTTGACCACCATGACTCCCCAGCAGAACTGTTCTTAGTAGCCCACCGCCCTGGGGGAGCGTGTCACCTATTACAGTACAATAAAAGACAAAGATTTTCCATGAACATCACACTGAAGTATACCAAGATGCACGGGCTCCTATCTTACTCTCATTCAGATCTGCTTTGCTATGTGGGGCTACTCACAAATCACTATCTGGAGACCTGCTCTTCATAGATGTTCATAGACCTGGTGCTAATACACGAAGCTGCAAGAGAGCCCCAAGACAGACATTAAGGCTCCACAGTGGTTCCGAGGCACAGGTTGGACCGCTGCTCTAGATCTTGAACCTTGAATGGCAGCACATAGAGCCCTGCAAATGGAGATAATATCAGTTACAAGACATTTAACATTCCATTGGTTTCTTCTGGATCTATACAGAACGCGACAGAGAACATTTCTTTTGTTTGCATCAGAATAAAATTATAAACATCTGGAGACACAGTAGTCCCCTTCACATTTATGGTTGCCCAATTACAGGTTAGTAAGAAGTTATAATTATAATCAGTCAGGGGTTTTTATGAGATTAATATCAATCTTTTCTTGACAATTTTTGCATGCTTTATCTCTTCTAGTTTAAGATAAAACCTGCAAAATAGACCTCACCCAATAAACAGTACTGGAGAAAAAGGGTCACAAATCACTGGAAGTCTACATTCTCCTCGTATAATACAAGAAAACATTGGAAAAAGTTGCTGATATCGAGCAAAGTACAAATTCTATGACGTAATCCTCAGAATTGGACGCTTTGTTGTTATTGGGAGCCGCCAGGTCACAGTTTTGATATATTTGGCCCTTTTTATTGTTTTACTAAAAAGTGTGTGAATATTTGGGAAAATCCAGTTTGGATAAGAGTGATGTCATTCCTTCGCTCTTCATGACTTTCAGCTGTGATTCTCTGGATTGTTTATTCTAAAATCTGTTACTAACTTTAGGCATTTTTCCATGCAGCTGGATTTTTCTAGCATATCTTCATTATTAAAATTGCATTTTAATATTATCTTCTAGTTTGTACTTTTTTTTTATATTGGTTTGTCCTTTGAAAATCACTTAACGTAAACTGTAAACTACTAGTCCAAATCATTGCAACCCATCTCTATTGGGCTAAGGGCAGAGGATTGTAGCAACTGGGTCATCTACAGTGATATAATACTCCATCATTTTCCTTGTGTGTCATATGTTTGCACTTTGCAGAGGTATGTACAGTATATATACTAGCTGTAGAGCGTTGCCTGGGCGTCATGTCCATATATGGTCGTAATGACCACTTATTATAATGTTACCCATATATGGTAATGTATATATGTGTGTGTATGTATGTTTCATAGCCCCAGCCCTCCTGGTAGCTCCACCCCTTTATAGCTTCATCCTACATATAGCCACACCTCTTCATAATGCTGTACCTCCTAGTAGCTCTGCCCCCTCCACTTAGCCATGTCCTCACATAATGCCATCCTTTCATATAGTCTCAGGGAAGGGTGATGGGTGGAGGGTGGAGCTATGTGGAGGGGGAGGGTCTATACAGAGTAAGTGGGGATACCAGATGGGGGCAAAGCTATATTGAATGGGTGTGGACATGGGAGGGGTGTGGCTATGGTTGAGTGGGCTTGGCTATGTGGAGGAGGCATGGCTATGTGGGTGGTGGGCCATGGGGATGTGGCTATGTGGGGTATACATACACACTTATATGCATACACACATACACTCAGCTTTATATATATATATATAGTCTGTGTACTGTAAGAAAAACAACTGGTGAGTTAAGTGCAAAGGTGATAGTATGATGGATGATGTTATTGTGGATCGCTGATGATTAAGGATAAATCTTTCAGCATTCCTAGCATGTTTATTTGAGTAAAATTAAAGAAAAAAATGCTATTGGTACAACATCATTTGTAGAAAAGACACGCTGTAGAATAATAATGGATATAACATCTCTAACACTATACACAGACCTCTAATCAGGTGACACAGAATTTTTTCTAAGGACGGCTTCACAATTTTTGCCTTCTTGGTCTGTCTAGTTTGAACTGGACAGAACCGGATCCGATTTTGACCCCCGTTTTGTGCTTTTGCAGGAGGATCCGGTTGTATTTGTTTTTTGCCCCGGACACAAAATTGGAGTCTGCAGCATTTTTTGTGTCCGGTGCAGAAAATGAACAATACTGGATCCTCCCAGATCCGGCAAGATCCGGCGCCCCTAGCATGGGAGTCTATGGGCGCCGGATCACCCCAGATCCGACAAAAACCGGACCAGTTCCCGGATGCCTGGTACTGAAGAGAGGCAGCTCTGAAATGCAGCCACACTAATTCAACACCATGGACAGAGCAGCATTTCAGCACCATGGAGAACTCCACCACTGAAATTTCAGCACCATGGGCAGCTCCCCTGCACACATGGTGCTGAAATTTCAGAACTGGACAGCAGCAGAGATGCGCACAAACAAATCCGGTACAAAACAGGATCGGAGGGCATATTTGATCGTCCGGGGTTGTCAAGTTCTGTCCGGTGCATCCTGCAAAACACTGGACAGAACCTGACAGACACAAATCGTGGTGTGAAGCCCGCCTAAGATCCATATTGAATTTAGACACAGTATTTTAAAGTGAACCTGTCACTATAAAGAGTTAATCTGCAGGTAAATAGCATTACAATATTTCCTTGATAGTGCAGCTACTGGGAGAAAATGAAATTATTTCCTCCTGCCAGCCTCATGCTTTCAGTCATGGGGGTGTACAAGAAGTGATTACTGTCTTGCTCTGCACAGTATAATGAGTGGTGACTATAGCCGCTTCATGCATGCCCTTCTGACTGAAAGTTATCAACTTTGAGAAAAATATTAAAATCTTAGCGTTTTCAGTGGTTGCTACCTTTTAATGGCTAACTGACAAGATGGTAACAAATAGCAAGCTTGCCAGACTCTATGGCCTCGGCAACGGGCTTAAGAACCTTCAGTGATGTCACGTCCACGTGATTGGAATTAGGAGGAGTCTGTTATGTGCTGATACTCACTGAGAGAGGAGCTGCAGAATCATGCGCAACTTTGTCTTTTAACGTCAAATTTCATAAGACCCGTTCATACCACAAATACAAAAATCATATTTTTGGAATATTTACCTTTTTTCAATTATTTTGGTATATCTTTTATATCTATGGAACAATCAGAAACCTGGGAAATGGGTTCTGACCTTCTGAACATCATAGATATATCATATTTGATATCCACCTTCGTATATATTCATAAGGGTAAACATGATGTACACATCTTGGATATGGGGGCATCCAATTCAAAGATATGAAAAATGAAGGTTTTTTAAGTCTTGTGGAGCTGGGTGTGTTTAGAAAACCCAGCCCCCCTTGTGAGGTAAACAAAGTGGGAGTTTTCTGGTTTCTATTGCATTACATGAAACCAAAGTGTCTATTTTGGGGGCATTCCACCCTGGGACGTTAGACAAAGCACCACACTCTCTGCGTGGAGGAATCATACAACATTTATGGGGAGCCATTCCCCCCAATGAAATCTGCTGACAGCCACCTCGTGGCACAGGTTTTAGTCTTTCTTATTTTAATTCTTTTTATTTTAATAACTGTTTGATGCATATATGGAAATTGTTTCTTTTGTAATATCTTGTATATCTTTTGTAAACACTGCCAACTTTGTGGAGTAAACTTGATAAATTTACTTAGATTCGTTCTTCTCGTTCTATGATGAGCTGACATGTATCCCCGCGATTTCACGTTACCACACAGGTTACCAATCCACCTGAAAGAGATCGGTGGTGGCATAATTTTTGTATTTATGTGATAATGTGGACCTGAGAATGATGGGATCGAGGTATATATATATATATGTTCCTGGCAAGAACTGGTGGTTTATATACATCTCGTTACATCACATGCTGCAGTAGATGACATAAATAAGAGCAGGTGGGCTCCTTTGCTTATCCTCTGGCCATACCGGGTTTGGCCAGCAGGATAAGGGGGCGCCAGAGAGCTGAAGGTCCTGACTAAGTTTTCATGATAAAGTGAACACATGGATAGAGGGTCATTAGAAATTGGAAGAATCTACATTATGATCATTCCCTGTTCCCAGTAGGATTCACAATCTAAATTCCCTATCAGTATGTCTTCAAAGTGTGGGAGAACACTGGACAGATATACACAATCACAGTGAGAACATACAAACTCCAAACAGATGTTGTGCTTACTTAGATCTGAAACCAGGACTCAAGTGCAGAAAAGCAGCAGTACTGACAAATGAGGTACCACACTAACCACTGAGTCACCTCATTGACCAATGAGCCACCACACTAACCACTGAGTCACCTCACTGACCACTGAGCCACCACACTGACCACTGAGCCACCACACTGACTACTGAGCCACCGCACTAACCACAGAGTCAACTCACTGACCACTGAGCCACCTCACTGACCACTGAGCCACCTCACTGACCACTGAACCACCTCACTGACCACTGAACCACCTCACTGACCACTGAGCCACCGCACTAACCACTGAGTCACCTCACTGACCACTGAGCCACCACACTAACCACTGAGTCACCTCACTGACCACTGAGCCACCTCACTAACCACTGAGTCACCGCACTGACCACTAAGCCACCTCACTGACCACTGAGCCACCGCACTAACCACTGAGTCACCTCGCTGACCACTGTGCCACCTCACTAACCACTGAGCCACCTCACTGACCACTGAGTCACCGCACTAACCACTGAGCCACCTCACTGACCACTGAGCCACCACACTAACCACTGAGCCACCTCACTGACGACTGAGCCACCGCACTAACCACAGAGTCACCTCACTGACCACTGAGCCACCTCACTAACCACTGAGACACCTCACTGACCACTGAGCCTTCGCACTAACCACTGAGTCACCTCACTGACCACTGAGCCACCTCACTAACCACTGAGCCACCTCACTGACCACTGAGCCACCACACTAACCACTGAGTCACCTCACTGACCACTGAGCCACCTCACTAACCACTGAGTCACCTCACTGACCACTGAGCCACCTCACTAACCACTGAGTCACCACCGCACTAACCACTGAGTCACCTCACTGACCACTGAGCCACCTCACTAACCACTGAGCCACCTCACTACCACTGAGCACCACACTACCACTGAGTCACCTCACTGACCACTGGCCACCTCACTAACCACTGAGCACCCACTGACCACGAGCACTCACTGACCACTGAGCACCCACAACCACGAGCACCTCCTGACCACTGTCACCACAACCACTGAGCCACCCTCCACTGACCACTGAGCCACGCACTAACCACTGAGCCCACCTCACTGACCACTGAGCCACCCACTAACCACTGAGCCACCTCACTGACCACTGAGCCCTTCGCACTAACCACTGAGTCACCTCACTGACTACTGAGCCACCGCACTAACCACTGAGTCACCTCACTGACCACTGTGCCACTCTCACTAACCACTGAGTCCACCTCACTGACCACTGAGCCACTGCACAAACTACTGAGTCACCTCACTGACCACTGTGCCACCTCACTAACCACTGAGTCACCTCACTGACCACTGTGCCACCTCACTGTGCCCCACTGATGATCACCCACTGACCATTATAAACAACATGAGCCACCATGCTGCCTATAACCATAACACAAAATACAATAAAAGAGAGGAGGTACAATATGTGCCATCATCTTCTATAGCTGCCGCATTATAGCTCTAGCCAAATCAGAGCTAGCTCCTATAATGAATTTCTAATGGGATATTCAAAGGTGAACTTTATGAGATTTATTTTCCCTTCATATCGTGTATTCAGTACCATCAGCTCGGAGTATTCAGACAATTAAGCATTCTATTGATTAAGCATTAGGGTTCACCATTTTTTTCATGTCCCTATTATCGATTATTCGTCTATTTCTTACAATGACTGTTATTAATTTTTCTTTTTTTATTTTGGCTCTCAAGATGAAGCACAGTCATTACAGAATTATTTTGCCAATGATTTTCACTGACTTTTTCATGATTTAATACAGAAATATAATTTGCATGTTAACAAAATAAAGTTAGCTTGCATCTTGGATGAAATAGTAAAATTCCATTTTCTTTTATAAAATTCTATTAGGCCACATGCACACGCTGAGTATTTGATGAGATTTTTACCTCAGGATTTGTAGACAAAACCAGGAGTGGAACAATCAGAGGAAAAGTATAATAGAAACAGGTCACCACTTCTGTATTTATCACCCACTCCTGGTTTTGGCTACAAATCCTGAGGTAAAAAACTCATCAAATACTGAACGTGTGCACGTGGCCTTAAAGGGATGGGTAAGTGGCAGTCCATCTTTAAGGCCACGTGCACACGCTGAGTATTTGATGAGTTTTTTACCTCAGGATTTGTAGCCAAAACCAGGAGTGGATGGAGGAGGATAGGATAGAGGAGGTGGAGGAGATAGGATACTTGGTGAAATTATTTTGATCACATAAATGCTTAAGCCATCTCACCACTACAAGATGACCCCATCGGGAAAGTCCCTACCTAGCAGTATTAAAACCTTACCATATGTCCTGTGACATGTAAATAGCATGGAATGAGTAGGCCTGCATCACAACAGAGGGCACTAGCAATGGGAAGCTATACACATTAAATAATGACCAGCTTAAAAGGCTGACCACACCTCAGAGTGCAGTGACTGCAACAAAACAGAATGAGATAAAACCAAAGTTGTTTAGTGTAGCAATCTGTGGCAGGACGTCCGTCCACAGGCAGATGGTGAGGTTACAAAGATAATTAGAAAAAAGTTCTCTTTTACACTACAACCCTATGCAGAGCCAGCAAGAAAGGTTTGTTCGCAGAAGCGGGCAAGTGATTTTCCCAGAAATGGATCAGAGAAATATCCTCAGACATAGTGACACCCGTGGAAAATTATGCATATTGGAGTGTGAGTTGCTCCCACAAATAAGGCAGACATATTTTTGACCCCAGGAGAGAAGAATGAAAATAATACCTATTTCCAAATAGCCATGAGTCATGCCTATCAGCTTCAAATGAACAACTAGATGCTGGAAGACAGTACACAAGTCATGTTTCCTATCTATAAACAGGTAAATTCATAATACAAAATATGATGGCAATATCTCTTACCTGGGAAACTCAGTGGCGAAGATATGAGGAAAGCTGGCATTTCATATTTCTCTGCAGTCCTGAGCCCATCCCACAGACAGTCGCATATGAGGTCACCAAGGGTTGGGTGAAATATACAGGGGCCAGTCATGCAAGGACAGGTTCCTGAATTCTAGTGCTAATCACAGTCTTGGACTGGCGACATCATCGGGTCCTGATTGACTTAGGTCTTGATGATATTATCCCATGTAAGCCTGCGCTTGACTGTCTTATCCTCTAGATGCCTTGATCAATAGTGATCATAGTGTTTACAAGATTGTGAAAAAGATTGGGCTCCATTTCTCACCGCACCTGCTCCCCTGTGATACGATTGCGGGGAGCCAAGGGATTGTCAAGGCAGTCGGAGGTCAAATAATGACTCCTGGGTCATTCAGCTATGGTGGCTTAATCGATCCAGCCAGAAGCAGATCTGCCAGAATAAAGCTGACAGCTCTAATGCATTAGAAAGCATTAGGTCAATGATGAGAGAAATAAAAGTTGAAGTCCCATAAAGAGACTTTGTAAAAAGTTAAAAAAGTAACTACCGTATATACTCATGTATAAGCCGAGTTTTTCAGCACAAAAATTGTGCTGAAAATTCCCCCCTCGGCTTATACACGAGTCACTATACGGCTGAGTGTGGGGAGCCCATTGTCCGGGGGCTGTATCAGGCAGGGGGAGGCTGCAATATGAGCGCCCAGTCACGTGGGGCCGCTCATTAGTGCAATGCAATATGCAGTGCATCCCCTGTCCATCAGCGGCAGGAGGAGCTGTGCATATTACATTGCCCTCCCCCAGTAGTATATACAGGCCCCCCGCTCCACCCCCGTAGTATATACAGGCCCCCGCTCCCTCCCCGTAGTATATACAGGCCCCCCGCACCCTCCCCGTAGTATATACAGGCCCCCCGCACTATATACAGGCCCCCCCGTTTTCCCCCCTAGTGGTACACAGGCCCCCGGTTGCAACCGCACACCTGTAAAAGAATAGCTTTCATACTTACCCTCCTCGCTGTTACCCGCACTCCTCCGGTCTCCTTCCCGCTTCTACCCGGCGGCCGGCGCATCCACAATGACGTCATTGTGCGCGGTCACATGATGCCGGGTAGAAGCAAGGAAGGAGACGAGGACGCGCGATCACAGCGAGGAGGGTAAGTATGAAAGCTATTCTTTTACAGGTGTGCGGCTGCAACCGGGGGCCTGTGTACGTGTACCACTGGGAGGGGAAACGGGGGGGCCTGTAGATAGTGCAGGGGGCCTGTAGATACTGCGGGGGGCCCTGTAAATACTGCGGGGGGCCTGTAATACAACTGGGGCCTGTATATATCACGGGGGGCTGTATATACACTGGGGGGCTGTAACCTCTGATGGGGGCCTGTATATACCACTAATGGGGAGGCTGCTGTATACCTCTGGGGCTGCTGTATATATCACTGAGGGGGCTGTAACCTCTGATGGAGAGCCTGTACATACCACTAATGGGGAGGCTGCTGTATACCACTGGGGCTGCTGTATATACTGCTGGGGCCTGTATATAGCACTGGGAGGCTGCTGTATATACTGCTGGGCCTGTATATACCACTGAGAGCTGCTGTATACCCTGGGGCTGCTGTATATATGCTGGGGCCTGTATTATCACTGGGGGGGCTGTAACCTCTGATGGGGGCCTGTATATACCACTAATGGGGTGGCTGCTGTATACCAGTGTCAGGCAGCTGCTGCAAAGGCAAATAAAATAATGGGATGCATTAAAGAGGCATAGATGCTCATGAGGAGAACATAGGGCGTTGATCCAGGGAATTAGTTTGATTGCCGTATCTGGAGTCAGGAAGGAATTTTTTTCCCCCAATGTGGAGCTTAGTGTTGCCACATGGGTTTTTTTTTTTGCCTTCCTCTGGATCAACATGTTAGGCTATGGGTTGAACTAGATGGACTTAAAGTCTTCCTTCAACCTTAAAAACTATGTTACTATGTTACTATGTTACCTCTGGGGCTGCTGTATATACTGCTGGGGCCTGTATATACCACTGGGAGGCTGCTGTATACCACTGGGGCTGCTGTATATACTGTGGGGCCTGTATATAGCACTGGGAGGCTGCTGTATATACTGCTGGGCCTGTATACACCACTGGGGAGGCTGCTGTATACACTGGGGCTGCTGTATATATTGCTGGGGCCTGTATATAGCACTGGGGAGGCTGCTGTATATACTGCTGGGGCCTGTATATACACTGGGGAGCTGCTGTATACCACTGGGCTGCTGTATATACTGCTGGGGCCTGTATACTACACTCGGGAGGCTGCTGTATACTACCACTGGGGAGGCTGCTGTATACTACCACTGGGGGGCCTGTATACCACACTGCTGGGGCTGTATACCTGTGCTGGGGTCCACCTCGGCTTATACACGAGTCAATGGGTTTTCCCAGGTTTTGGGGGCAAAAGTAGGGGGGTCGGCTTATACACGGGTCGGCTTATACACGAGTATATACAGTACATAAAAATAATAAACACAAGATAAACCAGGAAAAAAATCTGAAAATATCTTACAAAAATTACACATTTTTACATAAAACCTAAATGAACAAAAAAATTACATATACTTGACATTGTCACAATCTAAATTGTTGAGGTTATTTACCTGTCACTGGTGAGTGTAGTAGCAGCAGGAAGGCAGAGATGGGCTGAGGGAATGAGGGAAGCAGGTTTGACCCTGTAAACTGGGGTTCCCTAGCTGACCCTGATCCCAGAATTACCCAAAAGCTAATACCATGGATAGCAACTAAGCTACTGACATTACTCCTGAAGGTACCAACAAGAATAAAACACATTTAATCACTGCAGAGCACTTCAAGAAGACTGCAGTGCAGGTTCCACATGATATTACTACTGTAGTCACTGACCTTGATTTCTGATTCTGCAAATGGCTGAAGTGATCACATCCTTGATGTACAATGTATGACCAGTTGAGGGACACATTGGAGTCATCATAAGAAAAAATGGTAGACTTAAGAAGGCGATACAAGGCTTGTTATTTTTTTGCCAACATGATGCCTGCTTTTAGATACATTTAATAAATTCCAGGCAACCCTTAGGCTTGGGTCAGACTTGTGTCTGCCCCTGAGCCTCATGGATCTGGCAGAAACTTAGAAATCTCCTGTCAGCAGGTAATGCTAGGCGCTGCCAAGCAATAGATCTCTAATGCAACCGGACGCTTACCGCAGCCTCAGCTCCACAGAGATCTCCAAGATATGCACTTTTGCAGAGCGCACAGGAAAATGCTGCAAACATCATTTCCTGTGCACTGTGCAAAAGCGCACATCCTATGGAACCCTAGTCTTTAAATAATCCCATTATCCTTCAGGTGGTGTCGTTGAAAGAGTTTAGTCTCTACTCTGACCTTGTGCTGTGTGGACGCAGAGGTGTGGTGCAGAAGCTTTCTTGAAGCTAACCCTTTCAGAGAGCAAATTTTGCCGGATCCTGACATAAGTCTGACCCTAGCCTTAGAGCAAGACTTATTTATTGGAGTAGTCTCCTAGATTTTGGCCTTGCATGTCCTATTTAGGCTACCCAGAATCTTCATTTAGATTTGCTAGTCATTTTGACATGTACGATAATTCATGAGATTGGAATATTTCTAAAAAGTTTCCACAGTTCATCCTGCGTACATATTAATGAAGAAGCAAAGTTTTTCTAAATGTTGGCACCAGTCCTAGAGTCAAGCAGGGCTTTTAAGAGATGTTCAACACAAGTCAACACGTTAATTAGCTGTCATTACCATCACCTTCTTGTACAGCAAGTGAGTGAAGAAAAAAAAGTTGAGGATTCATCGGGAAGTCTTTGAGTTTTTAACTTGAGTTTTCAATAATTTTAATTCATCTTATTTCTCTACATTAAATTTCTAGGGGCCGATGTAAGAGCATTTACTGTGCCGGGATGTGGAATATGTTAACTTTTAGAAAACATCAGACTGAACCAATATGTAGTAAAGTGGGGTAAAATGGTTATGGTCTCCGAAGTTGAGGGATTTTCAGAACGCAGTAAAGAGACGCGTGTGGTAGAACATGTGCCAGAACCTCTGGGTGGTGCAGCAATTAGCATAATATACAGTAATATGAATTTAACCTCTCACATTTCTTACCATGTGGTCCTATTACCATCTGGATAGACATAAAAAAGAGAATGTTTTCTTTTTAACTACACTCGCCTTTTTTGACATTTGGTAAGCTATCTTGACAGTGTCACTCCAGGTATTAGTTAATCAATGGAATTCATGATGGACTAAATCTCATGTACCGTTTCCTACTCAAGAATATAAAATGTTTGTCATTAATTACAATTACAAATACAGAAGAAAAAATAGTTACTTATGTTATATTAGAAATGAGTATCTAAGGAATTTCAAGGACCACATGGACCATCACTGATCTGTGCCAATGGATGTCAACTGATGACCACGGACTGTTTTTTTAATGGATCCGTAATTAGTTGCCAGAGATGGGGCTGGGAGGAGCTGTATCTTGCTTCTGAGCATGCTCAGTACGTGTTATTTGACACGGACAGCTACGGATCCAATTCTGTCCATTTGTGTCCGTTTTTTGCAAGGTAGCCCAAAATTGGAGCAGTCTCTGATTGTGGGTACATGTAAAAAGTGACACAAACAGATCAGTGACAAAACTGACACACGGATCACCATATAGGATCAGTCCTACTCACAAAACAATATGTATGGAAAAATGCAAACCGGATCAGGACAAAAATGGATGCAAAACCGATACAACTGGGCTTTTTTTTTTTGCCTGTTCCTGTGCCTGATCCCGATATGGATGCAATGCAAGTTTGAAACCAGCCTTATCTATAGTCACTAGTGATGAGTGAACCGGACTATAAAGTTCAAAGTTCGTACCAAACACTTATATGTAATCGACCATACATTGTGACCATTGGTTCATCACACAGCTTACCCTCCCGCTGCATCTGATCCCTGGTTGCTTCTGACCCCCCGCTACCGCTCATCCTCTGCTCACCATATACGATGTTTCCACTTCTTTTCACTCTCACTCCCATCCTTCTCCACTTCCTACTACCCCCACTTATCCCTCCACCCAGCAATGACATACTTCTCTCCCCTCCATCCTACCAAGCCACCTCACCCACTCCTCCAACCTTTTCCTTCACTTTCATTCCCCTGTCTCCAAACAGACATGCCCGCCACATAAACCCTCCTGCTCCCACCTCCTAACCCCCTCCATACTCCTTCTAATTGCTGGCGACATTTCCCTTAATCCTGGCCCCAAGCCACATACCCACAGTCACTTCTACCCCACTCCCACGACCTGTCACTAACCCTCATAACCTCAACAACCTTAGACCCATTCCTCCAGCCCCTGCTCCCCTAGTCCCACTACCAGGCACCCTCTGGAAAGCCCACTCAGTCAGCAACAAACTCCCATTCGTCCACGATCTCTTTCTCTCTAACAAACTCTTATTCCTTGGCATTACTGAGACCTGGCTCACCCCCTCCGACACGTCCTCCCCTGCTGCACTCTCTTATGGCAGACTCAGTCTTTCCCACACACCCCGCCCCTCTGACAAACATGGCTGAGGTGTCGGTGTACTCCTGTCCAATACCTGCTCCTTCACACCTATTCCACTGCCTCCCTCTACTACTCTCCCCTCTTTCGAATCCCACGCCATCTGCATCTTCTCTCCCTGTAACCTTCAGCTGGCTGTCATCTACCACCCCCTGTATCCATTGCCTCCTTCCTTGACCATTTCACCACATTTATAATAAAAAAATAATAATAACATGAAGGCATTTCTGGAGGTACCACACAGGGGTGTGTATACCTCATTCTGCCAATAAATGGGGATACCAAGGAAGGCCACATAATGCATCATTATTACTTATTCATTCCGGCTTCTGCTCTTCTCCCTCTGACATGTGAGCGTTGCTATGCCTATGACCAGAAGGTTGGGGGCGCCATGGGTTATATGTGGCCTTGTGCACTCCTGGAATGGATGGAGGATAACCCCTTAGAATAATTTTCTCTGGAGGAACCAACAAACCCCAAACCAACAATGAGCAAACCAATGGTTAAAAAATGATTAAATGTGAGACATAAAATATGTGGCTGATACAGCTTTAATTGAGTCCAGACATGAAAAGCCGTATTCTCCTCCACTGAAACCCTGTGATTATGTATTTTTTGTGTTTGACAACAGCTTTTAAGAGATCAGTTTTCAATAAAACAAGACCCATATTCTGTCTTGGGCTTGTCCCAATGTTTGCTATGAATTATGATTTGCTCGCAGACTAAGTGACTCCAGAAGTGTAAGTCAATGGCAGTCAAAAATCAAACCCGAAATTCTCTACTGTGCTTAATGCTATTCTGCGTCCTTCCCTCTGAAAAGGAATTCTCTACAGCGAATCCAACATTTAATTCCTTTATGTGGCTTAATGTGTTATGATCTCTGTTATGATCTTTAAATGGCTGCACCAACAAAAGGATTCACAATTCATTATTGCAGCTCTCTGTGGTTAACAAACCTAAACAGGTCCCAGATTGGGACAAAACAGCCAAAGTGCCTTAAAACATTGGAGAAATGAATAGAGAGCTTTACAGTACTCTCTGCCCAGAAATACTATTCTTTCCTGAATTATACATATTAAAATTGGACATTTTTTCTCTTTTAACTGGCCTCTTGCTGTTTTAGGTTTGCAGAATTCCAGCCAATGTATGGTAGTGGCTCCCAGACCGCTGCTTTTAGCAGTAGAGACATAGTAACTTCACTAATGTTCACAGTCAAGTGTGAATGAGAGCCACACAACGTAACAGTGTGTCTTTGTGATTAATTGTTGTTTTCTTACTTGTCCCTTACAACCTCTATTGAAATTGCCAAGATGTTTTTCAGACAAACATCCCGTCACCTTCCAGAGTATCATCTACAGGGGCGTCTCTATGAATTAGAATATCATCAAAAAGTTCAGCAATTCAATACATAAAGTGAAACACATATTATGTAGAGTCATTACACACAGAGTGATCTATATCAAGTGTTTATTCCTGTTAATGTTGATGATTATGACTTACAGCCAATGAAAACCCAAAGGTCATTATCTCAGAAAATTTAAGTACGGAGCATGAACGGTTAAAAACCGTGCTGTCGTATTCCACGATACATCAAACGTTGAATATAATATTGATTTATTAGTCAACGTGTTTCAGGACTACCTAAAACATGGTGATATGATATTGATTTGTCCTGTGGAAGGGACCAGGAAGCCCTGAAAAGCGTTGACTAATAAATCAATATTATATTCACCCTTTGATGTCTGGTGGAATACGGCAGCGGGGTTTTTAACCCTTAATCCTCCCTACTCTATATGCACCACACTGGGGACTGCAGCAGCTGTGATCTGCTTTTATAGTGGTTGTGACTCTCACAACCACACAAGGTGAAGCCTGTGATACCTATTTAGGTCATATTTGATCTCTCAGACCCTTCATCCTGCCCTCTTTAATTTTCTGAGATAATGATCTTTAGGTCTCATTGGCTGTAAGCCATAATCATCAACATTAACAGAAATAAACACTTGATATAGATCACTCTGTGTGTAATGACTCTATATATTATATGCGTTTCACTTTTTGTTTTGAATTACTGAAATACTGTAAATTAACTTTTTGATGATATTCTAATTCACTGGGATGCACCTGTATCTCCACAATTGTGCCTTCATAGATCGTAACGTGTTAGTTGCAAGACAATTAAGAATTGCCTAAACAGCTTTCACCTCAGTATAATATTACTAATAATTAGGCAGGGAGGCACAGGGAGGTTGTTATAGGCACCAAATTCAAAGGGGTACAAAATTCCATAACCCCCCCACTTCCCGGCGTCACTGCCAAATGATCCACAATCAAGCATTGCTTCTTCTTGGAGTGACTGATCACATCCAAGGGCCTGTGAGAAAAGCTATCAGGCACTGCTGTATTTGTCTGTCTGTCTTTGCAAATACTAGTCCTTATAATGGGTTAAGCTGATGAAGAAGCTTATACCCGCAATGCTCCTCTGGGAAATATGCAAATTGTCACTTCAGTGAGGAAGTGGATGAACTCTGGCGCCACCTTTTGGTAGCTGTCCTCAAAGTCATAATCGACTCTTTAACAAGCCTTTTAATGTGGCGAAGGGTTTGTGCCGGATAGAACCCCAAACTGCAGACTCTGTGTTTCGGGGTAACTGCCACTCATTAAAGCTGGCAGACAAATTCCTCTCCATGAGGTAAAAAGCTAATTCTCCAGACCTCGTCTTAGACCACTCACACAGCCAGATAAGAATTCCCATACACCGCACTGATGAGGGGCAGTTACCCCGAAACACAGCGTCTGCAGTTTGGGGCTCTGATCCGGCACAAATCCTTCATCATATTAAAAGGCTTGTTAAAGAGTCGATTATGACTTTGAGGATTGCTACCGAAAGGTGGCGCTAGAGTTCATTCACTTCCTCACTGAAGTGACAATTTATATAATGGGTTAAGCAGTCAAGATAAGTTTGTCATGTGCTGCTGCGCTCTGCATAGGCATCGTCAGAGAAGGCAAAGCCCAACAATTACTCATCCCACGTGACCACATGGGCCTTACATGTACATTGTATTGTATGCACCACTCTCCTGTTCATGCTACTTGCCAATTTGGTTGCAAACAGGAAAAACAGCAAAATCCAAGACACAAAATTCCTTCTTTTTAAAAGATAGACTTTATTTATTGAGGCCAAAAGAAAAGTTTTGTGGAAAAAAAAAGTAGTTTTTCATTTTTACGGATCAATTTGTGAAGCACCTGAGGGTTCAAAGTGCTTACTATGCATCTAGATAAGTTCCTTGGGGAATCTAGTTTCCAAAATGGGGTCACTTGTGGGGAAGCTCTAATATTTAGGCACACAGGAGGCTCTCCAAACATGACATGGTGTCTGCTAACAATTGAAGCTAAATTTACATTCAAATTGTTAGTAGACACCATGTTGCATATCGAGTGCCCCTTAGTGCCAAAACATTGGAGCACCCCCACAAGTGACCCCATTTTGGAAACTAGACCCCCCAAGGAACTTATCTAGATGCATAGTAAGTACTTTGAACACCAAGGTGCTTCACAAATTGATCCGTAAAAATGAAAAAATAATTTTTTTGTGAACAAAAAAGTACCTTTTCATTTGTACGGATTAATTTGTGAAGCATCTTGGGCTTCAAAGTGCTCATAACCCATCTAGATAAGTTCCTTGGGAGGGTCTAGTTTCCAAAATGGGGTCACTTGTGGGGGAGCTCCAATATTTAGGCACACAGGGGCTCTCCATACGCGACATGGTGTCCTCTAACGATTTGAATAGAAAATTAGCTCCAATTGTTAGCAGACACCATGTTGAGTATGGAAAGCCCCAGTATGCCTAAACATTGGAGCTCCCCCACAAGTGACCCCATTTTGGAACCTCAACCCCCCAAGGAACTTATTTAGATAGATGGTGAGCACTTTGAACCCCAAGGTGCTTCACAAATTAATCCGTAAAAATGAAAAAGGAACATTTTTGTAGAAATAAAATGTACTGCCTCCGCACAACACCAGTTAATGCTCAGGGCTTTACACCTCCGGATCCCGCCAGGCACCGTCGTCGTCGCTCCAGCGATCCTTTCCAGGAAGTTGACCCTATGTGAACCAGGACCCTGAAACACGTCACCGCAGGTACTTTGTTAATGATCCCAGTCGCCCAGCAACTACAGGTCCTTTTGCTCCGGTGAATGGCTCCAGGGTTAAAGCTTAATCTTCCTTCCCACAGCAGCTCCTGCCAGCCTCCCAATAAGGATACCACGAATATAAACAAAATAAAAGGCGGTCTAATGGAGCGCTAAGAAGGAGAGGATTACTAATCTTATATTAAAGCATCCAAACCTTTATTAAGATGCCCCCTATAGGCCACTACATGTTTCGACAGTCTACAGCTGTCTTCCTCAGGTGAGATATCAGGGGTTAGTCAGGGGCATCGCCCAACAGAGGATGAGAGCAGGCTAACCACTATGCCACCGTGCTCTGTATTATCAACACATACATCCCTGCTACATTAAAACAGAAACAATTCTGCTACATCAACACAAACCTGCTATGTTCAATTTTAACACAACTCTGCTACATTACAAAACAAAACCCAAGAGAAAAATACAAAATTAATATATATATTGCAATAAGTAAATAAGTGAATAGTAGTAGTACATTTAGATAACTTACAGAACTTTCGTTAGCACTGTTTGATTAAAAAGTGTAAAAGCCATCCCACCATGACAAGGTGTACCCAATCATGACAGTCCAACTCTAGTATTAACCCTTATCTTGTGTCAGTGACATCAATATGAATAAGTAAAATGAGAGATACATGGCACTCCCCAAATGATTATTTACTTAAGTAGCATTCAAATCCAATAATGAGTGGTAGGAACAGGGCCCTCCAGATGGATACAAGAAAATCAGATTTTTATTTCAATAAAGCAATCCAATTGTGTATATAGGTTTTGATGTTTTGGCCAATTAGGCCTTCATCAGAAAAGATTGCAGGCAAGAAATAGTGTAGTGTTAGCGCTAGTGCATGAGGCGCCTTTCTCCAGCAGCTTTGTATTTCATACCACTAGCCCAGATGCTACATTATTTTTTACATGCAATCCATTCTGATGAAGGCCTAATTGTGTGCACAATTGAATTTTCTTGAATCCCTCTCGAGTGATAAGTTTTTACCATTCATCAATTTTAAGAAGAGCAGAGTAGGACAGGGCCTCAACTGAAGCCACCTGTTCACAGGAAGCTATATAGATGAAATGCTTATTTAGAAGGAGGGACCAGCTCTCCATTAGTAGAGTACAAATAAGCACAGAAAAAAACCCAAAAAAATTAGCATAAGTTGGTATATGCGCAATAAGAGCATGTTCACACCGAGGACAATTCACAGACACAAAACCCAAGAGATATAACACAAAATGAGCATATAGCCCATAATAAGCAAACAAGTAAATATTAGTAGTACATGGAAATAACATATCTCACATAAAAACAATAGTAAAGCGGTCTCAGGGAGCACCAAAGGAATACTGGACAAATCAGTGAATAAAAATCGACCTTTATTCTTCCTCCAATACCACTGCCACAACACGTTTCGACGGTCTAAGCCGTCTTCATCAGATGGGGCCCCACCTGACCATTTAATCTTGGTTGTGTAGACGTACACAACCATTATAGGTGAGTGCACTGGCACTTTTTATTTATACAAATTGCCCTGTGTGTCTACACATGCGCCCTTTTCTTTTTCTTTTTGCATGAAAATAACATAGGGTACTTGGGTAACACTCATCAAAAAGTGTAAAAAAACATCCCACCTCAGCAAGGTTCACTCAGTCAGAACAATCCTACTCTAGAAGAGATGAGCGCACTTTTCTGAACAAGATTTGACAATTTCAAATTTGGCACAAGCATTGAAGTTTTGGTTCGTGATCGGAATCCCGAACAATTTACTGTGAAAACAGCGAACTTGGCTTTGCTCGGGAAAAAGCTTAAAACTTTAAAATGTATGTAAAAATTTCCTTGAAGGTTTGGGGCCATTACGCTCACCAAAAGACCCGCTGGCTGACAATTTTGCTAAGCTAAAGGGTCTACCAGTGTCTTTCAACATGTTGAATTTAATGGGAACCTGTAACCACATTCTACCCCCCGGACCTATCACTAGCTGTCCCTGAACCTTCTTAGCTGCTCCCTAACCATCTATCTCTGTAGTAAATCCACCCTATAATGATGTTGAAAAATGACTTAGAACTTACAGGCAGTCGCTCAGTCAGGAGACTGGAAAGGCGGCTCCAGGCTCGATTCTCCCCTCCTCGCTGCATCACTGCACCCCCCGTTGGGTGTCATTATTCTTTCCTGATCTCCTCCTCTGTTTGAATCTTCCATCCTCTTTTCCTCCTATGATGTACCAGCCGGTACATCATATTCGGCCCGGTGAATTGTGGGGCTTAATCACGTGGTACGGCCCCGGCTTCTGGCGCATGCGCAGTGCACATATTGAAGCCAGCGTCCGGGGGGTAGAATGAGGTGACAGGTTCCCTTTAAGAGAGTTTCAAAAGAAAGCTTTTAAGCTTCCTTGAAATTCCAGGTGTTGGGTCACCTGCAGACTGTGAACCTTTGGAAGAGTGCAAGATGTGCATGCAGCTGTTAACTACAAGGACCTTAAAATCTTTTTTAATCATCCCATTAAGAGTGTTTTAAATTATTTTTTATTTAGACATTTCTGTTTATCGCCCTACCTGACACGCCCCCAGGGGCCTTAGGGTACTCGGAACTGAGCTTTGAGGCTTCATCACGGGGATCACAGAGACCGAGACCCGGCTCCGTGACCCTGGTGGTGTCATTAAAAGTTCGGTGTGCATGGCTCTCTCTCTTAGGGAAGGGCATCTGACGTGGAGGGTTCATTTGGGCAGAAATGACCAGAATTGGGGATACTTGTTATTTTTACGTGATGCCACCCGCAGGTTGCGGCTATAGATGGCTGCCGCTGCACGACAGTTCTCCTAGGGGCCGATGGTAGGGAGGCAGCAATGTTCTTCAGCCCTCTACGGTTAGGGCTGACTCCCAGGGCAGCAAAAGGTACCTGAGTGAGTTGGTAATTATGTTTCTGGTGCTCACAACATATCAAGAAAGTTCACAGACACAGCGGGTTGCAGTCTTCAGGTCTTTTACTCCCAGTTACTGTGCAACAGCCCGCTGAGCACTGGGTTCTCAGAGGCAGGGTTCCAGCACCCCTTTTCTTTCTTTTCTCTGCCGTTTCACACTGCGCTTGGCTTTCCTGTCCTGCCTTGCGCCTCGCCACACAGAACTCTGAGCCAGTAGCTGTGGGCTTTTCTTAGGGATAAACCTGCAGTATCTCCCCTTAGCCCTATGGTTGCCACCTTTTCAGCAGATGTGCGCAGGTGTTGACCAGGTCTCCACTAGTCTTGGGGTCCCGGTGCTCCTTTCTTCAGCATAGTCCCTCCACTGCCTGCGCTTGACAATGGATACGTGTCCCACGGGTGTATTGTTCACTGCCCGTGCCTCTTGGACCCTCTCTTCCTCCTGGATCCACCTAGTTCTTCTCTGCTCCTCAGTCTGGCCTCTGAACACTTCTCTCGAGTTCTTTTCCTTTTGTGACAGGCTTTCTTACTCTAGCTTCCCTCCAGCTTGACTCTAGCTGCTTCACTCTCATTTTCTCTCTCTGCAGCAAATCTCCTTTTGTTGTACAACTGTCTCTCCTTTCTACATCCTTCCCACTCTATTTATACCCTTTGTCACGTGTCCCAAGTCCTCTATGTGTGTGCTTCCTAACTTCACTCCTCCCAGGTGCTCTCTCTAACTACTTCCTCTCCATCCATCCCTAGTACAATGGTTTCTAGTGTGTGCTCTGGGTGTCCTGGAACCAGTCTGTACCCCTCTTACCAGAGAGTGGGATGCTGCACCCTAAAAGGGGTGAATTACCTCTATGGCAACTGGATCCGCAGGGGCACCACATACCCATGCCGTCCGTCCTGCAAATGACCTAAGAATGATATCCTCAATAATCAGAACCTCCTACTCCCATCGACAAGACTTCTCGTGAGCTGCACCACTTCCCTGGAACATACTTCCAAGATGAATTCAATGAATTCCCAATACCCACAGTTTTAAGTGGGTGCTAAATAATATAATATTTATTAATTTAATGATAATATGTATTAATTTATCTAGCACTGTCCCCATTGGAGCCCACATCTAAACATCCTATAAGTTATGTATTTGAACTGTGAGAGGAAACAATAGTATCCAGAGGAAACCCATGCAGACACAGGGAGAACAAGCAAACTCCATGCAGATGTTGTCCTTGGTGGGAACTTTACCCAAGACCTCCCATCTAGGGGTGAGTGTCCAGCAATCTGGAGCCTCCGGTGCGGGAGGAAAGCGGCCACTGATCACTAAACACAAGCAGCTGGCCGTTTTTTTACCACCCAGCTTTTTTAAACGATTAGCTGATGCACTTACCCCTCTTTTTATGGGGTTGAATACAGGATTATATGGGTACATATGATGCTCTAAATCCATATTGCATAGCAGACCTCCATATAGTGAATACACCAGATTCACTTCTGACATCAGCTGATTGTATAAAAACCGGCGTCCGTCTATTTACCGCCCAGCTTTTAAACAATCATGCATCAATTTTAGCCTTTTCATCTCACCCCAGACTGCTTTGTAGGGTCCAGCAGAATAGTTGTCGCATTTCCCATTGACTTGCATTGTACTCGCTACTCATAATAGATAATAACAAGTAAACTCACGAGTAACGAGTATCCCGAATACCGTACTATTCTGCAAGTAGAGAATAGTAACGAGTATACTCGCTCATCCAAAATGTATTCATATATTGATGATGATTCTTGTGCTATAATCATGTACTAATGTGATTATGATGGTGAATTCATGTATTAATGGCAGTTTTGGTCGTGCACTGATGGTGTTTCAGGTAATGTATTCACTCACTTATGGTAGTTCTGGTGCTGTATTCCTGTACTCATGGTGGTTCAGGTAGTGTGCTCAGTCTCCAATGGTGGGTCTGGTGCTTTATTCCTGAATTTATGATGATTTACGTAAATGAACTCATGCACTAATGGCACTTAAACAGCCGTAATACTGTATTGATAGTGCTGTATTCACATACTGAAGTTAGAATCAGGCCTGTCTCTATACACATTAAATAGTCAGCCCAAATCACCAGTTTTAGCCAACATCTATCTGATTTGTTTGGGGCCTTTAGAATTAGAAAATAACTACTACTATTATTGGGGTGCAACTCCTGGGACCCCAAGCAATTAGGTCACAAATGGTGGTGTTTTTCAGTTATATTATGGTAGTGTTAGAGTCATATCTTAAAAGGTATAATTTTGTAATTGTGTGGCAATATTATTTACAGTATAGTGGGACTATCCAGACATGGTATGAAGATAATCAGTTGCGGTATGGTGATACTGTTCAGTCAGTGTAGTCAAGCATTTCTGTTCTTTGGGGCACACTTGAGGACCGTAGCAGATGGCAAATAGGATTCAGAAGTGGTAGGACTGCAGAAGACTGAGCCTTTCCCTGGCAGGCAGTGGCATTTCTTCTATGAATCAACCAGTGTAGTGTCATGCAAGTGCCAATCCAATGGGTGTCCATAATGTTATATAGAACTGAACTTATCATCAAATACATTATCTGTACCCAGTTATTACTGTGATATCTGTGATGCTATATAGGACTGCAGGTGACATCTACTACATTATCTATACTCAGATAGTTATTACTTTTTTTAATCAAGTATTATACTTTATTTTTCAGTGTGTAGGGTTATTATTATTATTATTTATTTACATAGCGCCATTAGATTCCATGGCATTTTACATTTTACATGTGGAAAGGGCAGATGAGGACAAGTACAATAAGTGTGGGCAATCAGGTCATACAGGTACATGAGGGGAGAAGATCCTGTCCGCGAGGGCTCACAGTCTACGAGGGGTGGGTGGGGATACAGTAGGAGGGGGAAGTGCCGGTCAGGAGGCGGTGCGGTGGACTGGGCCTCATTGCATTGCTTATGTGTTAGTGATGGGGGCCCTGATGTTTTCTGAGCCTATTGCAGTAGCAATGTGAAAAAACAAACAAGATTAGGTGAAATAATCTCCCTGCTAATGAGTGACATGAAACAGAGACATTACCACAGCAGCAGTGCCAACAGGGGTGTAACTACAATAGATAAAGGGGTTGCAAATGCTCCTGGTCCCTGGTCCCTAGGGGGTCGAAAAAGTCCCTCTGGCCTATAGAAAAAGTCTTCCAATGAACATTCAAAATTATTTGGAGCTTTTGCATCGGGACCCATGAACCTCAAGTTACACCACTGAGTGCCAATCAAGTCAGCTAACGGATTAGCATTTACGTGTCATGACATGGTATCGCCAATCTAATGTTACATATCCCAGCCAACCCAAGAGGAAAGGTAAATGACAGCACATCTGTATCTCTTATCTGAGAGGACAAGAAAAAACATATCAAACTGTATTGCAATGGACAAGAAATCGTAGGATATAAATTTCATTAAACTCAATGCCCACAAAGTGTTAGAAAAGCTATCTTCAAATAGCTGCCTACTTATTGTGCTTGATATCCTGTTTCTGCAATGTAAAGTCATGTATCTCTAAATGAGTCCTAGGAAATAGATTTGTTGACCTCACCTTTTCCATTATACACAATTCTCACTCCACAATACTCTCAGCTTTTTTCTATTATAAATGGCCTTGCAGAGAAAAAGTTTCTAGTTCTGAAAGTGAGTATACAATTGAAAGGTCCATGTCATTGAAACAGCTGTTGGTAAACCCACCTGGGTCCTCCTGCTCCATTGTCTGGTGTACTAACCCATTAAAAAATACATTGGTGAAAATAGACATGATGAACGGAAAAGCTGCCTCGAAACTGAAGGAAATAACTTACGGGAAAATATTAGATGGAAGGACATGAATAATGAAGACATCACAATTCTCATTTTAAGAATACCATCAAAATGTCTTCTAGCCCTAGGAATCATTATTTCTGGGGATGTAACCTTCTGGATGACGTGTCTATACATTCAGTAAAAAATGGAAAGGAAACGGTGTTCACCAGTCCTGCGCTGCCAGGATCCACTTATTCCAGGGAAGAAACTCACGATCAGTGTGGTATGATCAAATCTTATGTGTCTATACATTGATCACCAGAATAATATTCAAAGAACTGTAGACCCTCGTGGACAGGGTCCCTGCCCTCCTGTACCTGTAGTCCTGATCGCCTAGATTTATGTACCTGTTCTTATCTCCCTCATCCTCATGTAAAGCGCCATGGAACCTAATGGCCTATATAAATAAATAATATTAATAATAAAAGGAAACTACATTAATTTCAAAGATCCAATATAAAACTAAAATAATGCAAAAATATTAACCTTCTCGAAATCGTATTTTCTTGAGTTCACAAGATGTCGCTCATGTACGGTGTTCTCAATTAATTAGAAACCCCAGAGGCGATGCAGGACAATGGAGCCTATGGCTCCCATCGCCTGACAGGTCGCCGGCGGCCGGTTACACGGGGCGATGTGAGCACATCGCCCCAGATTGGTCGCCGGGTTTCACAGCACTGCTCTGAAACCAGGCGAACTCCCGGCGGCGCCGAATCACCCCTTTACATGAGGCGACGTAGGGGCGATGTCGGCGCCGATAGGCCACACCCCTACGTCGCCTATGTAATTGGCGGCGATGTCGCCCCGTGTGACGGGGCTTTAAGGGTACCTTTACATTCACAACCACAAGAGACAATTGTGGCAGCGATATTGCGATCTGGCAATATCGCTGCCACTTGCCACCCAACTGCCTCCTTATTGCGGCGTGTAAATAGTGAATTTGGCGGCAATATGTCGCTTCCCCTCGGTTGCCTGGTTTTAGAGCACTGCTCCCAAAACGAAACCAGGCAACATTGGTGTTATCGCCGCAAAGTTCACTATTTACATGCCGCAATAAGGAGGCAATTTGGTGGCAATCAGTCCAAACGAGAAATATCGCCGCCTAAATTGATTCCTGTGGTTGCGGCGTGTAAAGGTACCCTAAAAGCATATCACGGCTGCTGCAGCCCCCAGCATGGTGCATATAGAGTAGGGAGGATGATGGGTTAAAAACCGCGCTGCCGTATTCCATGAGGGTGAATATAATATTGAATAGTCAATGTGTTTCAGGGCTCCCTGGCCCTTTCCAAGGACATATCAATATCATATTGCCATGTTTTAGGGTGTTTCTGGGAGCCCTTAAACACGTTGACTAATAAATCGATATTATATTCACCCTTTGATGTCTCGTAGAATACGGCAGCATGGTTCTTAACCTTCATCCTCCCTACTTTAATTTTCTGAGCTAAAGACATTTGAGTTTTTATTGGTTGTAAGCCATAATCATCAACATTAACAGAAATAAACACTTGAAATAGATCACTCTGTGTGTAATGACTCTATATAATATATGTCTTCACTTTTTGCATTCAATTACTGAAATAAATAATCGTTTTGATGATATTTTAAGTCACTGAAATGCACCAGTATGTACTGGCCAGGTGAGTGATCTGTACCTGCTGGACGTGTGGCCTGCAAATCTTCTTAACTCCTGGCATTCTTTTGGCTAGTTGAGCTGGATGATGTGATATCATGTGTGTTTCACACTGTAATAAAGATGCCAAGCCAACATGGCTTATTAATGCCAGGAGGTAAGACGTAATATAATATAACAATATTTACTCACTTATAAAGTGCTATTAACTCCACAGCACTTTACATACATTTGCAACAGTCTCCATTGGGGCTCACAATCATTATGTCTTTGAGGTATGGGAGGAAACTAGGAAGCCCATGTACACCCATGGAGCACATACAAACTCCTTACAGATGTTGTTCATGGTGTGACTTGAACCTAGGACCCCAAAGCTGTAAATCAACAGTATGAATCACTGAGCCACCGTGCCGCCCCATAGGGCATAGAGGCATCTTTTTCTGGCAGCTTCAACTAAATTCTTCACCACTTCCGGGTGAATCACTGAGTTATTTTTGAAGGGAATCTGTCAACAAACATTTGCTATGTAATCTGATGACAGCATGTTGCAAGATTTAAAACACAGAATTTAATGATGTCAACCACTTGTGCTGTACTTGACTTAAACTGAATGTTTTATCCCCAGGAGCTTGTAATTATTGTCATTCGCTGGCTCCAGCAATGTTGTCCAACTCCATCCTCTTGTGATAAAGAGTCTGGTGTGCTCGGCTAAATGGCTTACTCTAAAAACTCTGATTGTGTCTGGACCACTGGACCCATTAATCTTAGTCATACATCATTGGATTCAGGGTCTATTTGCATACATCATGCTGCTCTCAGATGAAGTAGTAAAAAACAGCTGACATATTTCTTTTAACCTTTGGTTGTCTATCTTTGACTTAAAGGGAACCAACCACCTCAGATCACCCTAATACACAGTTAGTACATGTCCCTGTACCCTAAGGATACCTTTCCAGCACTGTTTTTGTGTAAAATCTTGCATTAGTATAACTGATATAAAGAGTTTATAAAGCTACTAGCCTGGAGACATCTGGGCGTATCCCTCTCTCTGTTATACTTCAGGGCTGTGCATTCATTGCATGGCTGTGCTCCCCCTCCCTCTGTGCAGAGGAGATAACGATCACGCCCATCAGGGCAGGGCAGCAGGCACGGAGGGAGGGGGAGCACAGACATGCAATGCACAGCCCTGAAGTATAACAGAAGGAGGGATACGCCCAGATGTCTCCAGGCTAGTAAGTTTATAAACTCTTTATATCAGTTATACTAATGCAAGATTTTACACAAAAACAGTGCTGGAAGTGACTCACCGTGGCCGGGACTCCGGTTTAGACAGGCTGAAGCACCTTCCTCCTTGTCACGGGTGGGCCGCGCCTGCCGGTAGTGGGGCCCGGTTGAGTGCAGATCAAACGTTGAAGACGTCTTGTAGGAACAGATTAAAAGGGGTTTAATTTATCCGTGACGCCACCTATGAGTAGTTTCGGTAATCGTTACCGACGCTGCGGAACCTCCGGGGGATGGACAGCAGCAAGATGGAACGCTCCCCACAGGCTCAGCGGTGATCCCCGGAGGCTGAAGCTGCTCAAGATGTTGTGCGGCAGCTGCGGTTACCTTGTAGCGCGGACGGACAGTTCATAAGGAAGCACGGACACAGAAAGTCTCTGCAACGGGTCTTTACTGTAACCAGCAGGCAGTACATGGTATACAGTTTACGGGTAGTGGACCGGGTGGACTCAGCAGTGATAGTGTCCCTCAGAGATCCGCAAGTGTTCCTCCATTCTAGCTAAGTGTTTTGCCATTGTCGCCCAGGAATACCAGATCGGGTACGGGGAGGCTGCTTCAATGTCCTATCCAAGATGTACGTTTGGATGTTTTGGGGAGCCTTGGGTCCCTCAGTGGGTACACCGCTGGTTAGACGACTGGAAGTTGGCTGGTGGTGGGGTGCTCCTGTGAAGCTGCTCCTCCATGCTTCTGGTTCGCGTAGCAGAGGTGAACTGCTGCCAGCTTCGGTACCAGTGAACCGGCTGTAAGGTTTTGGGGCACGGGGTATTTTGGAACCCGTGGTTAGTGATGCCCGATCCCGGTTGTTGAGGCCTCAGGTGCTGACACCCGACCGGTGACGGCCCGGGGGCTGCACGGGGTGCGGAGCCCCCGCTCCTACTCCAAGTTCAAGTTCTCTGTTCTAGACTCTGATCTAGACTCTTCTCTACAGACTAAGTGTCTGTTCTCCCTACACACTTCCCTAGCACTCCGCCCACCAGGACCCTGGATTGGCCCTCTGTTCTAGGTGATGCATGCAGGGTTGGATCTCAAAGTTAATTGGATCACTGCTGTGTCAGAGAATATTGCGGCTGCATTTATGGCTGCAATACCCTCTTGTGACGCACTCGTTGCGGGGCGCCACAGAAGCGTATCCTTAGGGTGCAGGGACATGTACTAACTGTGTATTAGGGTGATCTGAGGTGGTTGGTTCCCTTTAAAGTGGTTTTCAAATGTTTTCCATTATGATAAGGCTTGCCTATATTAACAGACGGAGCTTTACTCACCCACTGCCGCTATCCTCAGTCTTTGTTTACAGGCTGCATTGATGACATCATGACGGCAGCTTATGTCAAAGCTTATGCTGGAGAAGCAGTGGGTGAGTAAGGCTCTGATTGTCACTTATAAGTAAAAAACATTCTTAGAGAACTCCTCTAGTATGTGCAGTTCACTTGCATTTAACAGACGGTTTTTATCAAAGATTTCCTTATTTTTCTGCATATATCTTAAATTAGGACAGGCCCCAGATGATTATGTCAATATGATAATACCACCCTATTTTACTGATGTTGAGGCATGCTTTGGATGTGATCTCTTTGGCATACATAATCATGCTTTAACTGGTGATCAAAATTAGAGAACAATGTATGATCACTTGATTCTTTCACAAAATAATAAACAATGTAACTCACCCTCCATCGCTCCCTGCTCCCAGCTCAACGGTGTCTTCCTATGTCTGTGCCTGGCATCTGATCATGTGACTGGCTCAGTGATGCCATCTCTGTGTGCCCTGGCCACATGATCTGATGCCTGAACACACAGTAAGACACCTCTGCGCTGGGAGCAGGGAGCGACTGAGGGTGAGTTACATTGTTTATTATTTTGTGTTCGCAGCAGCAGGGGGGATATACCATGATGGGGGACCGTATCTATGACAGGGGGGCTATGTACCAGGATAAGGGGACTATGTATCAAGACAAGGATGAGAGGACCATATCCAGAATTGGGGGGGGAGGGCATATCTAGGACAAGGTGGCTAAGGTAGCTATGTACCAGGACAAGGGGGCCATATTCAGAAAAAGGGGGTTATGTACCAGGATAAGGGGGTTTTGTACCAGGACGGGGAGACCATATCCAGGGAGGGGGGCATATCCAGGATGAGTGGCCATATCCAGCATTGGGAGGCTATGTACCAGGATAAAGAGGATATATACCGGGATGAGGGCTCTATCCAGGATGGGGGGGGGGGTGGCATACTCAGGATGAGGGGGCCTCTGTACCAGGATAAAGGGGCCATAACCAGGATTTTGGGGGCCATATCCTAGATGGGGAAGCTGTATCCCAGGATGGGGGATATATATGGTATATGCCAGGATGGGGGACATATATACTGATTGCAAGACAGACACTTGCATTATAAGAAGGACCCCATTTAACATTAAAAATTATTTTTATCTCTTGTCATTCACCAAATTTGGGGTGCATCTTATAAAGAGAAAAATAAAGTAATCTACATTGATGAACATTTGGACGTTTTTGTATGAGGGGGATACCATGCCACTAGAACTCTGTTTTCCAAAATAACCAAAGTTTATCAAGTTAAAACCTTTATTTTACACAAAACATGGTGATTGTAATGAGAACAGCAATGACTGTAGCACAGAGAAAGATTTAAACTAACTGTTGTGCAGGTTACAATAGTCACCAATCAGTAGAAAGTGTACAGGCCTTTGCTTTATCAGGCCTTTGCTTTGAATGGCTTCAGCACATGTGTGGCTACAGGCCATTACTAGTCTCTCACACTGCTCTGGGGGATTTTGCTCCACTCTTCTTCCAGTCTTTTCCACAGTTCTATGACTATTGTGGGTTTCTTGGCCATAACTTTGTCACCAAGGATTTTCTAGAGGTTTTCTGTTGGGTTTAGATCAGGACTCTAGGCGACCATTTCATTGTTTTAATGTTTTCTGTTTCAAGGAACTGCTTTACCTGTTTTGCTTTGTGACAAGGGGAATTGTCCTGCATGAAAATTGCTGGCTGATTGAGTGCTGAACGCAAGTAAGGAACCAAGAGTTGCTGAACAAGGTTCTGATACACACTTGCATTCTCACTGACATGTAGTTGTATGAGAGGTCCAACCCCTGCAGCAGAAAGCATTCCCCAAACCATGACACTTCCTCCACCGCCTTTCACTGACTTATTTACTCACTTTGGGTTCAGTCTTTCCCCTGTTTGTCAATGAACCTCATGTTTCCCATTAGACCCAAAAAAATGAAACTTGTTTCATCACTAAAATGAACTGTGGATCACTTCTTCGTCCACAACACATGCTCCTCACCAACGGTGAGTCTAGACTTTTGATTCTTTCTATTACTTATAGGCAGTGGCGTAACTTTCGGCCCAGGGGCCCCGATGCAAAAGCTCCAATGGGGCCCCCAATTTTTGCAAATCTTTAATAGTATTAGTCTTTTTCTATGGGCCAAAGGGACTTTTGGGACCCCCTAGGCTGCATAGCGAGGGTGCGATCGCAACCCCTGCACCTGTTGTAGTTACGCCCCTGCTGATAGGTTTGGTTACTGCAAAGTGGGCTTTCAGTCCAAATGCTCCTAAATGCCATGACACTGACTGACAAGAGAGATCCTTACCCTGTTCAGTGCTGAACAAGTAAATTATTCCTGCCTGTGTTGCAGTGTTGCAGCTGCAGTGTTGAAACGATTACTCATGGAAATTCTCAGCATTATCCTGTCCTCTCTTGTATTTGTCTTTCAAGGGTGACCAGCCTTCTTGGGGGGACTTGAAAGAGATTCTAATGTTGTGATGATGCAATATTCTTGAAATTATAGACTTTCAATGACCAACTTCTATTGCTATGACTTTTATGGTGACCCTTTGACCTTCATCTGGACAACCTACTACCTGTGGGTATCAACTACTTTGGGACTGAACACGATTTTTGCAAAGTGAGTGCAAACTGGAAAGTTAGGCTGCCAGTTAAATAGGGTTTGTCAGATAATGAAGGAAATTAGCACCAGGTGCCAGAATAACACCAAAAACTTGCAGATATCTGAAAATGTTCCCTAATTTTAATCAGTGTTTTTTTTCATTTATCTCATTTACATTTTTATTCCGTGCTTTAGAATATACTCAATTTATGAAATAAGTTAAACTACTGCTAATTTTCTCATGTTACGGTAATTTTCACGTAGGACAACACAATGACCTTAACATTAAGGAAACTATGTGCTGTGCTCTAATTTTGATCACCAGTGTATGTCTTTAGAGGGTGCAATAGCTAATGACGAGTGTATCTTATAAAATATACATTGAAAACTTCAAAATAATTCTTGAATCAATCATCATGTTTTGGAAATCTGGTACTATAAAACAAATCAATCTCTTCTATGGTATTAAATTACCGTAATGAGCAGATCAAAGAACAAAATGGCCAATCATGTCTACAAACACTGAAACAGCATTCACAAGTTATGAACACATGAATTCCACTATTTCTACACACCTGAAAAACATAGTATATTTTAACATTTTTGATCAACATTGTATAAGCCATCCACAAGCAACTAGGTGACCTAATTTGATTGGCCATAACTATATTGACTCTTTGAATTACCAATGAGCCTAAATAGGCTTCAAATGAACTGGGGATAAAATAGAAGGAGGTATGTTAGCTCTAATTAATAACCATCTTGAAAAGATGAATGGATTAGGGTATAGGAGGAAGGCTGGGCATTTATCCCAGGTGCAACATAAAGGGGATCTGTCATGTTGCGATGGGCCTCCTCATGTGGCAGTATGACGAGTTTCTCAGAGTCCAACACTTTGCTGCTGTCCGGGAATGGGATTCAACTGCTCTCCAAGCTGACTGCCCAGTACAGCACAGACTCCCTCTCTCTCTTTCAGATGTGAGTATTATTGAATACCTAACTGCTATCACCTATGTGATTAAGAGGACATGCAGCAGCATGATGAGGTAAACGCTCCAATGGAAATGTAGAAACAAGGCTGTTTAATTGGTGGGAAAAATAAGGAGGACAGTAAGGGGGGGGGGAGTGATGTGACAGTATGGGGGAGTGTGAGGGGACTATATTGGGGGAAAGTGAGATGGGACAGTATGGAAGAAAAGTATGAAGGGACAGTATTCGAAAGTGTGAGGAGACAGTATGGGGAGGAGTTTGAGAGGACTGAATGGGTGTTTAATTTGAGGGTGTACAGTAGAAAGACTCATGGTGGTTCTAGGAGTGTATTCATATACTGATGGTGGTTTTGGTCATGAATTCATAATAATAATAACAATAATAATAATCTTTATTTATAGGGTGTCAGCATATTCTGCAGCTCTTAACAATTCAGAGGTTCATGTACAGACAGTCATGAGAAACAGTTGTAAAAAATACAGTAATAAAAGCAAAAAATAATGATGGCCCTGCTCGTAAGAGCTTACAATCTACAATGGGGTGGGGGGTGACACAAAGTACGGGTGCTTATTTACAATGGTCCAGCCATCTTGAGGAAATAGGGGATACAGTTATGCTCAGACGTTTACACAGCCCTGCAAATTCTCTGCTCTCTCTGCCCCCTCCAGAGATCATGAATGCCAACACAATAACTCTTCCTCCACCTATGCCTAGTGGCTGGGTGAAGCCACCCACCATCAAACCACTGTGTTGTCCCTTTTCAAATCACAGCAACAACCAAAAACATTCAAATGACCCTAATCAAAAGTTCACACACCCCAGTTCTTGAACAGGTGGTGGTTCTGGTAATGTATTTCTGTACTGATGGTGCATTTGTTGATGTATTCCTGCACTATTGGATGTTCTGGTGATGAATTCATGTATGCATGGTACTTGTGATCTTGTATTTCTGTCCTTTTGGTGGTTCTGGTGTTATATTCATGTACTGTTATTGGTTATGATCCTGTACACATGTAGCCATACATTGTAAGATAATGTAATAAATGGCTCTATTGAGAAAGTATTGTGCCATATGACAAGTTAATAATTTAATATTTAATAATATTAAAAAGTTAATATTCTGTATTTATTTTAGGAGCAGTAATTTTACTGGTAAGAACTGTAACATGCCAAAATCCATCATTGTGCTTGCTGATTCCAGTGGTCATGTGATTTTGGTTCTTACGGTCACATGACAACTAGAATCTCTTTTGTTTCTCTCAATGAGGCAAGGGCTGTAGTTTTTAACTGAACATTGAGAAAATCAGGAAGAGAAGCTAGTCGACTTATGACTGTAAGTATGAAGATCACATATGAGCAGTCACAAGATGACTACTCAAACCGCTAAAGCTGTATGTAGGAGGTGTCACCTGAGTTTTTGCCCCTGTCCAGGAAAACCTAAATTCGACTTTGCTCTTCAGTATACTTTCTAATGTTAATAGTGACAATCTTTATATGTTGGCACATGGGATCCTAATAATTAAGTTGATACTACTAGTATCCTATCTCTCCTAAAAACAAAAGAACAGGAATGCTAAAATTCAACATCGATTTTTGGGGATCCGTGACTGTCCATTGTAAAACTGACAGGCACAGATCCAATTTAGCCCCCATGTATACCTACGGGCAACAGATCTGCACGGATTTGTCCTTAATGGCATCCATTTGTGACAGATCTGATTCTGTCCAATTTTATGCTCTACCCCAAATCAGAGACTGCTCCTATTTTTGGGCACAGCGGACCAAATTGGACACAATCGAATTCGACACAATCCACAGCCATTAACATGGGGGCCTATGGAGCACGGGTCTGGGAACACACAGAGAAACTGCTCTGTTCCTGTTTAATTTCACCTCCGCAATGTATATACATACATTGCGGAAGTAAAATTAACTAAAGCAAGTGCTAAAAATAAAAAAAATAAATCCTCACTTCTCCAGTGTGTGTCCCGCGATGCGCACCATCTATCCCGAGCTTAAGGACCTGGTGGGGCGGGGCTACCCAATCAGCTGATCAATTACATGACGGCATCAGAAGAGCAGTTTAAATCTCCGGCCCGCCAAAGCCGATCGGCGGGCGGGAAATTTAAACTGCTCAGCTGATTGATACGGTCATGTGACCGATCACCTGATCACCAGGTCCTTAAGCTCAGAGATGGTGCACATCGTGGGACACACGTCGGAGAGGTGAGGATCTTTGTTAAAAATTTTTAACCCTTGCTTTACTCCTGCAATGTATGTATATACATTGTGGGAGTGAAAGTGCCCCCCGCTTGCCTGCACTTTGCAGGCTCAGGCTTTCTGTGTCCCGATCCATGAAAATCACGGATCTGGACACAGAAATGGCATCCGGAGGGCATATCTGATCCAGTCCTTTCCTGTCCATGGGGTCTTGCAAAAAGTAGGATCCCCACGGACAGGAAAAAAATTGCAATGTGAAACCAGCTTTATCTATCTTTCCTCTAAGGTTATCTGTCTGTGGAGAGTCTGGAGGCCCAAGTACATTAAATATAATCATCTGGTCTTGCAAGAATTACTACATGTCTCTGAGATTTTTAAAATGAATGACTAAATTTTGGAACTTTTGCATAGTAAAATAATAAGTTTCTAAATTATTAGTTTTTTATACAAAATGAGACAAGCATTTAATACATATATTTACAAGTCTTTGGCACCTTCATGTTCCCTGTGAACATACATCCAGAACTCCTGATAACGTAGGACTACAGTAACTAAAAGACTCTTTACAGTTGTGTCTGCATATGGTCAGACCATGTCTTTCTCTCAGTCTGTTTGTCCCTGTTAGACTTCAAGCTGACATATATAAACTTTCTTGGTTTCCATGATCCTACTTTGCCGTTAACTACGTACATATAAAATAAAACATTTTTACATACCAATCAGGTCTTTTATAATATTATAAAATCAAGGGGCAAATGTACATTTACTTCTCCGTCAAAAACTCAAACAAAACCATTCCATAGTCAGAGACGTTTCTTCTGTTCAGCCTCAAGCTTAATGGCCACAAATGGAATATCTGCACAGGAATAACAGTTACCTTGGAAGAAATCTGGTGTAGACACTAACATCCTGATATGTTTTTTCTCCACCTGCAGAAAATCTGAGTCCTGTTTAACCTCTTAAATGGCTGAAAAGTGTGTGAACTTCACTTACATTCAACCTTTATCAACTTTCCATCTTCTCACAAAAAATACAAGAACTTTTCATTAGGAAAAATTACGGGAAACGTCTAGTAGTTTCTGTGCGCTCTTGAACAGTTGGCCCTTTTAACAATTTGGGGTCAAACGTCAGGCGAAACAAAAAAAAAATCTGAGTTGTGTCCAGACCACTGCTAGCCCCTAAAGTTTCACTTAAATGGGGCTGTTTTGTTCTTTACTGTATAAAAGTTGAGTTGGTCTATCATCATGGAGGAAAACAGTCATCAGCCACTATGGAGCATAGGAAATATCACTAACTTCACTAAATAAGATCATTGGAAGAAGTTGAGCGGAAGAGTCAATTACTCAAGTCCTGGTGGCCTCTGAACTTCCATAGAAATTAAAAGGGAAAGATAGACAGGCATGCATGACCACCTCTCCTTTCTCAACAGTATGCAATGGGATCTCATTATTGATAAAGGTGAAGTTCCAAGCAGTAGGATCCATATCTATAGGAAATTTTATTGTATATTAAGTCCATATTTCATATATGACCAATATGGGAAAATCTCTTTAATGAAACCCAAGACAAACTTATGTTTTGGTTAAAGTTTTCCGTAAAGGGATTATCTAGCCTATGGAATTGTATGTAATTAATATCAGATTAGTGGGGGTACTCTACAGTGCTTACATAGGTGTCATGCCTCGGTCTTAAGACTCAATTCGGTGACCTCTCGCTCTGTTACATATTTCCTTCCCTGCTGGGCAACAGATTCTTTTATCATAGCTTCTTCCTGTGGTTTGAGAACTTCAGGTGTTCTTACTTAGTCATTTTGTCTTTGTCCTATCACATCTGGGATGGGGCCATTTATACTCTCCTTTTAACAGCCTTTTTTTGCTGGCTATATTTCAATGTGGAACACTGCTAATGAGTTCCAGCCCTGTGGCTAGGGATTTTGCAGACAGCAGACCTATGATTACTCTGTGTTTTATTATTTGCCTTTCCTCCAACCTACTTTTATTTGCTGTTTAGCTGGTATGAGGTTTCCCTAACTCATATTTATTATTTCTCCTTAGTCACTTTGTGCACATGTTCTATGTATCTTCACCTGGGGTTCACATCTATTTCTACATGCTTGTACTATCTTGCTTTGTTGTGCATAGCAACTTCCCTTCTGATTCCTCGGGACATACAAGAAACAACTCAATGGCCTTTTAGAATGACAGGTCTGAGTTGTGAGAAGCTGTTTGTAGTGATTCCGTGATATACACCGCGCTGACCAGCAGTGTGGGAAAAGATCCAAAATCATCCAAGCTAGGAGTAGTGTCTCTGGTCCGCGCTGCTGCTTGATAAATGGTACACAGGGAGCCAACACTTGTATCTGCTACTCCTTTATTCCTCCTCACACGGCGTTTCGGTGCTAACCGTGCACCTTCCTCAGGCTTACATGTAACCCTGAGAAAGGTGCAAAGTTAGCACCGAAACACGGTGTGAGGAGGAATAAAGGAGTAGCAGATACAAGTGTTGGCTCCCTGTGTATCATTTATCAAGCAGCAGCGTGGACCAGAGACACTACACCTATCTTGGATGATTCTGGGTCTTTTTCCACGGTGCAAGTGGCAGTGTGGGTCCTGCAGCAGCTGTCAGCTCAGGCATACAAGCCGGTTGTGGGTGAACACAACTGAACCAGGTGAGCAAGATCCATCTGGGTCACCATTTGGTAAAATGAGTGATAAGGCACAATCCGCGCCTCTTTGTCTCCCTTGTTTTTTAGTTTATTGAAGATAGCCCAGTTTGTGGACATTTTACTACCACCTCTTTTGGACCTGCTGGCTGTGTCTCTCTACATTAATGCATGTTGTTGCACAGAGCTGGTACCTCTTCTAGCAGCGGTGTCGGAGGGTGATGTTGCCATCAAATGATCAACAATGGCCCTCTTGAAAGATTCCATTGTGAAAACCCTTGGTGACTGCAATAGTAGGGAAGGAAATTTGTCCTTGTACCGTGGGTCTAGAAAGGTGGCCAACCAGTATAGGTTGCTGGTGAAAATGTGGATCACGTGATGGTCTTTGCACAGACAGTTAGATATGAAGTGTGCCAAGCTGCAAAGAGGCAAATGTTCTGTGACCCCAGAAGGTGGAACAATACCTATGCTCACCTCACACTGACTCTCCTCCTCCACCTCCTCCTCTCCAACCCACCCATGCTGGACACACATGAAGCTGGGGTTGGGAGTCCCCTGTGTAGCATCAGGGGTCCCCTCGGTACCACTGAAAAAGAAGTCCTCTCCCTCCTCATCTTCCTCATCATCTTCATCCCCCAATCTTGCCTCATGAGATTGGCTGGGCTGTGTAGGATCACCCATTGTGAAATCTTGCCCCATACCCAGCTGCTGGGCACTCAAAGATTCCATTTTTAGATTATGCAGCAATTCCTTCAGCAGACATAGCAGAGGGATGCACTGCCACTTGCGGTTGTTTCCTTTTGTTTTCTTAAATGTGAAACATCAGATGCCCCTGTATGTTTCACATTTAAGAAAACAAAAGAAATAACGCAAGTGGCAGTGATTTTATTTTTCTCATTCATTGATGGACGTCTGCCATTAATTCACTGCCTGGGAATCCTGGTGGATATAGGGTGGTGGAGCTTGACAGCCATCTTCTTATAGCAGAGGGATGGTTACACTAATAATAGCCTTATCAATGCTCACAAGCTTGGTGCAGTACTCAAAGTTATTAAGTGACCCACCCCGGGGCCCTTGGAGTACTAGGATCCCAGGCGTTGATTAAAGGTGCTTTCATTGGTGGGAGGTGACTGGGGCCATGGCCCTGGTGATCACTGAAAAATGTGTAAAAATAAAAAGGGGAAAAATAAAATAAATGTGTATGACGCCACTTACGTATCTGGTGAATGCACCAGCGCTGCTCTCATACCTCTGGGAATGATGTGGCTGCAGCTAGGTGGTGTTGCTCCCTGTAGGTGGAACAGGTTCCCCAGGGCAGTGCCAAAAGCAGGGAATTTCGCCTTCATGATTGCCTCTGATTTTGGAGCAGTGCTGTGAAATCGGATCCAGGTGCAACCTTTTTTATCGCCACCAAATTGCCCAATTACACGACGCAATTTCGAGGCAATTTCACGGAGATGGTGACGGGGCTACAGATTGCCAGTCAGATTTCTCGCCGCGGTGGCAGCATGTAAAGGTACCCTTTCAGGCCCTCTGTGGTGTTCCTTCAGGATTCTCGCTCTGAGCTCGCACAGCGCTATTTCTCCTTGCCTTCCTAGCCTTTTCCCCTCGCACAGAGCCCTTCGCCGGTCCCACGGTTGTACTAGAGTTATCCCTTAACTGAGGGGCTCATAACCCTATATGGGGCCCTTTGTGTGAAATTTGCGGGGACACGGCTACCTTAAGTAGCTCGTATTCGACCGGTTTGGCGGCTCAGGGCTGAACTACTGCACTGCTCTCAGAGACAGACCTCCGTTCTTGGACTGGGTCCCTCTGACTGGGGGCCGTACAGACCAGATTAGGGTGTTACCTAACACCTGGGGAACCCACTTCAGTCTGGGTCACCTCCTTTTTCTGGTGCCCTCTCTCTGCATGGTCCCGCTTCTTCTCCCTCCACTTCCGTTCTGCTCACTAACTATTTTCCGCTTTTCACTACCCACCTCATTCTGCCCACCTGGATCGGTTCCTTAGCAACGGGTTAACCAATGGATCCCCTGGCTCTGGGTGTGGGAATGCGTAGGGTGAGGGCCTCAAATTAACATTCCAATCCCCTGGTCACAGGGATACTGCACACGCTGGTCTGGGTGCAGTACTCCTCCATGGCGCACTGACCACTGGGACGCCACATAAGCACCTCACAAATGTCAGTGATCCACACTCACTCGACAGTTGTTATGTGTCTTGGCTGAGTCTCAGTCTGACGGGCATGTTTAAGATGGTATTCAGCAAGTGCCCTCTGCTGCTCACTTATCCTTGCCAACATATGATATGTTGAGTTTCACCGTGTTGGCAGGTCGCAAATAAGTCAGTGGTTCGGCAAATTAAATTGCTTTTGAAGCGCTACAAGGCAACAGTGGTTAAAGAATGGCAGAAATGGGTGCTAATACGCTCACGTTCTCAAGTAGGTACGGCAAGTCAGGGTTCGTTTTTATAAATTTCTGCACCACTAGGTTCAGCACGTGAGCCATGCATGGCATGTGTACCAGCTTCCCAAGCTTTAAAGCTGCCACCAGGTTACGCCCATTATCGCAGACAATCAGACCGGGTTAGAGTTACAGTGGGGAGAGCCACTGATGGGTCTGTTGTTTTTTCCTTGCCACAGCTCTGCTGCAGTATGTGGTTTTCACCTAAGCAGATCAGCTTCAGCAGAGCATGTTGCCACTTTGCGGATGCGCTGCTGCACAGCTCCCAACTTGGGAGAGATGTGGAGAGTAATGCAGCATAGGATGATTAGGCGGTGGAGGAGGTGGAGGAAGAGGTGTGACAGGAGGTATATGATGAGGCGGAAACCCTGATTGAGGTTGGGCCCACTATTCGTGGCATGGGTAGGATATGTGATGGTCCAGTTTGAGACTTTGTCCCACCCTTCACCAGGTTGAGCCAGTGTGCCGTGACAGAGATGTATTGTCCCTGTCCACAAGTACTTGTCCACTTGTCTGTTGTAAGGTGGACCTTCCTGGTTACGGCGTTGGTAAGAGCACGCTTTAGATTGTTTAAGACATGCTGGGGTAACGCGGGGACGGCACACGGGGAAAAATAGTGCCAGCTGAGAAGAGAGTATTGCGGGGCAGACACAGCCAACAGATCATGGAAAGACTGTGTCCACACAAGCCTAAACAATAACATCTTCACAGCTAGTAACTTGGCAAGTGCGGGTTCAGTTTTTGTCCTTGTGGGTGCGTGGCTTGGTATTTACGCCTCCTTACATAGATCTGCTGCATGGACAACTGGGCACTTGGCTGGGACAAACAAGTGGAAGAACTTGTTGTGTCCTGCATCTGTGCAACTGCAGCTTGTGAGCAAGAGGTATGATCACCTGCTTCCTGCCCAGCAGATTGGGAAGGACGGATCACAGGCGACATGGCAGTGGTTGACCTGCAGATACCAATTTTGTACCCTATTTTTCCGACAGCTGACTAGGTTGGTTGGTTGCCATGTATTTCTGCATACTGGAGGGCTTTGGTTGCCTTTGCCCTGGCCTCTGCTCAGCTTCATATGGCAGATGATACAGATAACAACATTTGGTTCAGAATGACTATCTGAAAAAAATTTCCAGACATAGGCTGAGCGTACCCTTGACCTTGACTTGGGGCACAGAGGGATTGCTATTGGCAACAGTTGACATACTTCGCACTCTGCTCAAACCAGTAGCCCTTGGTGCCTTTGTTGGTGCTACGTATCCACCTTCTTCCTCTGTGCTGCTGTGTTTGCTATGCGTGCCAGTGGTCAAGGTCGGATTGGTGGTCTCATCATGGACCACCTCGTCGTCCATGTCATCCTCCGTCTATGTTGATAATGTCGGCTGGCCAGATGGCAACTGTGTGTCATCACCATCACCCCGTATATCACGTGGATGAAAGTGGCTTTCTTCTTGCCATGGGTTTTCAAATATTTGGCCATGAACAGACGATACCTCCTCACATTCCTCTTCAATGTCAAGTGATGAGAGGCCAGAGGCAACAAGGATATGGACCAAACAGATCCTGAGTGGCCAAGGTTGGGGTCAAATGTTTCCTGTGACTTCTGATGGGGTGATGCTAGGAACAGGTTGAGAATAGGATGACCCAGTGTTCTCTGTATGGACAGGAGACTGTGTGGTCAGGGACAATTGGGTGCTGCTATAAAAATTTCGTGGAGGCCTTATCAACCAAGACAGTATCTGCTCTTGCTCTTCTGGCTTCCAGACCTGTTTATGTTCCAGACCAGGAAACTTCGCAAGGAACAAAGATGTATCAACCTTGTTCTGTCTCCCAGACTCTGTGCCTTGTCGGGCACCACTGACAACCCCACGCCCACGTCCCTATCCCTTCACAACAGCCTTTTTACAAATTTGGTTTTTTTCTGACATAGCTGCAGATGTTCTGATGCAGATATTGGGGAACAAAGAGCAGTTAGTGAGCAGCTTGAAGCCCGCAGAGCGGCGCGGGTGTACGTGACGTGTAATGATGCGAATCATGTCATTACAGCGGGATTACAGTCTTTACAGCGCCGAGGAGAGCAGGGAGGTGTTGATTACAATATGCATATTAAGGCATGATATTATCACGAAGAGAGCCCCCTTGGTGACTAAAGAATATAGCCACCGCTCATTAACATCGATAATGAGTAAGTTATAAAACATTTTTCTACACTTTGACAGGATGCTTTTCCGAGCAAAAAGGAGTGTGGGCTTAGTGATACTATGCTGCAAGGCAGGTTTTAATAGCTATGAGGCATTTTGGGGGTGACAGGATTCCTTTAATGAATGGGGTCGGGCAAGTACTTTCGCAGTGTATCTATATATACACTGCAAAAGTGCACTAAAAGTGAATAAAATTTGTTAAAAAAAAAAAAATATATCATACTCACCTATCCGACGCCTGCACTGGCAAAGAAGACATCCGATCAACGATAAGAACATGTGAGTCTGACAGCCAATCAGATGGCTGGTAGCGATCTGGTCAATCAGATGGCCAGACGTCACAAACAACCTGATCGCTACCAGCCACCTGATTGGTCAGATTGCCAGGTCATTGATGCACGTTCACGAAAGTGAAAGGACTACTTGCTACTCCAGAGTAATCACAAGAAACTCGGGGAGTAGCGAGTAGCTCGAATATCGAGTACCGAATAGTAACGATTCTACTCGCTCATCCCTAAATATGATGATTCAACCAGAGGTAAGGGATAGGGTACTCAGTCACCAGGTCTACTGAATAGGAGTCACGGATGGGCGGAATCCTGGTGCCGTGCCTGGTGATCAACTATGGTAGATGTTGATGATGGGGAATAAAAGGGGTTATTTACAGGGGATCGTGACGTCACCTGAAGTGTCCGGTAAGATGGTACCGGCGCTGCCAGCCGGCCGCTGAGGTGATGGTTGGGGCAGCAAAGTGTGGTACAGCTCCCCTCAGGTGGAGCTTTACCTCAGGGCAGCTATGAAGGAAGATGGTGAGGGAGAGCAGTGATGAAGGATGATGGTGAGGAGGGCAGTGATGAAGGATGATGGTGAGGGAGGGCAGTGATGAGGTCCCTTCTGGCACAAAGGTGAATTACCGCCGTTAAACAGACACACAGGGATCGTTGTTTCGGTACCTTTTACTGATGGTCACATAACAGGTACAGTCCAAAGTACTAACCAGATCCTCGGTGCAATTTGGGACTACCACCTTGGAAAGTTATGAGGCCTCCTCTGTCTCTGTGCTCTGCGTTGTGGGATGAGTCCTGCCTGAGCCTGAACCCACCACTTCACTGTTATCTTAAACTGACAATGATGTCCTCCGCGGGGTCCCGGTTCCTCCTGTGGCCCCTGGTCCTGTGCTTGGTCAGTTTAATGTCCTTTTCACTATCTGCTCAGGGCTGAACTACTCCTGAGTTTACTGGGCTTTCTGCTGCGGCTCTGCAGGCTGGCAGCATCGGACTCCAGTGTCCGGTTGTGCTAAAGGGGTATATCTTCAGTTCCCGGTCCTTGTTTCCTGTCTCCTCTACTTGCCTCCGGCCCCTTCCCTGGGGTGTCCACAGCAGACCGTCATCCCTGGTCCTGGCTTGTATCATTCACCAAAGACCAGCAGCTCTCCTCCTCCCTTCTCCTCTCCTCACACAAACTAACTGACTAACTGTCTCCTGGGACTAACTGTCTCCTCCTCTCAGCCTGGACCTTCTTAAAGGGGAACTGACCTAACCCAGTCAGTAAAGCTCCCCTTCAGGTCTGGAGTGGTAGGTGGTGTGTGCTGAGCAAACCAAGGTGTCAGTCCTTCCTTGCACCAGTGTAACCTGTGGCAATCCCCTGCAGGGGTGCCACAATGACACATTTTTTTTCTGAAACCATGATAAGTGAAGTCCCTGCTCGCAAGCTACAATCTATAAGGAAATAGGGGAGGCACAAAAGGTAATGGTAAAAAGTGCCATCATATATGGTCCAGCCATCAATATGATAAATAGGGGTTTCGCATAACGCTACATGAACCGGTCACCAGCCAGGATCTGTACAGTATAGATAAAGTGCTATATACTTCAAGGAGGCTGTAGAAAGATGACACAAGAGGCCAGATTTGGAGAAGGTCAGAATGGGAATAATTAGAGAGATGACGTGAGGAGATAAGCTAATATACAGAGATGTGTTTTTAACGCTCGTTTAAATCTATGGATATTTGGAATTAATTGAATTGTTCTTGGTAACCCGTTCCAGAAAATTGGTGCTGCTCGTGAGAAATCCTGGAGATGGCAGTGGGAGGTTCGGATTCTACATGATGTCAGTCTTAGGTCACTTGTACGGAAGGCATGTGTATAGCGAAAGACCGATAAGGGAGGAGATGTTTGGCAGTGCAGAACTGTGGAGGGCTTTGTGGGTCAGAGTAATCATTTTATATGGTAGTCTGTAGCGGATGGGCAACCAGTGCAATGACTGGCACAGGATAGAGGCATCAATGAAGCGGTTGGAGAGAATATGATCCTGGCTGCTGCATTCAGGATGGGTTGGAGAGGAGAGAGTTTAGTAAAGGGGAGACCGATTAGTAGAGAATTGCAGTAATCCTGCCAAGAATTAATAAGTGCAACAGTTAGAGTTTTTGCAGAGTCAATGGTAAGAAACGGTCAAATTCTAGAGATATTTTGGAGGTGTAGGTGACACGAGCGAGCGAGTGATCGGATATGGGGATATGAGCCATATATGATCCCAACACAGCTAGTGTGCTGCTAGGGAGTAGTGGTAAAACCACATACAGAAATGGCAATATTAGGTTTCGGAAGATTAGTAGAGGAAACATGAAAAGTTTAGTTTTGGCAGAATTCAGTTTAATGTAGAATGAGGACATGATGTTAGAGACAGCAGACAGACAATAACTGGTATTTTGTAATAATGTGGGGGTGATGTCACGAGAAGAGGTGTATAACTGGGTGTTCATCAGCATAGAGATGGTACTGAAAACCAAATCTACTGATGGTATAAACAGATAAGATTTAGGCAGTTTAGCCCCTGGAATAAATTCAATAGCACAATAATATGTTAGGAAAAAACTTCACATAGTCTCAGAAAAAACATAAAGTCTGAATAAAATCTGGAAGAAGAGATCTCCCCAGGTTGTATGGTGGCAGCTAGGACCCTTGTGGTCCTTGTGGTTGCTGCTGTGCCTTCAACCGTTGTTGTGGGAACTCCAACCTGGAGTTAAAGCTCCCCGTTGGTTAATCTGGGAAGCTAGTATGAAATCTCTATTCTCCTCAGAGCCGACACTCTGGTGTGTGCCTAGTCTACAGTATCCCTTTCTTGCAAGGCATTACCAGACTCCATCTAACCCGTGTGACTCTAGCACAAATCAGGGAAAACTACTCTGCCTGTAGTTGGTCGGTGCTGCCGTGTTCCTCGGACCCAGTACTGCTGGTCCGGTCTCTTTCCTCACACTCCCCTGGGATGCCGGCTATGGACGAGCTTTCTCTTCATGGTTTCTGTAACTCTGTGGATTCTGCATCTCCATCAATCCCAACCCTATCAATGGTTTTAAAAATTAAAGGGATCCTGTCACCTTCAGAACGCCTCCTAAGCTAGCAGGGGCTATATTCTTTAGTCACTAGGGCATGTGGTTTTGCAGCTCCAGGATCCATCCTCTCTCTGTCTATGTGCTCTGCTTGTGCAGGCATTGCCCACCACCCTCTCTATCATTCACAGAATGCAAATCATTAGTCCTGCCTTCAGCTCCACGTCACAGCAGCACAGACAGAGAGAGGGTGGATCCTCGAGGCTGCAAACCCACATGCCCTGGTGACTAAAGAATATAGCCCCTGCTAATTATAATCACTAATGAGAGAATTTAAAACGTTTTTATGCACTTTCACAGGATGCTTTTAGGAGACAAAAGAAGTGTGAAATTAGTGATGGGATGTTGCAGGGACATGTTTTGCTAGCTTAGGAGGCGTTTTGGAGGTGACAGGATCCCTTTAAAAAAAAAAAACCTCACCTGTCCGCCGGCTGAGCCCCGATGCAACGCGTCCACATATGATCACTGCAGGACCTACATCAGCTGCCGCTGAGCTGATGTGGTGTGGATCTGTCAGAAACCTCTAGTGATGGCACAGTCATATGACCAATCACGTGACTGTGACATCACCAAAGGCCCTATACGCAATGAGAGTTGGCTGAGTCGGAGGTGTTTGGGGGGGAAGGGAGAGGGGTCCTGCGAGGGGGGGCAGCGGGGACTGGACAAAGGGGGAGCCCGGGCGGAGGAGGGGAGACCGGGCAGGCTGCTGGGAGCGGGCGGAGGGAGCGTGCAGCAGGAGGGCCTGTGTGGGAATAGCGGTGACATGTATATCCCTTGCCCAGGCGCAGTTCATGGCCTTGCAGCCACGAACTGTGCCTGCGCAAGTGACATTGCCACGGTGCCTTATGGGATTCGGGTCCAGCGCTCAACTGGCGATTATGTATGTAGATGACTTTGGGAAAGGGGAGATTTAATAAATTGCAGATCTGTGAATGGGATGGCTGATAGTAGAAACTGTGTACCAAGAATATGATACAGAGATAACTTCTAAGATCCATCCCCAATGTTTATTTCTTCTTTCTCTGTGTAATGAGAGGACCCCAGATCTACCATTGTTCTACCTATTGAGCGAAAGGCTGGAAATGAAGAGACAAACGGAAAAAATAGCCGCACCAGCTGTAGTTTGTTATTTATCAGAGAAGGAAGAAAAGCCAAAGGAAGAACGCCACTGCACACAAGTAATACTAAAATAGCAGACCCTTAGCACAGCTGTTGCAGAGATGAGGCGAATTTTAAAAGAAATGGGGTATTCTAGCAAAAAAGGGAGATATTTTCTCATGCCTTTAATGAAAAAAAAATTAAACTACCGTATATACTCGTGTATAAGCCGACCCGTGTATAAGCCGACCCCCCTACTTTTGCCCCCAAAACCTCGGAAAACCTATTGACTCGTGTATAAGCCGAGGGTGGACTCCAGCACAGGTATACAGCCCCCAGCAGTGTGCTATACAGGCCCCCCCAGTGGTATACAGGTCCCAGCAGTATGGTATACAGCAGCCCCAGTGGTATATACAGCATCCCCCAGTATATACAGCAGCATCCCCCTATATACAGCATCCTCCTATATACAGCATCCCCCTATATACAGCAGCCCCCATTTACAGCATCCTCCATATACAGCATCCCCAGTATATACAGCATCCCCCTATATACAGCAGCCCCCATATACAGCATCCCCCTATATACAGCAGCCCCCATATACAGCATCCCCAGTATATACAGCATCCCCAGTATATACAGCATCCCCCTAATACAGCAGCCCCCATATACAGCATTCCCCTATATACAGCAGCCCCCATATACAGCATCCCCAGTATATACAGCATCCCCAGTATATACAGCATCCCCCTATATACAGCAGCCCCCATATACAGCATCCCCCTATATACAGCAGCCCCAGTATATACAGCATCCCCAGTATATACAGCATCCCCCTATATACAGCAGCCCCCATATACAGCATCCCCCTATATACAGCAGCCCCAGTATATACAGCATCCCCAGTATATACAGCATCCCCCTATATACAGCAGCCCCCATATACAGCATCCCCAGTATATACAGCATCCCCAGTATATACAGCATCCCCCTATATACAGCAGCCCCCATATACAGCATCCCCCTATATACAGCAGCCCCAGTATATACAGCATCCCCAGTATATACAGCATCCCCCTATATACAGCAGCCCCCATATATAGCATCCCCAGTATATACAGCATCCCCCTACAGCCTGTAACTTCCAGTGTCCCCACTCTGACATTCTGTGGGGACACCGGGTTGCACTTACCCCGGTGACGCCAGGAGGACCAAGGGGACCGCAGCGAGGACTCTGGAGCGGCGTGGCCGGTGCTCTGCTGGATTCTCCCGCCTGGCACCACGCAGCACACCCCGCCGCTGCAGTAATCAGCTGGGAGCTGTCGGGGAGCGGAGGACGGGAGGCAGAGACGGTCCACCTGCATAGAGCTCCGGTGCACAGAGCTCTGTGGCTGACAGGTGAGGACCGTTGGGAGAGGTCCCGTTCTGGCTGCCTCTTCCTCCTTTGTGTGCAATAGCCTGGCGCCATCTTCCCCACATAGCCCCGCCCACGAAGCCTCAGGAGCGGGACGAGTGCCATTAGCCACAGCTTGTTACCGTATTGACCCGTGTATAAGCCGAGGGGAGACTTTTCAGCCCATTTTTTGGGCTGAAAAACTCGGCTTATACACGAGTATATACGGTACTTGAGGAAAGATGAATTACTGTGCCCCTTTATCTAGCTAGATATCTATATACAATGTGTCTGAGCAGACTAACATCCTATAGATCACTTACAATATTGCAGTCTATTTGTTTCCAATATGCAGAATAAAGTTAATCTCCGGGCTACATTTTAGTATTCACTTTTGGCTGGAGATTTCACCATCCGGCCTCAAATCCCTAACTCCAGCTTTGTATGTACAAGAAAGGTGAACTGTGCTCATAGGACCCAAGCAACCATAGAGTCTCCTGATCTAAATGACCTGCTTTATACACTTACCAAAATAGAAATTGCAACAGGATGGACAGACATCTTAATAATATGCAAATTATGAATAATAAAAATATTTCCAAATTATTTCGAATTATTCAGTATTGAGTATGAGCTTCCTGCTCAGAAATATGAGGACTCACACACCTTGCCTGCTATCAATGAGGCTATTAATGGTTGTCTGAGGAATTTTCTGCCAAGCTGAATGCACTTGGGCATATAATCAATATCCACTCCTAGCAGCTCCTTTTGCAATTGTCAGTCAATGATGTCCCAGATGTGCTCAATGTAGCATGTTTAAGCCTATAAGCTGCTCATCATAGCACATGCAATATGTTGCCTAGCATAAAATGGCTCTCAGACACTTTCATGTTCCCTTGTGAAGACCTCTTCATGATGTTTCCTTCATGATCACCAGACCAATCCCTGACTATCATTATGTCAACCCAGAAGGGGAGAGACCTCTACTACACCCTACATTGTACCATTGCCTTACTATGCACCATAGTCTTTGAGAGGTGCCGTAGAGTCAAAAGAACACCTGTGCCAGGACATTTGTCGCATAGCTAAATGTTGTCTAAATGCCTTTTGATGCCATTTTTGTAGACATAGTTTGATGCCTTAAGGCCCCGTCACACGAGGCGACATCGCTGCCAATTACATAGGCGACGTAGGGGCGTGGCCTATCAGCGGCGACATTGCCCCTACGTCACCTCATGTAAAGGGGCAATGTCGGCGCCACTGGGAGGCCGCCTGGTTTCAGAGCAGTGCTCTGAAACCAGGCGACCGATCTGGGGCGATGTGCACACCTCACCCTATGTAACCGGCCTCCGGCGACCTGTCAGGCGATGGGAGCCATAGGCTCCCATTGTCCTGCATCGCCGCTGGGGTTTTCAGACACCCCGACGGCGATGCCGTCTGTCAGCTCGCCGGCGCTGCGCTGGAGATGTGGCCCAATGTAAATGGGGGACGGCGACGCTGGCGGGGCGCCAAAAACATGTGCGCACCCGCCAGTCGCCACCAACATCTCCAGCCCCGTCACCAGGTGTGACGGGGCCTTTAGGCTTTGTATGTGATGCTCAACTTTACTAGCAATGCGTAGTGGATCATTACGTGTTAATTCTTCAAAAATAAAAAAGGGCAACGCCACACTTATCTTACTCCCGGATTAGGAGTGGGAAATACATAATGTACAGTACATGGAACCCTCCTGCCTTCATGCCAGGTACACTAACAGCTCAACATTACATTATTTTGTTCCTGGAACCAGAGGAATAATTGTACAGACATTTCCCCTTAGTTTTCAGTAGGGTCATTTTTCCACACAATATCCCCAGGCTGTTGTGATCAGTTGGCGTGGCCTAATTGTTCTACCATGGCCTGCAGGGTCTCTGGACTTGTCTCCCATTGAGCACATCTGGGACAATATTGCTCTGCAATAGCAAAGGAAGCTGCCAGCAGTGGATCTTCTTGATTTTCATGACGCACTCAGCTCAGTAGAATGTTCCTCAGATAGTCATTAATATCCTCATTATAGCAGTCAAGAAGTTGGATTGTGTGTATTTCTGAGCTTGCTACTCATTTGCAATAATGAGTGATTTGCAATATTTTCAAAATTTGTTTTTGTTTTTTTACATTTAACATTTGCATATTGTTAACATGTCTATGGATCTTGTGATTTTAACAACTCCATGTTTTTTCCCTCGTGTTGTTTTCAATGCTGTGGAGTGTATATGCCTGTGGGGGATTTAGCTCAGGGCTGCATCTTCTGATTCGCACACAGTCCATGTTTCGCAGGCAAGGGAAACAGTCCTTAGGCGGCCGTCACACGCAACGATTTCTTGCCCGATATCGTTTAAGCGATCTCCTTTTTGATCGCTTAAGCGAGATCGGGCAAGAAATCGTTGCATGTGATCAAGCGATTTACGATGTGAAATTGCTTGATCGTGACATCGCAGATCTGAGCTCCGGAGCTCAGATCTTGCGATGAACGATGTCACGATCTGCTTCATCGTGGTGTGTGACACCACGATGAACGATCTCCCAGCGCAACTATGGTACACGTCGGGTAACTAAGCGACGCGCGGCGCCTAGTTACCCGATGTGTACCATAGTTACCAGCGAGATCGCGGATCCACATCGCTGGTGAGTCTGTCTGTGTGACAGCTCACCAGCGATGTGAGCGATATTGTAAGCGATCGCGCGTGCACATGATCGCTTACAATATCGCTAGAGATATCTCAGCGTGTGACGGCCGCCTTAATCTTACCAGATGATCCTGCATGTTTAGGATGAAGTGGAGGGAGTAGGAATTCAGTTTATCAGATCATGCATTAGAATGCTGGAAACCTTGCCGGGAACATGTGCAGCATTACCCACAAAGTTGTGCTAGAACATGTGAATAAATCCTTAAAACCACCTTACACATTAGGGTAATGTTGACCTGTCTATTTCAGCAGGACCAGTTGGCCATTATTGTGTATGGGGTCATGACAGATTATGTTGGAGGATAGAAAGATTAGGCATGAGGAGTCAGATAGCAGTTTAACTCCACTCGTCACATTCCAAGCTGACGTGTTTCAGACTATTGGCTACAATAAATAACATACTATATACACAATTCCTAACCAAACAGACATTAATTTATTATTTTAAATATAGTTTTGATTTGTGTGCAATTCGAGTCTAAAGACAGCAGAGTTAAACTCTGTTTTGGCTTAAAGGGGTTGTCCACTACTAGGAAAACCCCTTCTGAATTGACTTGATATCCCAAGTTTAATAATAAACCCTGTACTCACCTCCTGTGCTGTCACCGTTCCAGGGCTGTCTTTAACCGTGGCTCGGGGCTCACGAGGAATTGTCATGTCATGCGAACCCCGCGTACAATCACCTCTGGCTTCCTTCTCCCCACCTTTGGGCCAAACGAACTATCAACAGGACGTGAGCGCTGGAGCTCACACTCACTTCCTGTTGACTGTCCGACAGCAGGGAGAAGGTAGCCAGAAACGGTAGGACGTGGAGCTCACATGACTTCACAATGCCACATGAGCCCTGAGCCACAGTTAGTGACAGTGCTGGAATGGCGACAGCATGGGAGATAAGTACAGGGTTAATTATTTAAACTGGGGGAAAAAAAGTCAATAGGGGTTGTCCTAGTAATGCACAACCCCTTTAACTCCAGTATTCCCATTAAAGATACTTTTGCCCTTGGTCAATTTGAGTGTGTATGTGAATGGGAGCACTGAGAGATATAGCTGTCATCCAATCCAGCATTTGGAAACCATTTGGCTCTGTATATAGTATGTTTTCATCTTAAGTTTGAGGAATATGTAAATTGTATTATATTCCGAGATATACCTCCAAAAGGAGCCTGCGATATATCCGACTGTACAGCCACTTATGTATGTTGCTATTAAGCTAATGTTGCAAATACATTTACATCATGAAGTATACATTTATATATATATACATATATATATACAAAATAAAGGACTGCAGCACTCTTCTTTGTGAAACAACCGCCTTTATTCGGCCATCAGGTGGGTGGTGACAACGTTAAAGGGACAGGATCCCGAAACGTTGTCACCACCCACCTGGTGGCCGAATAAAGGCGGTTGTTTCACAAAGAAGAGTGCTGCAGTCCTTTATTTTGTATACTTATACAGCAAGGAGGAGAGGAGCTGTGACTGCTGAGCACCTAGGGGAGCTGTGCTGCACCAATATACTAATCTACATATATATATATATATATATATATATATATATATATATATATAGAAAAAACTAAGAGCAGCACTTAATCCCCTATAGGGTTGGTGCAAATCAGTCCAGGGATTAGTTCCTTCACCCCCCTATACAGACCAATAACGACTGCAGCACTCCAATAACGATGTATTTTGCCTCTAATGGCCTTCAGGCATCTCTGTGGGACGTTTCGGTCCTCAGACCTTCTTCCTGAAATGCTTGTCAATCACAAATTCTTTGATATTATTATCATCATTTAATTTGTCTTCAATGAAAAAACACAAAAAGAATTGTCCTAAAGCCAAATTGGATATAATTCCACACCAAACATAAAAAGGGGGTGGACAAAAGTATTGGCACTGTTAGAAAAATCATGTGATGCTTCTCTAATTTGTGTAATTAACAGCACCTGTAACTTACCTGTGGCACCTAACAGGTGTTGGCAATAAATAAATCACACTTGCAGCCAGTTGACATGGATTAAAGTTGACTCAACCTCTGTCCTGTGTCCTTGTGTGTACCACATTGAGCAGGGAGAAAAGAAAGAAGACCAAAGAGCTGTCTGAGGACTTGAAAAACCAAATTGTGAGGAAGCATGAGCAATCTCAAGGCTACAAGTCCATCTCCAAAGACCTGAATGTTCCTGTGTCTACCGTGCGCAGTGTCATCAAGAAGTTTAAAGCCCATGGCACTGTGGCTAAGCTCCCTAGATGTGGACGGAAAAGAAAAATTGACAAGAGATTTCAACGCAAGATTGTGCGGATGATGGATAAAGAACCTCGACTAACATCCAAACAAGTTCAAGCTGCCCTGCAGTCCAAGGGTACAACAGTGTCAACCCATACTATCCGTCGGCATCTGAATGGAAAATGGACTGTATGGTAGGATACCCAGGAAGACCCCACTTCTTACCCCGAGACATAAAAAAGCCAGGCTGGAGTTTGATAAAACTTACCTGAGAAAGCCTAAAACGTTTTGGAAGAATGTTCTCTGGTCAGATGAGACAAAAGTAGAGCTTTTTGGGCAAAGGCATCAACATAGAGTTTACAGGAGAAAAGAAGAGGCATTCAAAGAAAAGAACACGGTCCCTACAGTCAAACATGGCGGAGGTTCCCTGATGTTTTGGGGTTGCTTTGCTGCCTCTGGCACTGGACTGCTTGACCGTGTGCATGGCATTATGAAGTTTGAAGACTACCAACAAATTTTGCAGCATAATGTAGGGCCCAGTGTGAGAAAGCTGGGTCTCCCTCAGAGGTCATGGGTCTTCCAGCAGGACAATGACCCAAAACACACTTCAAAAAGCACTAGAAAATGGTTTGAGAGAAAGCCCTGGAGACTTCTAAGGTGGCCAGCAATGAGTCCAGACCTGAATCCCATAGAACACCTGTGGAGAGATCTAAAAATGGCAATTTGGAGAAGGCACCCTTCAAATATCAGGGACCTGGAGCAGTTTGCCAAAGAGGAATGGTCTAAAATTCCAGCAGAGCATTGTAAGAAACTCATTGATGGTTACCGGAAGCGGTTGGTCACCGTTATTTTGGCTAAAGGTTGTGCAACCAAGTATTAGGCTGAGGGTGCCAATACTTTTGTCTGGCCCATTTTTGGAGTTTTGTGTGAAATGATCAATGTTTTGTTTTTTGCTTCATTCTCTTTAGTGTTTTTTCATTGAAGACAAATTAAATGAAGGTAATAATACCAAAGAATTTGTGATTGCAATCATTTTCAGGTAGAAACTGAGTATTATCTGACTGAATTGCAGGGTGTCAATACTTTTGGCCACAACTGTATATATATATATATATATACAAAAGCTTTACTTTTGTCTCATCTGACCAGAGAACATTCTTCCAAATTGTTGTAGGCTTTCTCAGGTAAGTTTTGTCAAACTCCAGCCTGGCTTTTTTATGTTTCGGGGTAAGAAGTGGGGTCTTCCTGGGTCTCCTACCATACAGTCCCTTTTCATTCAGACGCCGGTGGATAGTACGGGTTGACACTGTTGTACCCTCAGACTGCAGGGCAGCTTGAACTTGTTTGGATGTTAGTCGAGGTTCTTTATCCACCATCCGCACAATCTTGCGTTGAAACCTCTTGTTAATTTTTCTTTTCAGTCCACATCTAGGGAGGTTAGCCACAGTGCCATGGGCTTTAAACTTCTTGATTACACTGTGAACAGTAGACACAGGAATATTCAGGTCTTTGGAGATGGACTTGTGGCCTTGAGATTGCTCATGCTTCCTCACAATTTGGTTTCTTAAGTCCTCACACAGTTCTTTGGTCTTCTTTCTTTTCTCCATGCTCAATGTGTACACACAAGGACACAGGACAGAGGTTGAGTCAACTTTAACCCATGTCAACTGGCTGCAAGTGTGATTTAGTTATTGCCAACACCTGTTAAGTGCCACAGGTAAGTTACAGGTGCTGTTAATTACACAAATTAGAGAAGTATCACATGATTTTTCTAACAGTGCCAATACTTTTGTCCACCCCCTTTTTATGTCTGGTGTGGAATTAGAAACAGTATTATCTGACAGAATTGCAGGGGTGTCAATACTTTTGGCCACAACTGTGTATATATATATATATATTATATGTAGTGCAGTCCACACTATTTCATACTGCTCTATGGCATATACTCTTTAATAATAGCACTGGCTTCTTGGGAAAGATGGAGAGAAGTTGATCTCCACAGTCTCACTCTTTCGGCAGCTGTGTGAGATTTCCTGCTGGGAGTATGGAGTATTTGTGCTGTGGTCTTACTTCATTTGTTGGATGTTGTTATATAAGAAGACCTCCTGTGCATTACCATGTGGTCAGAAACTGCAACTCAGGTAAATTGTGTCACAACCCTCTCCTGGGTATGCTATGCCTGTGTTCATGCTCATCACTAGAGATAAGCAAACTTTTTCCAAACATGAGCGCCAATTTCAAATTCAGCAAGAACATTGACAATTCAGTTTAAGACCAGAAACTCAAACAATCTCCCAGAAAGCATCAAATGAGGATGGAATTGTGATTGTGTTCTTTTTCCAAATAAATTATTTTTCACGGTGTGTTGTATTATTTACTATTTACTCAGAGATTCCTAATAGCTGGTCTAACATTGGCCCAACATTATGAACCTTGGAATTAGCGCCAGCTGGCAATAAAGTACATTGCCGGCATTAACCCCTTGATTACCAGTTTGCCACCAGCACCAGGGCAACTGGAAGAGTCTGTTGTAGCGACTAAAAATAGTGCTTCTATAAATGCACCATTTTCTGGGGTGGCTCCAAGCTGCAATTCACAGCTGGGAGGAAGGACAGAACGCTTCCAGCCCCCAGATGTCTAGTTGTACTTGGCTGGAAACCAAAATTATGGCGAAGCCACTCGTCATTTTTTTTTTTAATTACTTCAAGAAATAATTGAAAAAATAGGGCTCCCTTGTATTGTTTTATGATCAGCCAGGTAAAACTAAGAAGCTGGAAGTTGGTGGCAGCCTGTATGAGCCTACTGTATCTGTACTGGTGACCAAAAATACAGCAGAGCCCTATGCCATCAGCGCAAAATACTCCCAAAATCTGCACTAAACATGCAGCAAATATGTACTGAGTGAACACTGCTGCATATTTGCCGTGTATTTGGGAGCTAACATTGAGGTATTCATGAGGGAATTTCTGCACATTTTCAGCACAGTGCTAAAGTGTAGTGTTGGCTTTTAGGCCAGCCGCTGCTGCAAGTGAGACCTGCCTCACTAGAAGGGCTTTGCCCTATCTTATTCTGTGAAAAGGTTGATAAAAATTATGTGTACATGCATATACTATGGGGGTACCTGGTGAGGGGCAGCACGAGTGGTTTCAAACCACAGCTTTATTATAATCACTAATTAAAGTCCTCATTGGTTTTTGCTGCAGGAGCAGGACTTACACCTGTTCTGACAATTCTGTACGTAGCTCGTATGCTCTCTACGTAGAGAACTGTCAGAACTGGTGTAAGTTATGCTCCAGCAGCAAAAAACAGATGCCAACTGCCTGCTGGGAGTGATGTGTCATCAGTCTGGTTCACCTGAGGTCAGCTACAGAGACGAGGCTGAGCTGTGACCTGAGTTGAACCAGACAGTGACATCACCCCATTTACAGCAACCAGTTTATTTCCAGTCCCGCTGTGAACGACATCTGTGAGGATCATGGAGAGTTTGTGTGAAGATAATAAACATGGCAGAAGAGGGATGTATTTATGTTCTTTTTCCAAATAAATTATTTTTCATGGTGTGGTGTAATACTTACTATTTACTTAGAGGTTCATAATGGGCGGGACTAACATTGGCTTGACTTTAGGAACTTCGAGCTTAGTGCCAGCTGGCAAACTTTATCTAGCATTAATCTCTTATTACCCACTCTCCCACCGTTACCAGGGAACCTGGAAGAGTGTGGTAACCGCCAGTTTTGCCATCTTCATGGAAATGCCAATTCTAGGGCAGCTGCGGGCTGCAATTTTTAGCGTTGTGGGCCCAGAACACTTGGGCCTCACCAGGTAGAGAATTCCAGCCCCAGCTACCTGGGTTACCTTGGCTGCCAATCAAAAATACTTCAAAGTGCATGCCTATTTTTTCAATTATTTTATTTTTTTAGTAATCTGACATCAGTTTGGTTTCTATACTGCTAACCAATCACAGACGGCAGACAATGGACGGCACTAAATCAAGATGGGGGAAGCAGGGACTTTCATGTATAGCCCAGATGCATGGTGAGAGTGGCGCTGAACCTTGGTAAATAATACTTTAGGACGCTAATGTATGTGCAAAAACAGCGTGGCTCCACTGTAAAATGGTTTGAGCTGTGTTTGCCAGCTTTTGGGTCCCTTTGACATTGTTTCTATGCCCTTGATCTTTCCTCATATTGATTTAAATGGGGTTCGGAAGTTCAGTTAACTGGTCACCAAACAATTCGGCAAACATATGCCCATTCGGAGAATAGAGCCGAATCCGTACATTAAAAGGTTCACTCATCTCTATTTGTCACAACTCTAACCAGTGGCATAACTTCAGGCCAGGGGCCCAATGCGAAAGCTTCAACGGGGCCCCAATTATTGCAAATCTTAATAGTATTAGTCTTTTTCTATAGGCCAAAGGGCTTTTAGGGCCCCCAGGCTGCAGGGCCCGGGTGCGATCGCAACCCCTGCAGCTATTGTAGTTACGCCCCTGACTCTAACAATTTACAATAGGAGGTCATCCACGGCTTTATGTTTCCATATTCTACCTTTAGGTAAAGGTAATTTGCAGGACGATTACATTATATTAGGAAAACAAAATATGTCACAGAGCCAAACATTTTTTTTACATAGGTGGTTTGTCTCATTGTGATATGGCATTAATGCACTTTTTGCAACTTTTCTCCTTCTACTCCTTGACTACAGATCAGAAGAAAGAACGTATAATCAGCTATTGGGATTTTCTTTAGAATATTTTCTCTGTAGCAATCACACATCAGAAATAGTCACTGGATCTTATGGTTTCAGCATACAATAACTACCTTAGGAACAGAAAAAATAAATTCTTACAAATGTTAAAAATAGTGCTGACTTGGTTGTGTACCAAACATCTCTCTTAAGGACCATTATAATAAAGGAGTTTACTATGACTAGGCAAGTTGCCAAAACCAGAAACCATAATAAAATATTAGCTTTCTTGTACAGATTATCCATCCTTTGAGCCCAATACATTTGTTACTACACAGGACACTATGCCCCCAATTAATTAGGACAGATATTCCATATGCCATTCCTAATGATGGACGTACAGAAATAACATGCACTAAATGTATTAATTTGTGTAAATCACTTAATGATTCAATGCAATACATCAGGGGTGTGTGCCTCCAGGCACCTTACCAGAAATATTACTCCAGTCCTGAACCGGAGTAACATTTCTGGCATAATGTACCCCATTTTTGATGATTTTTTGAGGTAGGCATTGCCAGTCCCCATCCATCCTGGTTCATCCTAAGCTCTGTCCACTTTGGAAATCACTAAAAGATTTTATGCATTGTGTAGAAATTTCCAACTCTTCATGGTATTTTAAGACAGAATTCTGAAGCCTGAAGTCTTATAATATGTCAATGAATAGGACTGTGGAGAGTTGAAGGATCCCATTGTGTACTCCAGTATCTCACAATCTTGATGTTCTACTAGAAATTGGGTCTTACCGTAGCATCAGGGACACTTCTGGGCCTTTTTTCAAATTAATGCTATTTAATAAAATCAGATTTTCGTGGCTGCCTACTGAAAGGGAACCTGTCACCAGGTTATACCCATATAAAGCCGGGCCAGTGTCTTTAAGCCCTAGATTGCTGTATTCATGTCCCCAATCTGCTATGCAAGGCACTAAAAAAAGATCTTATTATGCTCACAGACAGAACAGTCTGGTCTGATGGGCGTCTCAGGTCTTGATCTGGTGCCTCCTCTCCACTTGTGATCGGTATCCACCTTCTCTGCTTCATGTGGATGACACATCCAACATCATCCACACGCTGTCTTCCATTGAACCCCTGCACAGGCGTAGCTCTCTCTTCCCTGCTGAAGGCAAAATAAGGTATTGTAGTGCACATGCACTGGGAGAGGCCAAAGAGCACCAATGACTACCAGGTAAAGCCGGCGCATGTGCACTACAGTGATGAGCTCTACCCTCAGCAGGTTAGAGAGAAGTGGACCTGGGCAAGAGCGCGAGCAATAACACTGTGGATGTCATAGAATGCCCCACCCCCACAAAGCAGGGAAGAAGGACGGCGATTGAAAAAAAGAGAGGAGGCGCCAGATCAAGACCAAATGTGCCCATTAGACGAGGTCACACAATCTATGAGTATATCAAAAGCTCTTTTATGTGCCTTGCATAGAGAAATGGGGACATCCATACTGCAAGAATGCTAGAATGCTATAAAATAGGACTTATTGAAGAGGGCCCTACTGTATTCAGAGAAAACTTGGTGACAGGTTACCTTTAAATAAAAAGCAGCCCCCTACTGATAACAGTTGCTCGTCAGTAGGAGTTGTCCTTCAGTCAGCATGTCTTCATTGTGGCTGGAAAGAAGTTGTCATCATTCTAAACCTCCTGTAAAAAAAAATACCCACAAGACAAACCCTGTTGTAGAAAATGTGAAAAAAATATTAAAAAAGACAGAAAAACAAAATAGAGTAATCATATGTATGTATTTCCCAAATTTCACCATTAATATGAAAACGCTAATATTATTTTATGCACTTGAGCAAACATCGTTCTTTGCCTCACTTCCTTCCTGTGGATCAATTACAGAAATACCAAGGTATAATCTTCAGACATATAAGTCATACAATTGTCTTATTAAACCATTACTTGCCAAATTAGCAATTTTCCTTTTCGAAAATTGGTGTATGAAAGCTCTCTGGGTGGAAGAATATTCAATTAAAAATTACAATGACATGATTTCCTATTTTGAAAACATTCATTTTACAAACACAACACAAAAAATTGGACCTAATTATAAAATCTTAGTTGCTAGAAGCAAAGATTAGGCGTCCCAAAAAAAGGACATTGGTAGATAGTGGGTTAAGGGCCATAAATTCTTATACACACGTGGTCAAAATTGTTGGTACCCCTCGTTTAATGAAGGAAAAACACACAATGGTCACAGAAATAACTTGAATCTGACAAAAGTAATAATAAATAAAAAGTCTATAAAAATGAACAAATGAAAGTCAGACATTGCTTTTCAACCCTCCTTCCACAGAATTTAAAAAAAATGAAACTCATGAAATAGGCCTGGTCAGAAATGATGGTACCTCTGAAAATAATGTGACAAAAAGGACATGTTAAATCAAGGTGTGTCCACTAATTACCATCACAGGTGTCTACAATCTTGCAATGAGTCAGTGGGCCTGTATATAGGGCTACAGATACTCACTGTGCTGTATGGTGACATGGGGTGTACCACACTCAACATCGACCAGAGGAAGCAAAGGAAAGAGTTGTTATGTTAAAGGTAAAGGTAATAAGACCATGTCCAAGCAGCTTGATGTTCCTGTGACTACAGTTGCACATGTTATTCAGAAATTTAAGATCCATGGGACTATAGCCAACCTCCCTGTATGTGGCCACAGGAGGAAAATTGATGACAAATCAAAGAGATGGATAATACAAATGGTAACAAAAGAGCCAAGGAAAAAGTCTAAAGAGATTAAAGGTTAACTTCAAGCTCAGGAACATCAGTGTCAGATCTGTCGTTTTTTGAGCCAAAGTGGACTTCATTGGAGATGACCAAGGAGGACACCATTGTTGAAAAAAAATCATAAAAAAAGCCAGACTGGTATTTGCCAAACTACAAGTTGACAAGCCACAAAGCTCCTGGGAGAATGTCCTATCTATAGATGAGACAAAAATGGAACTTTTTGGCAAGGCACATCAGCTCTATGTTCATTGATGGTAAAATGAAGCATATCAAGAAAAGAACACTGTCCCTACTGTGAAACATGGAGGAAGCTCTGTTATGGTCTGGGGCTTCTTTGCTGCATCTGGCACCAGGTGTCTTCAATCTGTGCAGGGTACAATGAAATCTCAAGACTATCAAGAGATTCTAGAGAGAAATATGCTACCCAGTGTCAGAAAGTTTGGTCTCAGTCACAGGTCATGGGTCTTGCCACGGGTTAATGACCCAAAACACACAGCTAAAAACACACAAGAATAGCGAAGAGGATAACATTGGACTATTCTGAAGTGGCTTTCTATGAACCCTGACTTAAATCCTATTGAGCATCTTTGGAAAGAGCTGAAACACGTCATCTGGAAAAGGCAGCCTTCAAACACCAGACAGCTGGAGCAGTTTGCTCTTGAGGAGTTGCCAAAATACCTGTCGAGAGGTGCAGAAGTATCATTGACAGTTACAGGAATCGTGTGATTGCAGTGATTGCCTCAGAAGGTTGTGCAACAAAATATTAAGTTAAGGGACCATCACTTCTGTCCAGGCCGATTTTAAACATTCTGTGGAAGTGGAGTGAAAAAACAATTCCCGAATTTCATTTGTTCATTTTCATAGATTTTTTATTTATTATTACTTTTGTCAGATTCAAGTTATTTCTGTGAATATTGTGGATTTTTCTTTCATTAAATGAAGGGTACCAACAATTTTGACCATGTGTGTAAATAGAAATAATGCACTTGTATTAAAGTATAGCCTATAGTTTCTCATATCCAGAAATTATTTGATCGGAGGTGTCCACTTTTGTTAGATGATAGTTGGGTGAACTTTGTGATTTGAGCATGCCTTGACTGCTGCTCAATGTAAATGGAGATGTCTTGATTTTTCTCTGACAGCAGAGGACAGTGATTAGAAAAATTAGACAATGTTGGATTTCAGCACGCCTAAACCATGGATGGCAAGAAGAACCAACAAATCAATTTTGGGACAAATCAAGCCAGACATGTCACTCAAAGCAAACATTACCAAACTACAACTTGGTTACTTTGGACACATCATACAAAGAGAGCAATCACTGGAAAAGGACATCATGGTCAGAAGAATAGATGGAACAAGGCGAAGAAGAAGACCAGCAACCCAATTGCTTCATACTATCAAGATAATAGCAGAAAACATTGGTCCTTGGACGGGGGCGGGGATCCGCAACTGTGCGGACTTCCTTGAGTCGGGTTATCTCAGCCCCTTTTCGAGCCTTTGTGCGAGATTTCCGAGTATAGAGAGGACTTTCTACCAATATGTGCAGATCTCACATTTCTTTAGCTCTCTTGGGGGGACGTGGGGGGCCCGCCCTCCCCCTGAGGTCTCCCATTTTCAAAAGTTCCTTTTTTCCCCCACTAAACAAAAAGCTTTGTCGGGAGTGTATAGACATTTGACTGCGGCCTTGTTCCCCAATAAACCAAGCTACATGAGGAGATGGGAGGAAGACCTGGGGTTCAAGGCCCCGGAGGAAGACTGGTATAGGGGACTGAGGGTCTTACAGGCAGCTTCCAGGTGTGTTAATCACCTGGAAATCCTGAAGAAAATTCATATGAGGTGGTATTACCCTCCGGTGACCCTGGTGCGCTTCTCCCAGGATCAATCCCCTCTATGCTGGTGGGGCTGTGGAGAAAGAGGTACACTGGCCCACATGTGGTGGTCCTGCCCCTGACTGGCCCCCTTTTGGGCAGTTATCTCTGGCTTGATGGGGTCGGTAACGGGCATGCATGTCCAGGTGTCGCAGCAGCTGGCAATCTTACATGTAGGGATCGATCTCTTTCCCAGGGACTCCAGAACACTGATTTCTAATGTTTTAACTGCTGCAAGGTTGAGCATCGCAGCTAAATGGCGGGCGGACGCCCCCCTTCTATTGCAGAGGTCACTGATCGTCTGAATGTGATATTCCACAATGAATACCACCTAGCTTTAGATAATGCCACCAGAAACAGGGTGATAGATGACTGGGCACGATGGGCGGCCCACCCGTCTGCAGTTCCGATTGTGTGAGACTTAGACTTTTGATGCTGGCCGTTCACGGAGTTATTCATGTTGCCATTTCTGCCTTTGTTCACAATGTATGTGGTATCTGCGTTTAGGTCCCTGGTGGTCCTTGTCTCATCCAAACCTCCCCCCTCTACTTCCCTTGGCTGTTTCTTGTTTATATATTCTTGTCCATGTTTATGTCATTGTATTTGCTTTGCATAACCTCAATAAAAATTATTGGAACAAAAAAAGATAATAGCAGAAAAGAACCTGGTGGACCTACAACTGCACAAGATCAATTTTCCAACTTATCAATTATGCTCGAAGTCTCCACCATGGCTCAAGATTGAGCTGAAGACCGTTAAACAAAAATAAATCCTTTGGTCCTACTGGTGATTATCCACTGCCAGAAGTGCCTGTCAGAGAGTTTTCTATTTTGCCTTCCCTGTAGGAAACATATGCATACATGGCTGAACTAAACTGGGGTATATGGCCAACTTTATATTGTCTTTATGTGTTTTGATTTGATGTCAGGAACATTATATCGAAAGCAAGAATAGAACAAAGTCATACTAGAGTTGTAAGGACCACAATGAAATCACATTAGAGCAAGGTCTTTTTCATACATCCAAGCAATACAATCCGATGTTGGTTCACAATGCACAGACTGTCTAGGACCCGAATGTGACGGCTTCATAGAAATATAAGTTGGAAGAGTCTGTGCATTATAATTAATCATTAGACCGAAATGTGTTTTGATTTGATGTCATGAACACCATAGAAAACTTTGACATTAGTGGCTTAAAGGGGAACTTCGGGGAGAGAAAACCTTTTAGTACCGTCCCTGCCTTCTTACATGATGAAGCAGAACTGGGTAACTACAGTTCTAGGATCTATAGATTGATTATAAATCAATAAAATCATATCTGCTCTTCAGCTCTCGCCCCTCCCTTAGGGGACATAGAAAATAGTTTTCTCCCAAATCTTGTATTAGTTACAATGGAAGGATAGGTGAAAAGGAATAATCTGCACACATGCATCTTCAGTAATGGCTTCTGCAGACTAAATTAGGAAGAAGGGAGGAGCAACCTAATGCAGAGCTCATCTATGGGTTGGACATTGGATCAAACTTCATACAGTCTAAATCTACCTAGCAACAACAGGGGAATTTCCTGATTGGAGGAAAATACATAATGAAGATAAATACAACAGGTTGTTCCCATTCATGGGACACAACAGCGATCCATAGATCCTAGAAGTGCAGTGTACAGCTCTGCTTCATCATGTAGGAGAGCAGGAACATCACTTAAAAATGTTATCTCCCCGGAGTTTTCCTTTAAGAATGTCACCATGGGCTTTCCACTTCTGACACCTACACAACATCTCTACACAAAACCAAGACACTGTTTAATACACATATTTTTTTTCCTATTTGTGAAAAACTTGCTTTTTTGTGGTGTACTGGATCCATTATTGGGGCATGTGTCTGTTCTTACAATCCGTATGCCATCTGTTTTTGTATTTCATATGAAAACAAAATGGTTTCCCTTTAAACTGGGGTTCCACTTGCGAGAGACTCATGCGAGTCTCGCATCGCCACACCCGGCATGGTCGCCCACTCTCCAAACAGGATCATGCATGAGCTGGTGTCTATGCCGGGTGTTGTGATACCAGACTCATGTATGTCTTTTGCATGTCTCTCACAGGTAGGACCCTGGCCTTACTTGGATACTTGGATGCCATCTAAGGGCTGTTCATTTCTTTTTCTATTTTTTTCATGTAGATGATAACACTGCAAAAATGTAAACAAAATGTAATAAGTCTATGATCTATCCCAGGGGTCCCCAACTCCAGGCCTCAAGGGCCGCCAACAGTGCAGGTTTTCAGGATCTCTTTAGTATTGCACAGGGGTTGGAATCATTACCTGTGCAGATGATCACATTAACACCTGCGCAATACTAAGGAAATCCTGAAAACCTGCACTATTGGCGGCCCTCGAGGCATGGAGTTGGGGACCTCTGATCTATCCACTAAACAAGAAAAACTGATGTTAAAAAAAAGGAATGAAGGAGAACAGAACAAATTCAATCTAGAGTGTAAGGGATCTTTCATACTTCCATGTAATTTACTCCGATGTTGGTTCACAATACACGGACTGGCCGCGTGACTTCGACTTGAGCATGACGACCTCATAGAAATGTGTGAAGCTGTTACGCTCGGATTCGGAGAGTCACAGTCACTCCGAGCATTATGACCCATCATTGGACCAAAGTGCACAGATGTATGAAAGAGCCACAAACAGGTGTATTACCAAAAATTATATGTTTTAAATTACTATGGAAATCTCATTCAATAGTTGGCAGTTCTATAGGGTTTGATGTACCGGGAAAAATGATCCAATTCTGCTCTGTACAGTGAATAATGCATTTTATGTTTACATGCTATGATGCACAGATCCCAGCGCAGCTCATAGTTAGCATGTCTCCTCTATTATGTGGTCAGCTGTGTCTTTGTAAACCTGGCCAATGCAGAATAGAGGGATGAATAAGTGCCGTTGTATTAGCACACCTGTGCCTGGAACACAGCTGTTTGGTTTACAACAGGGTTGCTGTTTGCAGTTGCGAAACATTTTCACACCCGCCACCCACTCACTGTTTCTTTAAAACATTTATTGGCTCCCGAAGTCAAGGACTGGTCTGTTTTTTCTCTCTGTAAAGCAGATATCAGAGTATTATCTCATAAAATCACTAACCTTACCAAACTTGAAAAAAAATCTATCCTGCAAACGGGGCTTTTCCCTTGATAACAGCAGCAAATCCTTTAATATGTCAGCGAAAAGTCTAATATTCATACTGAGCCTCCGAGACGGAGTCTGATATGAGAAAGTGTCGTGTTGGTAGAGGTGTAGCCGGGTGTCGGAATTACACAGAACACTCCACAGGCAAAGAGATTAATGGTTAGGAAGGTCTGAGAATATAAACAGCTCTATAGAAAGGAGGAAAAACCAGTCTGATGAAATCTACTTGTATTATGTATTTCACATTTTTTTTTACCTAGTTATGTTTTTTTGGATCCTGGTTGATTACAATTAGAGTTTTCTTTTTGCAATCAATTTTGGATTTTCTGACTTTATAAGACTTAGCAGACTGCATTTTTATGTCCATTGCAGCCAACATACCGTATTTTTCGCACTATAAGGCGCACCGGATTATAAGGCGCACCCTCAAAAAATGACTTTTAAGCTGTCTTGGTCCATATATAAGGCGCACCGGATTATAAGGCGCACCATATTACCATAAAAAAAAAAAAAGCTCAGCCTCCCATCACCCTCCAGCATCCCTCTGTAGCTCCCCACCACCCTCCAGTATCCCTGTGTAGCCTCCCATTACCCTCCAGCACCCCACACAGTCAGACACACACACACACACTCAGACACACACACATACACACACATACACACTCAGACACTCATACACACACACACACATACACACTCAGACACACACACACACACACAAACTGATTTTTACTTTTTATACTGGTACTTTTGCTTACTGTACTGTGTGGCAAGGCACTCTCAGCGCTGGAGCCCTCAGCAAATCACAGCGCTGGAGCCCACAGCCAATCACAGCGCTGGAGCCCACAGCCAATCACAGTGCTGGAGCCCACAGCCAATCACAGTGCTGGAGCCCAGAGCCAATCACAGCGCTGGAGCCCTCAGCCAATCAGAGGCTATGGGCTGACGTCAGCTGGCCTCGGATTGGCTCAAGGCTCCTGGGCGGAGCTGTGATTGGCTGATGGGCTCCTGGGCTGTGAGCGCGCGCAAAACAGCGGCGGCACCGGACACCGGACAGCGGGGACGGCGGCTGGTGATCGCGTCCCCGCACGTGATGCGAGGCAGGCACCGGCACCAGCATGGATGGCGGGGACGGCGGCTGGTGATCGCGTCCCCGCACGTGATGCGAGGCAGGCAACGGCACCAGCATGGATGGCGGGGACAGCGGCTGGTGATCGCGCCCCTGCACAGCGATGCCAGGCAGGCACCGGACAAAGGGGGATGGCGGCACAAAGGTATGCCTTATTTTCTGGGGGGTGCCAAATATTTGCAGGCAAATGGCACCCCCTTAGCACTCTGGAAAAATCCGTATATAAGGCGCACTGCACTATAAGGCGCACCTATGATTTCTGGGAAAATCTTAGTCTTTTAGGTGCGCCTTATAGTGCGGAAAATACGGTAATCTGGATTGGTCAGGTCTCCAACAATACCCTACCAGATGATAATAATAATAATAATAATAATAACAATTTATTTATATAGCGCCAACATATTCCGCAGCGCTTCACAATTCAGAGGTTCATATTCAAACAATCATAAGAAACAGTTATCAGAAAATACAATACAATACAAAGCATAATACAATAATTAGAGCAAAATAATGACAGTCCTGCTCGTAAGAGCTTACAATCTAACAATGAGGTGGTGGTGACACAAAGTACAGGTGCTTATTTACAATGATGGTATAGTCAACTTGAGGAGGTGGGGAACAGATAGGAGCAGCATAATTGGCCACCAACCATTATTTGTGATGCATTTTAGACTGGTGGAGCAGATAGGCTATGTCTAGATGACTTTGACTAGGGATCATGATAGGCCACCCTAAAAATATGTGTTGTTAGAAACCGCCTGAAACTATCTAAGGCTGGGGTCACACACACAGATATCTGTGCAGATATTGTTCACAGATCTCTGGTTACAGTGAAATCATGGACACATGGTTCCATTTTGTGGCTGTGTACAAATGGAACAATGTGTCCATGATTTCACTGCAACCAGAGATCTGTGAACAATATCTGCCCAGATATCTGTGTGTGTGACCCCAGCCTAAGGCCCCTTTCACATCAGCGGTAATCGCTGATCGCGGCAGTTGCGTTTTGTTTACCTCATAACGGCCGCACTTGTGGTTCACTTGCGGCAAGCCCCATGCAATGTCTATGGGACTTGCGGTAAGTGTGCGGCAGGTGCGGTTTCGGCACTTGCGGCAGACGCGGTCTGCGATTAACGCTGATGTGAAAGCAGCCTAAATTGTGGATAGATGACACAATAAAGAACAAGAGAGATGTTGAGTTTAGGAATCTATAGTGTTCTGTAATTTGATTCATTTTTCTTGCAAAAAGCAGTTGACCTGCTACCTAAGAATCTTACGTCCCCACCCCTAGACAGTGATTGACAGCTGTTATTGTACAGAAATTTACACAAGGAATGCTATCAATAGGCAGTGACGGCACCTCCCCCCATTCAGAACTAATGGGCGTATTCTATTCTAAGATTTTAACATGAAAATTTCCTATTCTAGTATCAGCTATGGCAACATAGAAGACTTGACAGCTGCTTTAAAGGAGTGTTCTCAAGTTCTTAAATTGCTTTACTTAGTTAAGCACCATGAAAAAAAAGCAAGTTTGTATTTGACTTACTTTTCTTATCTGCTGTCGTTAACCTGCAATGAGAAATTGTATCTTGTATAGTGCACAGCTCTTTCTATGGGCCTGTAGTGCCTGGTGGAGGACACAGTAGTTAGACTCCAGGACAGGGGTTAACTCTTAACATCCCAGTCAGCTCTCTCTAATCCATTGATTTCAGTAAGCTGCACATTTCCCTTTTTTTTCTTCCACTTGTTTTCTGAAGAATTGCAGTTATATATCACCAGCCCAGTAACTTTCAGTGCAGGTCTTCTAATCTCGGCCTGCTACTCTGTTGTCTGGAGCTGTGCTCTTGTACTGATATGTCTAAATACAGGGATAACAGTGTAGACACAAAACAAACCACTGAGAGATGAATGTGTTATAGCAGAACCTGTGCTGAGCTTTATAGTTCTACTAGTACTACAGTTCTATTCATCAGAGCTGTCCCTCAAAGAGGAGAGCCCACCCTGCTGAAAACTAGGACGTTAAGAGGCTACATAGCTCTGAACTGTTTAAGAGACACCTTGAGAAAACCCCTTTAAGATGACAAAACATACATATGAGATAGGAAATGATGAAATCATTCAACAAGAGGAGTTGATCTGCTAAGATTGTCTTTACATAAATGGAGTTTTCATATGAACAACATATTTATCACTTGTTCAGAGAACAGGGATCTGATCATTGGAATCTACACTGTTACCAAGAATATGGCCTTGTTCACACTCAATTTGCGTTTTTTTAGCAGGAAAAAAATCCCCTGCGTTTTTCTAAAAATGCTAAAAAGTGTTCCTTGTGTGTCTGAAAGGATTTGACACTTTTTTGGACTTAGTAATTTTTTGGCCAAAAACGCATGCAAAAACGCTAGCGTTAACGCAGGGTGCCTAAATGTGCCATTTCAAAACGCATGCGTTTCCCATAGGGCCCCATGTTAAAAAAACACATGCGTTTTTGGAAACAACCCCTGTGTTTTTTTCCAGCACCCAAAAAAACGCTGCATGCAGCATTTTTAGGACTGGGGGAAAAAAACGCAAGTGGAGTTGAAAAACGCATGTACACTTAAATGTACCCGGCGTTAACGCACCTGCGTTTTTGAAAAACTGCAGAAAACCGCATAGAGTGCCAAAAACGCAGGTGAGTGTGAACAAGGCCTATGTTTCCTTTTCCCCATGTGTAATCACTGCTCCATTTACTGTCTACATGGTGAAATATCTGTACTACCTGACTTAATGACCCTTAGAAGTGAATGGAGGACTGGCATTGCTTTCAATTGCACCATTCTTTCGGGGATACAAGACCAACATCCTTATGATCAAGGTGAAATCTGTAATGGATCATACATTTGTAACTGTTGGAATATATTTAGTGCAACAACTCCATTCCTGTCTATGAGTGTTTAGTTACTAGGGTTGTATGCTGTTAATAAAGTTAGAAAAAAAGAAGAAAAAACACCAGAAGGTCACAGGAAGAGCATGTGACTGTCTATGTGAAAGATGTTTGCAGACGCTGCAGATAGAGACACAGAAATGATTTCTTGCTGATCTTTTAAGCTTATTATTTTGTTCCTGATTGTTCTTGAATAAACCAACTATTATTTTGGCACTTTTATAGAGTATCGTGAATAAGCCACTGCCAACCATAACAGCCATTATATCCTACCTTGTGGATGGGTGATACATATTGTTCCTGGGAGAACATCTTTAATAAGAGTTGCACATGGAGTTTTACTTATTTACCCCCAAGAAGTTTGAAGACTGATGCACTGGATTACACCTGACATAGCATATTAACTTAGTCATTGCAGCATGTAGAGTTGTAGACCAATGTTATAATACAGAATCATAGTAAACTGTCATCTTGCCTGTCATTGTGCAGCTGCATTATCTAATACCAGCCTGTAAATAGATCTGGTCAGTAGCTGCAGATGGCTGTCAAGAATAGCTAATAACACCAAACAATAACAATTACCATGTGTAAAGGGACAGATTGAAGAATGGAGGAAATCGTGTTGACATGCCTTCATGCAGAGCGTTGTTTGCCTGAATGTATAAAGGAATAATGTTAAATCAATAATATAGGCAGATATTGATTTACTATAGACGTGCACTATGCAGATTAGGGCGCAGAATAAACAGACAAATATTTATTGTTATTTTGCAGGATCCCGAGACCCCCATGAGGCTTCAATAAAATTCATGGAGAGTCTACAGTTAGCATTTTGTAAGGAAATATATTTGTTTTGGTAAATACTAGTGCATCTCAATGAATTAGAATATACGCAAAAAGTTAATTAATTTCAGTAATTCAATACGTAAAGAGAAACATATATATTATATAGTCATTACACAGAGTGATCTATTTCAAGTGTTTATTTATGTTAATGTTGATGATTATGGCAATGAAAACCCAAAAGGTCATTATCTCAGAAAGTAAAAGTTGGGAAGAAAAAGGGTTAAAATCTGCGCTATCGTATTCCACGAGACATCAAAGGGTGAATATATTATTGATTTATTAGTCAACGTGTTTCACGGCTCCCAGAAATGCCCTGACACATGGCAATATCATATTGATTTTTTATAGTATTCTAATTCATTGAGATGCACTACAGTCATGGCCAAAAGTTTTGAGAATGATACAAATATTAATTTTTACAAAGTCTACTTACTGCTTCAGTTTTTCTAATGGCAATTTGCATATACTCCAGAATGTCATAAAGAGTGATCAGCTTAACAGCAATTACTTGCTAAGTCAATATTTGCCTAGAAAATGAACTTTAACCCCCAAAACACATTTCAACATCATTGCAGTCCTGCCTTAAAAGGAGCAGCTAACATCGTTTTAGTGATTGTTCCATTAACACAGGTGTGGGTGTTGATGGAGGACAGGGCTGGCGAACAATCAGTCATGATTAAGTAAGAATGACACCACTGGACACTTTAAAAGGAGGCTGGTGCTTGGTATCATTGTTTCTCTTCAGTTAACCATGGTTATCTCTAAAGAAACACGTGCAGCCATCATTGCACTGCACAAAAATGGCCTAACAGGGAAGAGTATCGCAGCTACAAAGATTGCACCTCAGTCAACAATCTATCGCATCATCAAGAACTTAAAGGAGAGAGATTCCATTGTCAAAAAGGCTCCAGGGTGCCCAAGAAAGACCAGCAAGCGCCAGGACCGTATCTTAAAACTGTTTCAGCTGCGGGATCGGACTACCAGCAGTGCTGAGCTTGCTCAGGAATGGCAGCAGGCTGGTGTGAGTGCTTCTGCATGCACTGTGAGGTGGAGACTCTTTGAGCAAGGCCTGGTTTCAAGGAGGGCAGCAAAGAAGCCACTTCTCTCCAGAAAAAACATCAGGGACTGACTGATATTCTGCAAAAGGTACAGGGATGCCCCCCGGAAGAAGCAGGGAAGCGAAACAGTCGTAGGGGAGGAGGGAGCACAAGCAAACACTGACATCTCAGCTTGGAAGGTATGAAGCACAACCGTGCCATCTGTGTCTCATAATGATTGTTATGGTGGCTGTGTAAATAGATACTCAGATTGATTTACAGATCTCATGGAGTCTATTTTGGCTGGATCAAGGTGTATTAGGCGTCACTTCAGTGATTGAGAAAGCATTTAGCTGAAGTGTTTATTGTCATAGTATCTTGGTCAGCATATATGGGATAGATGGTAATGTGATTTGCACAGTAGAGTCAGGTCAATTTTTATAGTAAATTGAGACCCATTACTGTTGACAAATTTTTGGTTGTTGTATTACATACTATATATTATATACTGAATAGTCTGTGGTGTTGTTTCTTGTGCATCCCCCCGGAGGGAATGCTCTGATTTCAAGTTATTGTTTTAATCATGATGTTCAATAAAGATTGATTATTATTCTGGAAATCTTTATGTGTAATCTTTCCTAAGGGTGGGAGGTATATACCTATTCTGGTGTTATGCAAAAGGTCCAGGGAGTGGACTGCTGAGGACTGGGGTAAAGTCATTTTCTCTGATGAATCCCCTTTTCGAATGTTTGGGACATCTGGAAAACCGCTTATTCGGAGAAGAAGAGCTGAGCGCTACCACCAGTCTTGTCTCATGCCAACTGTAAAACATCCTGAAACCATTCATGTGTGGGGTTGCTTCTCAGCCAAGGGAATCGGCTCACTCACAGTCTTGCCTAAAAACACAGCCATGAATAAAGAATGGTACCAGAATGTCCTCCAAGAGCAACTTCTCCCAACTGTCCAAGAGCAGTTTGGCGCCCAACAATGCCTTTTCCAGCATGATGGAGCACCTTGCCATAAAGCAAAGGTGATTTCTAAATGGCTCAGGGAACAAAACATAGAGATTTTGGGTCCATGGCCTGGAAACTCCCCAGATCTTAATCCCATTGAGAACTTGTGGTCAATCATCAAGAGACGGGTGGGCAAACAAAAACCAACAAATTCTGCCAAAATGCAAGCATTGATTATGCAAGAATGGACGGCTATCAGTCAGGATTTGGTCCAGAAGTTGATTGAGAGCAGCCAGGGAGAATTGCAGAGGTCCTGAAGAAGAAGGGTCAACACTGCAAATATTGACTTGCTGCATTAACTCATTCTAACTGTCAATATAACCTTTTGGTATCATAATATGATTGCAATTATATTTCTGTATGTGATATAAACATCAGACAAACACAAATAAAAACCAGAGGGCAGCAGATCATGTGAAAATATCATTTTGGTGTCATTCTCAAAACTTTTGGCCATGACTGTAGTATTTTGTCATTATTAAGGTGCAATGGAAATGTGGTTCTAGTCTAAACCTAGGGCAGATAGTTCACTAGAAGAACTGGTACCACCCAAATGATACAAGGTCAGTATGGGCTGGAAGTGGTAATGGTCGGGTCACATCTGCGTTCCACTGGCCTGAATTCTGTATTCAGAAGTATATGGCAGAATACAGGCAAAAATTGGCAATCTAATATATAAAGCTGAATGTGTGTGTATGTATGTATATCCGGGATTGGCATCTACACCGTCACAACTACAGCCACAAAATTTTGCACAGTCACACGTCTGTACCCCGGGAGCGTCATAGGCTATGTTGTGAGGCGAAATCTTAACCCCGCGCATTCCAATTCACCAAACAATTTTGCCCCTATCTACATAATGGGGAAAAAGTGACAGTTACCAGTTGACAGTTGTGAATGAGAGGGGCTTAATGATAGCGCCAAAGACTAACAGCACATACCAGCATATAGTCACTAAGGTGGGGCCCCAACATGAGATATTCACCATGCACGGGCGCATGTATACACACCACACGCACACAAAGAGTAACAGCAAGTGTATAGTCGCTAAGGTGCAGCCCCAACATTGGATACTCAGCACGCACCTGAACAAAACACACACACCACAAAGAGACACACACAACACAGAGACACACACACACCCACGGGGACACACACACCCTATAGCGACACATGCACTCACCCCACAGGGACACACACACCACAAAGAGACACACACAACACAGACACACACACCACACAGACCCCCCCCACAGGGACACACACACATAGCCACCCTATAGGGACACATGCACTCACCCCACAGGGACACACACACACCACAAAGAGACACACACACCACACAGACCCCCCTCCACAGACCCCTCCACACAGGGACACACACACATACACACGCTATAGGGAAAACATGAACTCACCCCACAGGGACACACACATGCATACCACAAAGAGACACACACAACACAGAACCCCCCCCCCCACAGGGACACACACATACACACCCTATAGGGACACATGCACTCAACCCACAGGGACACACACACACACACCACAAAGAGACACACACAACACAGATACACACACACCACACAGACCCCCGACAGGGACACACACATACACACCCTATAGGGACACATGCACTCACCCCTCAGGGACACACGCATACCACAAGGAGACACACACAACAGAGACACACACCACACAGACCCCCTCCACAGGGACACACACATACACACCCTACAGGGACAATTTGCACTCACCCCACAGGGACACACACACAACATACCACAAAGAGACACACACAACAGAGACACACACCACACAGACCCCCCCCACAGGGACACACACACATACACACCCTATAGGGACACATGCACTCACCCCACAGGGACACACACATACACACACCCCAGGACACACACACAGACAGACACAAATCTGCACAAATCACCTCACACAACTCGCCTCATACGTGTGCTATCTTTAATTTCCAAACATAAATATCTGATTAAAAACAGCCAATGTGCAACTCATGTGCATATAGGGAATTAAGGCAGATGTCAGTCACATGAGCTGTCTATTATGTGTATGTGTGAGGTAACATATACTGCCCGGCCAGGGGGAGGGTTTACTGTTGGCTGGAGATTTATTTGGCTGCCTACAGCAACCAATCACAGCTCAGCTTCTATTTTCTTACAGGTCATTAATATGACATATTCAAATTCTATTTTGTTATAGCTAACATCAGTTATTTATTAACCCGGGCGTAGCTGGGTACTACAGCTAGTAAGTAATAAAAGAACATGTTCCCTTCAACGCATTTTGTAAGGTTAACATTGTATTACTTTTTTTATTTTATTTGGATGGACAAAAAAATGCTATTGACCACGGGTTTTTGTTCCCAAAAAATATATAAAAGACATATACTTTTCTTTAATCGTTCTTCATGGGAGACATATTGAAAGTGAATCTAGGGTGGTAACCTCAATAAACCTCTAGGCCAATGTGAAGCAAAATGGATAGTTAACTTGGGCACCTTCATACCAGATGATCTCAGTGAATCTCTGAGTTTGGACTCTTTTTTTGTATCATGTTTTATTGCTGCTATTCGTTTCATTTTATGTCACTCATTTGATTTTCTCTTTATCCTCTTTTTTTTGTTGACTGTCATCTGTTTTCATCCTACCTTTTTTGGAGGACGATATGTGTACCTGCTACAACTCTGAACCTTCATCATATTAGATTTGTGTCTTTCTTTTATTGCAATGATTATTCCATGGATTCATCTGTTGGCAGTATTTGAATAAATTATTGTACTTTACCTAATGTATTATTTGCTACTTTGATTTAAATGTTTATCTGGTTTGATAAAGTATTGTAAACTTTTATGCTGCTCCAAAATGCCCCCATATACTGTACATCACTACTGATTTGGTTTAATCATATGCTTATCCTCCTTATCGGTGGCTCTATGCACATGTGCGCCTGGTGCGGTGTCCAGTTTCATCCCATGGCTTCATTCTGGTCAATCAGCATGCGTGGGTGCCCGGGTGAAGCATCCCCTGCCTGACGCTGATGTGGCTGATTGCCCTGGCCTGACATAAGGCAAACATGTGCCATTCTAGGTGTTCCCAAACCGGAACTGACAACTCACCACCACTGGAGCAGACACCTCATCACCCCTGAGTGGCCACCTCACCACCACCAGAACTGACAAATCACCACCACCTGAGTGGCCACCTCACAACCACTATGACAAAAAGAAGAGGGGGGGGGGAACAAGAGGCGCAATAGTGCCCTTATCACTAGACACTAGCATGTGCTAAGGTGAGAAAGTGAACCACTCACCTATTCCAGTTGTGAGACCCACAACTGGTTTGTAGACCTGTTGGATAAATATCCTGATGGCTGCTGCTGGACTTCCACCGGTCTCACAAATGTGAAGACGAAACCAGAAGCTTAGGGAAGAGAGGTGTACCACAGTCCGCGCTGCCAAGTTCACTCACATCAAGAAAACGAGTTAGACGATGTCCAGTTCAATCCTTCTTTATTCTCCTACGCGTTTCGGCGCCTAGCCTGGCACCTTCATCAGGGATCCTGATGAAGGTGCCAGGCTAGGCGCCGAAACGCGTAGGAAATAAAGAAGGATTGAACTGGACATCGTCTACTCGTTTTCTTTGATGTGAGTGAACCTCACAACCACTGGAACTGACACCTCATCACCACCTGAGTGACCACCTCACCACCACCGGAACTAACACCTCACTACCACCTGAGTGGCCACTTCACCACCACCGGAACTGACACCTCACCACCACCGGAACGGACACCTTACCATCACTGGAACTTACACTTCACCACCACTGAAACTGCTGCAACCTCTGACCTACTATCTCCTCCCCATCACCCTATAGGGTACAGATGGAAGTGGAATACATATATATTGATAAATCAAAAGTTAAACTGAATAACAATTTCTTTCTCGGAGATACGACATGAGGCTGATTGGGTTTTGTTTGTTTTCTGAGCATTGTAAAACTTGTTGCCATTTAATTGTACAAATCACCCTGAGCCCTTAGCGACACCTTATAAAACGTTTATTGATATTAGCTCTAAGTGATAGTGAAATTATTGCTCCACCATATAAATTCCTGTGATATCTCACATTACAGTAATAAATGTTTATTGTATGAGTGACTAACACAGATTCGAAAACACAGGATCTATGTTTAGCACATTATGGCCTATAACAAGAAAGCAGACCATTTTATACTTTGCTAAAAATTCATCAACCGCATGCGCCATATAAACATCAGCTAACACCACAAGACAAAAAACCTAAGGGGATGTAAAAAACAAACAAAAAAAGCGCAAATGATTAATTTAGGACATTATTCCTATAATAAAACTAATACGTATGTGTGAGTAAATGTACCCGGGAAAGGGACATTGCAGATTTCAATAATAAAAATTGCTAATAAAGATTCTTTTCATGTAGGAGAAATTAAATGTTTGTCATTCTTGCACATATCACTCTAAATGCTGCAGAATAAAAACTTTGTTTTTTATACCCTACAGCAGGTGTGGGCAATTAATGTTCCAGAGGGGCCACATTAGAGACTGTGACTGGTGTGGAGGCTGAACCAATAGGCTGAAATAAATTTTGCCTTATATTAATTTTAACGTATTCGTTATAATTATTATCCTAACTACACCCCTTAAAATTTAAATATCATTTAATTGAAGAAAAAAGAAAACAATATTGCACTGGTTGTTAATAATGAGTCACATAGCAGCTAACATAATGATTTTTTTTGTGCCTTATGACTTATTTTCTCACATTTTTCTGTGCTCTTTTAAAAACTGCATTTTATAGCTGTGGGGGTGTGGCCAGCAGATGGTATGGAGCAGTGTGATGTGACAGCAGAGAAGGGGTTAACAAAGTTTGTGACTGAGCTGTGTGGAGCCAGATGACAGATGAGAAGCTTGTGCCAAGAAAAGAGGAGTTTGCAATGATCCTGACACCCTGGCATTGCTTATCAACTATGCTGTGGGCTTAATTAATCTGATACATTGTTTTCTCACCAGCTGCGTAGGCCATGCCCCTTTTACCTTATATAATAATAATAATCATAATAATAATAATATTTATTCATATATATAGCACTATTAATTCCATAGTACTTTACATACATTTACAACAGTATCCCAATTGGGGCTCACAATCTAAATATTCTATGGTTACATTCCCCGTATTCAGTGTAAAGATGGATCTGACTGAGAATGAACATATGTCTGCTTCACACACAGTGTAGTGAGGACACCTTGTGGAAGGTTTATGAATGGTTTTCCACCAGATTTCTCTGATAAAGTATATTTGAAAGTTTATTATAATCACTTACTCTACATTATTATTAAATAAAAATTTAAACGGTGGTTGTGCTTTAATATTGAGCAAAATTAAGTATGCTGACATCGAGGGCCACCAACAGTGCAGAATTTCAGGAATTCCTTAGCATTGCACAGGTGATAACATAATCACCTGCACTGGTGATGATTCCAACCTCTATCTAATACTAAGGAAGTCCTGAAATCCTGCACTGTTGGCAGCCCTCGAGGCCTGGAGTTGGGGACCCCTGCTCTATATACTGTATAGCACCCATACACCGCCCCTAAATACAGTATGAACCCCTTACATAGCCTCCTATATACTGTATGAGGCCACACACAGATCCCTATATACAGTATGAGCCACCCACATAGCCCATCTATATATAGTCTGAGCCCCATATAGCCTCCTATATACAGTATGATGTAATATCTTAATGATGAGTCCTCACATAGCCTTCTATACACCTTATGAACCCCACATAGTCTCCTATATACTTTATGAGCCCATACACATATGACAAACAAACCCCCTATACTCACCTCGCTCCCATTGTTTTAGCGCTCTGCCATACTGACCCTCTACACAGAACATGCACTGATGTGACATCATCACATCTGCTATCTCACATGTTGATTGGTGGAAGAAGTCAGTGGCCCATCCTCCACCAATATTTTCACTGCCATCTGCATCCTCAGGATGCAGATAGCAGTGACATTGGGCAGCATTGGTGTCCAGGTGGCTAAGGCCATGGTGCGGCTTGCGGTCCACTGTTTTCAGTTGTTTGTCTGTATCGCTCTGTGGGCTGGACTGGAACAGCAAGATGGTTGGATAAGTCCCATTAGTTGCACTTTGCCCAACACTGCCCTACAGCATTAGCAATTACATAGAACTCTTATTTAGATTAAAGAAATCTGCACCCAAATCCACAACAGTAGTGGATGGAGATAGTAAAGAAACCCCCAGGTTTCCTTTAAAGTAGAAACTAATGATTAGAAAGTAGTACAATACTTGGGTTTGGATAGCTCTAATGGTACCTTTACACGCCGCTACTGGAAGGTGGCAACAACCGGGTGCTTCACATGCATGAGCACGCACAAACGGTTGCAAACGGTAATCGCACCAACTTTACATGCCGCAACAAGGTGTGTTACGGTAGGTTACATCTATCTCTGGATACACTGCCGGGTGCCACAAGTTGCCATCTGTAATATGGGCGGAACAAAGGCAGCAGGTAAAACATATAGGCGTGCCACAGTCCATCACGCCGCGCCCAAACCACAACCTTTGGCCAACACAAGAGTGTTCTGATTGGGCACGACACGAAGGGCGGATGGCGGAGACATGTGTGGCACCCCATGGGTTAATATGCCAAAATAACATCACATGGGTTCTCTCCCCACTACACACTGACAAACACTAGCTCCTCTGGGCCAGGAGGGGGAGCACAACCTGCTTCCTTATATACTCCTGCTTATGAGGGAGAGCTCAGTTCAGCTCGGAGCAGGGCTGTGAAGAGCACACAGAGAGCAGAGTTAGCTCAGTGCAGACCTAGTGAGGGTCAGAGGAACAGGAGAACGACAGACTGAGGAACACGTCTGGGAGCTGGAGTGATACCTTCACTTGCCCCAGAAGAACGCACAGAAACGGACACCGGATCCGGTACTGTGTCTGGCACCCACAGCACAGTGAATCCCGGAACAGTGGGATCTCTAGATGCCCCCCCTAGTACCAGAGCAAAGCAACACAGAGGGGTCAGCACAACACAGAGGACTCAAGTTGCCTAGCCAAGTGGTACCAGCAGAATACAGAGAGAGAGACGTGAGGAATCCCAGCAGCTCAGCTAATAGCAGCAGCCAGGACACACACACAGTGCAGCATAAGGACGCTGACGACCCCAGACAGGGTGGGAAGAGAGCTCAGCCCCATTACAGACTCCGTGGACTATAATCTGCAATAACATCAGCAGTAAAGCTTTGGAAAACAGCAAAACTGTGAGTCTGTGTGTTGATTGCAACCTTTGCTTCCCCCTGCTACAAGCCTGTCAGCTCTGCAGCCTCAGGAGAGAAGGAGAAGTGCCCCAGTGTCTACCAAACGTGAGTGTGTGTCCTTTAACCCCGTCTCCACCAACTATAACCCCAATAGACTTTAACCCTTACTGCCCCGGGGGATACAGTTCTTCCCACTGGAACTACACCATCTCCACTGCCATCACATCACCCCCGGAGGTTCTGCGGCAGCGGCGGCCCCATTACTGGCCGCACCAAGTGGGTGGCGTCACCCGTGACAAATCCCCTTGTAAATATTTCCCCATCTTATTGTGCGGGCCCAGGGACATGGTCCGGACCAAGCCACCCGTGACTTCCCCAGCATCGACCGGTCCGGCACCGAGTACCCCCGTCCCGTGGGGGCTCCACACATGACGTAGTATTTTTCGGACTGTGCCACAGAATAAGCGCTTGTGACATGGCGGAGTGTTGCGGATTGAGCTAACGGGATGGTTATGCGTCACGCACGAGCTGTTTACAGTCACATACTCCGTGCGTATGAAAAGATCAGTGCTGGGCCATGTGTGCATTGTAGAAGTGTTTGCCTTGTCACGCACAATAAGCGCTTGTGACATAGCGGCGTGTGGCGATTGCGCTAAGTGGTGCTTGGGCGACACACAGTAGCGGCTTACAACACACAGTATGTGCGTTTTCTGTACAAATTGTCCTATGTGTGGTGTGTCTGGATACCAAATGGTGCTCGCATATGTGGTAACACATGTCAATGGCCTTGAGGAGCTCGCTGTGCCACATATCCATGATGTGTGTGTCTACGTACTTCAACTCACCTGACAATATGATGTCCTGCATCAATGTGCTGTGTGCAGGTGACCCTCTGCCTACACCAAACCACAAGGGTTATATACATACATTAGTCACATACACTGTTGCCCAAAAACCAGGCCAAACATCATGGCCACCCACACATATTGTCTGTCTATCCCCGCCATAGGTGACAATGTGTGTGACAGCATTGGCCACAACACAAACCTTGATCACACTGCCCTCCATCCCCAAGTAATCAGGCTCACACAGAGCATTTTGGATCCAATGCAAATAAATGTATTAGAACTTAGCAATCCAGACCTTGGGAAAGAAAAAAAGAACATACAGAAAGGAAACACAATGCACATTGAAACAGCATGTCACATTCTCAACACATGTAAATTTGGGATCCCAACATCATCAAAAATTAGCCTTTGTGCAGCACCAACATAACACAAATAAAACCTAATCTAACTAACTAACAAACCTCTGCACACAATGAAAGAAAATAAAACAAAAAGACATGGTGCAGCAACTCTGCTGTTACCACCATGGCACCCTTTGGACGATCCTCCAGAACCAACCACACTAGATGTGCTGGTTCTGCCAGCTCACTGCACCAGAGCCATTGAAGTAGGAGCAGTAGGCATCTCTACTGTCCCTGGCCTCCTGCTGAGTGCGACCATGGCTCTGCGGCTGGAGTGGCGCCACACCATGGTCGTCATCACGCCAAGACCCTGGACGGACCTCCCCTGTTGTGGCGTCTTCATTATCTACAGAACCTCCTGGCGTGTATGATGCTCTATCTCTACGACGCAGGAAGTTATGCAGCACACAGCAGGCCAGCACTACCGCGTCAATAGACTCCAGTTTCATATGCATAGGCGTATGAAAAACCCGGAATCGATTCGCCATTATCCCGAACGCATTTTCAACCACACGGCGGGCCCGGGATAGCCGGTAATTGAAAATGCGTCTTTCAGAAGTAAGGGCCCTCTGGGGATATGGCCGCAGTAGGTGTTCCTGAAGTGGGAACGCTTCATCCGCCACAAACGCAAAGTTGAGATGTTGGGTCGTCTTGTCATTTGAGGGTAAGTTGAGCTCACCGCTCCTTAGTAGTTGTGCCAAGGAGCAGCGTGCGAACACACCCCCATCTGAGTTGCGGCCGTTCATTCCAACGTCCACGTACAGTAACTCATAGTTGGCATCCACTAGAGCCATGAGGATTATACTAAAATACCCTTTGTAATTGAAAAACAAAGAGCCCAAGTTGGCGGGTTTAGTAATCCTCACGTGCTTACCATCCAAGGCCCCGCCGCAGTTGAGGAAGTTCCACCGGGTTTCAAAGCCTCGGCCTACTTCCATCCATTCTGCGGCTGTTTCTGGCATCTTCATGTAGGATGGCTGCAGAACACTCCAGATGGCCTCACATGTCTCAGGGATCAGGCGGCCCAGCAGGGGCAGGGAGACACGTTCCGCGTATGTGAGGGATGTCATTGACTGCCCTGTAGCCAGGAACTGCAAAGTTAGAGCCAAACGCTCCTCAGCTGATACCAATTGACGCATCATAGTGTCCTGACGGGCTATCAGTGGCATCACACGCTCCAAAAGGAAGGTGAAACAGTCCTGGGACATACGCAGGTAGTTTCGGTAATCATCGGGATTGTTCAGCTCCAGCTCACGCAACAGCTGCATGTGTCCCCGGGTCTCCCGCCGGCGAAGCCAATCCCGGCTCCACAGCCGCCGTTGTCTGCGACCCATCAACCGGTCATACCGATCCTGAAGCCACATTTGCTCTTCCACCACCGCGAGAGCCACGATAACATTTCGGTCACGTATATTCTGCATCCTCGGTCTCAGCACCTGTACATTACAAAAGATAACATCAGTACATAGAACAATATGGGGACATGTCAGCATGTAAAGCAAGCCACACCTCCTTGGGAGTACACACTATAGCCAAGCAGATGTGAGCTCTCGTGTGCGCACAAAACACATCCAGGGAGCCATGCAAGGACAGCAACCATTAGTGGCCGAGAAACAAACGGTACATGGCCAATCATCCTGTCCTCCTATCCGTTAACACTTTGTTCAGTGGGGGAAATGCGCACATCTTTACCTATGTGAGTTACAAAGGGACATGTGTCACCACTAATCTCGCCTATACATGGCACAGAAACCATTCAGCATAGCATATGTAGTTTTCCAACAACAGACAGTAATCCACTACGTACCAGGCCAGCCCAGGGTGAGTAAGCATAGATGTCACAAACCAGATGACACATGCCTCATCATGGTGGAACTTGGTTACACGTGTTTGCACGGGTGATATCCACATCTGTTCAATCTCTGCTGCGTCACACCTCAATGCCATGTCTGATCCTAGCCATGTTTGTCCCAGTGTCCGTTGACCACAACCAGTATGATGTAATCGATGATGTGCACATCAGTACCACATTCCTGTCTACAGTCCAGCAGCCATTCTCCTGTATGGTGAATGGAAACAAAAACACAAATGTGTCACTGAGAATATGGGACCCCCAGTACAAAATGCAAATTAATATTCGGCACACCACGCCAATATCGTCCCAAAAAAAATAAACCCTGGGTATTCCGCTACACCAGTCTTTGGCGTTAGCCCAACAAATCATGCGCCTCAGCCCCCCCCACGCCGCAACTTCCATGTCTGCCCACGAATACTCACTTAATGGCTCTGGTCAGCAAGCGTAACGTCTGCCGAGATGAGCAGCTTTTCAAGGAGCGGCAACCAATGAAGAACGAGTGATCTGCACCAATTAGCTGCCGCTAGACCTGTTGTCAGGTGTAGGCTAATAATGTGCATAATTGGTGTTCTCTGGTTGGTGTAGCTGACTATAAAGCTCTGCTAATGCCCACCACACCTTGTCCAGACGTCCATGTACATTGAGCTACTGGTGTCCAGTGATCCGTGCTCTGTTGCACTGACGGTAAGTTATCTCACGTGCTTGGTCCTTGACATGCGTTTGTACATAACGCAGATGCGTCTCTCACATGGCGCTTAGGCAATGTGTGTATGGACGTGGTTTTTTGCGCTTCTGGTCTGTCTTGTGTTTTTGGTATGTGCATGGTTTATTCTCTGTAGGCCATAGGCATGTAGGGCCTATTGTTCAAGTATGTTTACGTATTTCTTAAATTAAGCTTAATTAGCAGGTCAAAATATTAAGGGCTGGTTGGCCCCAGTACTTTCCATCTCTATTGATCCCTGTAATGTGCCCCTGTTTTGGCAGGGGATGGTTGGTGCATGGCCTACAGTAGGGTGTGCATGGGTGTAGTCAGACCAAGATGATGGTGTGTTTGGCCATAAGCTGTAGCATGTGCTGTTGTGTCAGACAGCCTTTAACACATGCCCAACCTTTCACATTGTGGCCATGCCAAAGATGATATGTTGCACACCATGGCCAGGTGCCGATGTGCCCCTGGAAGCATGTTCCCTCACTCCATATTTAGGTATGTTTAAAGAGGTTATTTGTCGCTCTAATCCTTGTTCCCACAATGTGTCGTTGTCAACATATGTCTGGAGCTTAATCTGTCAAGACATGTGTAGGTGATCTGAGCTCTTGCACATGGAGAAAGGTTCGCACACATGCTAACATACATGTTGCCAAACAGCTTCATGGCGAGAAAAACAAGAACTTTGCCTGCCTGTATGTAAATAATTTCCCAACCATGTTTTTTTTTTTGTATGGCTCGTGTACTGAGTGTTTTAATTGGTGTTTTTCTCCACACAGATGCCGAGGGGTAGCGTTGTGTTTGAAACCCAGCTTCTCACAGAATATCAACGACACGAGTGTCTGTGGCGCACCTCGCTGCCTGAATATCTCAATCAGACAGCGAGGGCCGAGGCCTACAGGCCTCTTGTCGACCTGGCCAATAGGCTGGCCCCTAGGACCGGCAAGAGGTGGGACCAGCCAATGGTGGCCCTAAAGATAAAGAATATGCGGGCCGTGTTCACGCGGGCTAACATAAAATACCAGGACCGTCGGTCAGGGGCTGGAGGTGAGGAGGTACCATTGCCTACCTTATGGTACTATCCGCTCCTCACCTTCACCCTTGGCCACGGCAGCTCGCGTGTAACGCGGACCAACCGCCCCATTGCTGCGTCCCATGTAGGCCCTGGCCAAGAAACATCTGCGCCACAGGAGGTGGGTAATTGTATTACGATGGTGGCCCACAATGCTTGCATCACATGTGTGCTTGTCTGCATGCTTCACCACAACCCCATTGTGACATTTGGGTCCTGGGCTGGCAAAGCATTTCTTGATGTGTTATGTGTCCGCAGGGGCTTGGCTGGTTTAATCTACAATCTATCCACAAAGCCCTACTCCAATTCTGCAATGACACAGACATATGTGTCTTTTGTGGGTAGTTTGCACTATTCCAAAAAATGGCTTTGTTTTGTATTTGAGGAGGGACATAGCAACATGTAATAAATGGTGAAGGCACACATGTGTGTGGCCTTTGGCCCATGTATTGTAGGTTTAATGTAAGGGGGTCATATTTTTATTAGTTTGGGGCTCACAACGTCAAGCTGGGCCACATGGCCCTGGCCGGGATTTCAGCTAGCATCAAGCTCGTGTGGTAACATATGATTTTTGGTTTACGGCACTCTGAATGCCACATATGTATGTTTTACGCAGAGTACGTGGGATGCTACAGGTGAGTGTACAGGAGACGTGCAGGTGTTGGGGTCACTAGCCTTCTATCTTTCTTGTGTCTTGTTTTTTGGTTGGTGGTGTGTTGTTTGTGGTTTGGGATTCTGGAGGCCTATGGCCAATTTAGCGAAATGATGTTGCTTTTATTAAAACTCTTTTTCTTTTTTCTTTTTGTTCACAGGCCCCTGAGCAGGCCGGCTCCAGTCCTGAGCAGCCTGTCGCTGATGAGGCTCAGCCGAGTACATCTGCGGCTGAGCAGGAGGATGGAGCTAGTGATGTGGGTCCGGACCCAGGGCCCAGCTCGGTTATCCGGCAAAGGCGACGACCTGCCCCACCGGAGACCGAGCTGGGCACCTGGGCCCGCCAGGTTCTTTTGAACGAACAGCGGACCCACATCTCTAGCTATGCCCTCCACATGAGCGACAAGTTGTCAAGGGTGGAGCCCCTCCAACGTCAGATCGCTCAGCGGGTCTTTGACTGTGTCGTTGATGCGGCCGAAGATGGGGCCCTGCAATGGGGATGCCACATCCCCTCCCCAGTGCAGAACGACATCTGGCCCCTTTCGGCCGCCGAGCCACCACGGCGAGTGAGAAGGCTGGCCCCGACACGCACCCCAAATCCCCCCCCAACACGTCGTCTTCGATCCCAATGCTCTCAGGCAGGTCGGGGCTGCCATGAGAGGGGGGGGGGAGCCGGCATTGTCAGAGCAGACAGAGGAGGATGAGGAGGAAGTGGGACACTAGTAGCCAATGCACTTAATTGGCCGTCTGGACTATGCCATATTCACCCTGCCACATTGGCCACTTTTTTTTTTATTGTTTTTTTGTGCGGCCAAAATTGCCCTATGTTTTTTCTTTATGTTTATTTACTTTTCGTATGTAATAAATTATTTTGTGTCACACAATTGTGTCTTTATTTAAGGTTATAAATTTAGGGTTGAGCGTGGCTGAATGTTTAGGGTCACAATATAGTGGACACTATCCACACATTGTGGGCAAAGGCCCCAGAGCAGGAGCACCATGTGGGCCGCTAACATGTTGTTGCACTTCTAAGAGGTGTGGTCATGTGGGTCACACAGTTACGGAATGGACATGTTGGCGACAAATACATGTGTGTTTTGACATCAAGGAACACATAAAAATAGTAGTCATACTTTTTATTGACAACATACATGTGTGACAGACATTTGCCACAATAGATACAATGCTGTTTTCAGCTCGTAGTAGCCAGTGCACACTCCCATTGGTCCCAATGTGGGACACTATAAGAAAAGAGGGCAACAGAGTAGCCAGTCCACACTCCCCATGGTCCCAATGTGGGACACTATAAGAAAAGAGGGCAACAGGGTAGCCAGTCCACACTCCCCATGGTCCCAATGGGGGACACTATAAGAAAAGAGCCCAACGGGGGCAAAAAAACAAAAAACAAAAAGCCAACAAGGCAACAGTAAAAATTTTGGGTCCAACAAGGACAACAGATTTTCAGGGCAGGTCAGGCCATTTAGGTGTGGGTGTTGTGACACATCATTGGAGGCCACCATGATGTTGCTGCACGGCAGCCAGCATGGCAGCCAACCGGGCCAGGTCTTGCAGCTCGCGTCGGAGTTCCCGGTGTAGCCGTTGGGTGAAATCATGGTGGGCCCTCATCACGTCCTCCATGGTAGGTACACCTGTATTGTGATTTAAAACAAAAATTTACATTCTAATAGTCCCTATGGTGGTTTGGTATGTTCACACAACAAATATGGTCCTTACCCTCGGGCTCAACCTCCTCCTCAGTATCAGTGGGTGATGGGGAGGCACTGACACTCCACCCCGCAGCTCCAGCACGTTCTCCATCTGTAACAATGGGTGAAGAACATTATTCACAAAATGGGTGGAAATGCAAATTACCCCAAACCACCACACTGCTTACAGTGTGCAGGGCATAGCACACAACAAAACACACTTACCACCATAATCGTCCAAGGCTGGCTCATTTGCTGGTTGAGGCATGGCCTCATCCTGGCCAGCAGGCGATGGCACCTCAGGCTCTGGACCCGCTGGCTCATCAGCATCTGCCGCGGGCGGAGTTGATGGGGAAGGCAGCTCCTCGTCCTGAAGCCCTGCTGGGTCTTCCTGCTCCTCCTCCTCATGCCCTGGTGATGGGCTATTCCCTTGTGGGGATGGTGTGGCAGCTGCCTCTTGAGGCGGTGGGGTTGGTGGGCCACCTGCAGGTGGTGCCGGGGGAGCCTCATCAGATGAGTCAGCGACATCTGTATTTGAAGAAACAATCATTCAGCTGTCAGAAGGTTTCAGCTCAGAGATGTTGACACATTTAGATTGTTGGGCTATGTGTTTGCAGTAGTCCAGATATGGGATGAGCTGATGTGTTATGCATGTAGTGTGTGTATGAGACAGGAGTATGGTTATTGTGTGGAGAGCATCTAACACTGTGGACTCATCTTTGGACCAAAATAAACATGAGTTTAAGGCAGATGTGTAGGCAGTCCCTCAATATTCTGCTGACTATATGCTACCCCATTGCATGTGTCCCGCCATAGCCCACAGTCTCCTTATAATATGTTTGTCAACATATGTGTGCTGTTTTATGCTTATACATGGGCAAATGTGTGTTTGGCCCTAACAATTACTCACCACGCAGCCTGGCAATCCGGGCACGGATGTCCACTATGCGGCCTGGGTATTTCTGCTTCAGGTCCGCGATTTTCTTCTGGACGGCTTTAGTGGTCCTCTCCACCCCCAGTTTGATGAGCAGGGCCCGCTGGATCCGCCTAATGGTGGCGCGATTGCGCAGCCTGGGATGCCGGTGGTGATAATGACCCCAGTAATCGTACCGGTCACAGTGGTCTATAAGGACCAGTAATTCTGCCATCCCCCATGATGCAGCGCGCTGTGCGGCCGCCATAACTGCAATGCTGTGTGCAGAGGAGGGGCTGGCACCTTGCAGGCAGAGTGAAACTGAAACCAACGTCATGACGTCATTACGGCCGCTGTCGGGGTCACGCACCATTCAAAGTCCACCTACGCGCAGTGACACGGCCGAAACACTTGTGCGGCACCTACAGAACAATAAGCAAGGGCGGTACGTAAACCAAACTTGTGCGCTGTGTACAGCATTACTCCTTATTATGTTAAGAGAATGTGCACACTATATAAGGACCATGGCGCATTGATACTTTTGCCTTCTGCAAGTGTGTGTCCACGTAATTGTACTAATGTATGATCGTGCATACGGCGCGTATCTGTAGTGCTGAAGTGACAGCTCATCCAAGATGGCGGCCTGTGAAGGAAGAGCCAATCGGAACGCAGCATCTTCCACCAATGATCGCTGATGGGGCGCGGTAACCCGGAGCCTGTGTCACGCCCCAGGTACATACCAGGTACATAGCATGGTGTCGAAACAACCCTTCTGTTCCTTCTTTACACGCCGCTACAGGTCGCTACCATCGGCTGGGTAACCACCGGTTTTAGGGCAGTGCTCGGAAACAGGTGCCGCTACTGCCGGGTGGCTACAACCGTCTTCACACGCCGCTACCTCGGGTTGAATTGGTGGTGCAAGATACATTTCTCTCATGTACCCGGTTGTTGCCACCATCCAGTAGCGGCGTGTAAAGGTACCATAAAGGTACCTTTACACGCCGCAATATCGCCTGGAAATCATAAAGGCGATATGTCACCCCAAAACAATCGCGATGAAATTGTCTCACGGTTGCGGCGTGTGATTGGGAAATTTTGTTGCGATAAATTGCCTCTCGCCTGTCGCCTGATTAATGAGCACTGCTCTGAAATCAGAGGCAATCATGCAGGCGAAATTTCCGTCTTTTGGCGTTTGATAGGGGCGATAGTGATGGAATCTGCGTCGCCTATTGATTTCCTGTAGGTGTGCCACAGCGTGCTGGAGTCTACGCCCTGTCTGCGATGATTGGTGGTGGCTACTGTGTTTCCATTGGATGTCAGTTGACAGGGCGCCATATTTGAAGAGCTTGTTTCTGAGTATAGTTGGCACACACTTAAGTAAAAATGAAGTCCGTTTCAGCAGAAAAAAAATCTTTATTATTTCTTGCTTGTTTGTATCAGGGTGATTACAACAATTCCCAATTATGGGAATTGTTGTAATCACCATGATACAAAAAAGCAAGAAATAATAAAGAATTTTTTTCTGCTAAAACAGACTTCATTTTTACTTAAGTGTGTGCCAACTATACTCAAACATTGTAATTATTTTTTTGAGCACCACTAATATTGGTGAGCCAAGGTCTAACCATCTATATTTGAAGAGCTGTCCGTTCAGCACCACACACATCTTCACCTACACAACACTACACAAACACAGTTCATGATTTGGCGGCATAGATGCGCGCAAGCTATGTCATCTGCGTGTATTTATCAGCGCTGTGTCGAGTATAGTGCCACATGATATGTCAGATGTTGCCCTACACATCCTACATGGGTGGCATGGGCCATGCAATTCAGTCACCCTGCGCGGTGTAAATTAGGTGATGCAGTGGGTACATTATCCTGCTCTCACTCCGCAGGCGTGGACCAATGCAGGCACATATGTGAATAGTGTGGTTTGTATCTTACCGCCATCAACTACAGATGCACACAGAGCCATTGTGTAGTGTAAGCCACTGTTCTGCACAACACCGCTCATGTGTGACGCTTTTGCGCCTCGAAAGTGTGTTGCACTAGCCACTATCCACAACACGAGCGTGTATTAATGACAAAGTTCAATAGACAATAGCGTCACGTATTAGCCAGCCTTCCAGAGCAGGCTGCCCAATCATAACGCTGTTGTGTTGTCCAATCAGCGTGTTTGGGGCGAGGTGTAATGCACTGTGGCACGCCTATATCCTCATCGCGCTGAACATGTACGCCCACATTACCTTTGGGATTGCGGCGTGTGAAGCAGTGACGGAAGTCGACCGGATTATGGCTGCTCTGAGTGAGGCGATTTCCGGGGCGACACATCGTCTTTCTTTCAGGGCGAGATTGCAGCGTGTATTAGCGCCATCGGCGATCTGAGGCGAGCGTAAAAAACATGCACGTGCACGTTATCTCGCCTCATATCGCCAGGCAATATTGCGGCTTATGAAGGTACTCTTGCCCAATAGTTTGAATGAGAGACAAATTTATTGCAAGTCAATGGGGAACTCACTCGGATCCAAATACTGAAACAGTTCAAAATATTTGGTTAGAGCTATCCAAACCTGAATGTCTTACTACTTGCTCATTACTACTAGAAATCGTAAATCTACTTCACTTAAAGGGTTAGTTTCACCTTCATACTGCCAATTTTTATCTGTATATGTAAGCAATTTTGCAACTTACTGATGCAATTTTCATCCATTCTTGAGATAGTAACTAGGGATGAGCGAGTAGTGAAATATTCAGACTCGCTATAATCGTAACAAGTAGGCTCTAATACTCACATATTCGTTACGAGTAGCAAGTTCAATGCAAGACAATGGGAAATACAAGTCATTTTCTGCTGGACCTTACAAAGCGGTCTGGGGGCCTGAGGAAATGGCTGAAATGGATGCATGATTGTTTAAAAGCCGGCGGTAAAAAGGCACCGGCTTTTTTAAACAATCAGCTGATGCATACACCCCGCCTGGTGCTTTGTAGGCTTCAGCAACATAGATCTCGCATTTTCCATTGACTTACATTTTACTCTCTACTCGTAACGAGTAATAATAAGTAAACTCACCGAGTAACGAATATCCTCAATACCGTACTATTCTGCGAGTAGCGAATAGTAACAAGTATACTCGCTCATCACTAATAGTAAACATGTTCTGTCTACAGCTATAATAATAATAATTTTATTTATATAGCGCCACCATATTACGCAGCACTTTACAATTCGGAGGGGACATGTACAGACAATTTGAGACAATACAGAGTAACAAAAATTCAAAAACCATGAGGAGTGAGGTCCCTGCTCGCAAGCTTACAATCCATGGGAAAATCAGGGAGTTACAAAAGGTAATAGCAACAAATGACGTCATATATTGTCCAACAATCGATATAATAATTAGGGGATTCATGTAACGCTGCATGAATCGGTCATCGGTCAGGATCTGTACAAGTACAGATAAAGTGCTATATTATGCATGGGAGACAGACAGACAGACAGTCTGCAGGTGCAGACAGATGACACGAGAGGCCAGATTTGGAAAAGGGAAGATAGGAATAGTTAAACAAGTGAGGTGATAGGCTAATCTAAAGAGATGTGTTTTTAAGGCTCACTTAAAACTATTGGTATTGGGAATTAATTGAATTGTTTTTGGATTCCAGAGAATTGGTGCAGCTCGTGAGAAGTCTTGGAGACGGGAGTGGGAGGTTCGGATTGTAGCTGATGTCAGTCTTAGATTACTTGCGAAGCGGACGACATGTGTAGGGTGATAGACAGAGATGAGGGAGGAAATGTAGGGCAGTGCAGAACTGTGGTGGGCTTTGTGGGTGAGATTGATAATTTTATATTGTACTCTGTAGCAGATTGGCAACCAGTGCAATGACCACCCCAGGATAGAGGCATCAGTGAAGCGGTTGGAGAGGAATATGATCCTGGCTGGTGCGTTGAGGATGGATTGGAGAGGAGAGAGTTTAGTAAGAGGGAGACCAATTAATAGAGAATTGCAGTAATCCAGGCGAGAATGAATAAGGGCAATGGTTAGAGTTTTTGCAGAGTCAATAGTAAGAATAGGTCGAATTCTAGAGATGTTTTTGAGGTGTAGGTGACATGAGCGAGCGAGGGACCGGATGTGGGGAATAAAGGAGAGATCCGGGTCAAATATAACCCCAAGACAGTGGGGCGTACTGCTGAGGAGTAACGGTAGAACCACATACAGAAATGGCAATATTAGGTTTTGGAAGATTAGGAGAGGGAGGAAACATGAGAAGTTCAGTTTTTGACAGATTCAATTTAAGGTAGAGAGAAGACATGATGTTTGAGACAGCAGACAGACAATCACTGGTCTTTTGTAGTAATGTGGAGGTGATATCAGGAGAAGAGGTGTATAACTGGGTGTCGTCAGCATAGAGATGGTACTGAAAACCAAATGTACTGATGGTTTCTCCAATGGGGGCAGTGTATAGAGAGAAGAAAACGGGACCTAAGGCTGAACACTGAGGAACCCCAACCATGATGGGAAGAGGAGAGGAAGAGGCGCCGGCAAAAGATACAGTGAAGGTGCGGTCAGAGAGGTAGGAGGAGAACCAGGAGAGAGCGGTATCCTTAAGCCCAATAGAGCAGGGCATAGAGAGAAGGAGCTGGTGATCCACAGTATCGAATGCAGCGGAGAGATCCAGGATAGGGATGGGCAAGTTTACTCGCTAGGACTCGTTACTCGGCGAGTAGTAAGGGACTCGCAGGACTCGGTACTCTGCGAGTTTCCCAGCGATAACTCGCACAGCAACGAGTCCAATGCAAATCAATATCAATCCTAGTTTTGTCAGAGACTCTGACAAAACTAGGATTGCTATTGACTTGCATTGGTCTGATTACTATGCAAGTAATCACAGGGAAACTAGCAAAGTAACTGCTGTTACTTTGCGAGCCGAGTCCGGCTGTCTGCTCTGTGCAGGCTGCCGCAGCTCCAGGGTCCTAGAGCCCGCCTGCTCACAGAGATGATGTAGCAGAGCTGAGATTGTTCTCAGTCTGCTCATTCCCTGTGCATAGACATCTATATCTATGCACAGGGATGTAGCAGAGAGTATATCGCGTTTTGGACTACGTCGGACGGAAGAGGATTTTTTTAATTAAAGATGGAGTCCCTAATGGCTTTTTTTTAAAATTTCTAATAAAGTTTTTTCTCTATGTTGTGTTTTTTTAACCCTTTATTGGAGATTCTTAGTGGCCGGGTCAAACGTGGCCTGACATTAAGAATCTCGGGCTTAATACCAGCTTGTATAACAAAGCTGGTATTAACCCCTTTATTACCCAGCGTGCCACCGCCACCAGGGCCGCTGGAAGAGCGGGGTTCAGCGCCAGAGGATGGCGCTTCAATGAACGCGCCATCTTCTGGGGCGGCTGTGGGCTGCAATTTGCAGCGGGATGTGCCCAGAAAGCTTGGGCATCCCTGCGCTGCGGATTCCAGCCCCCAGCTGCTTAGCTGTACCTGGCTAGACATAGAAATTGCGCGGAGCCCCACGCATTTTTTTTTTATTATTTCATGAAATTCATGAAATAATTAAAAAAAGGGCTCCCCTATATTCTTGTGTCCGGCCAAGTACAAATAGGCACCTGGGGGTTGAGGGCAGCCCGTCGCTGCCTGCTGGATCCGGCTGGTTCCAGAAATACGGCGAAGCCCACGTGAATTTTTTTTCTGACAAATCCATAAAACAATGTATATAAAAGGGACTGCATCTTTATTAACCCCTGGACCATGGGCGAGGGGTTAATAAAGATGCAGTCCCGATTTTCGGATTGTTTTATTGATTTTTCAGAAAAAAAATTACATGGGCTTCGCCGTATTTCTGGAACCAGCCGGATCCAGCAGGCAGCGACGGGCTGCCCCCAACCCCCAGGTGCCTATTTGCACCTGGCCAGACACAAGAATATAGGGGAGGCCTTTTTTTTTATTATTTCATTAATTTCATGAAATAATAAAAAAAAAAATGCGTGGGGCTCCGCGCAATTTCTATGTCTTGCCAGGTACAGCTAAGCAGCTGGGGGCTGGAATCCGCAGCGCAGGGAGGCCCAAGCTTTCTGGGCACCCCCCGCTGCAAATTGCAGCCCGCAGCCGCCCCAGAAGATGGCGCGTTCATTGAAGCGCCTTCTTCTTGCGCTGAACCCCGCTCTTCCAGCGGCCCTGGTGGCGGTGGCACGCTGGGTAATAAAGAGGTTAGGGCCAGCTTTGTATTATCAGCTGCCCTAAGCCCGAAATTTATGGCGGTCACGCCAATATTAGACATGACCGCCATGAATTTCTATTAAATTGTTTTAAAAAAAACACAACACAGAGAAAATTTTTTATTAGAAATAAAAAAAAAGCCATTAGGGACTCCATCTTTAATTAAAAAATCCTCTTCCGTCCAACGTAGTCCAAAACGCGATGTCCTCTCTGCTCATCCCTGTGCATAGATATAGATGTCTATGCACAGGGATGAGCAGACTGAGAACAATCTCAGCACTGCTACACACAGGAAGAGCAGGCGGGCTCTAGGACTCTGGAGCTGCGGCAGCCTGTACAGAGCAGACAGCCTGACTCCTTACTGTGCGAGTTTCCCAGTGATTACTTGCACAGTAAACGAGTCCAATGCAAGTCAATGCCAATCCTAGTTTTGTCAGAGTCTCTGACAAAACTAGGATTGCTTCAGGCTGAAGCTTCCAAGACACATCTGTGATTTGTAAATCACACACTACTCGCTATTACTCGCTTCCCCATTCATTAACATTGGACTCGCTAGACTCGCAACGAGTAGCGAGTCCCGGGCTCGGACTCGCTAGAGTCAAGCGATTCCGAGTAATTTAGGACTCGCCCATCACTAATCCAGGAGGATCAACAGTGAGTAGTGATCATTAGATTTAGCTGTTAGTAGATCATTAGAGACTTTAGTGAGGGCAGCTCGTTTGGTGTGGAGACTGCCAGCTTCAACACAGTGTTTACAAGTTAGACAGCAGAGATGGTCGGTCTCTTAGGCAACAATTGTCAATAAAAGTATTAACATTTCAATAACAGCTGCAAATATTAACCCCTTCTCATCCATGGACGTATATTTATACCCTTGGCCACCTACCTCCATTTAATGCAAGCTCACATGTTGAGCTTGCATCCTCCCCTGCACATGTCAGCTGATCTGATCAGCTGACATGTGTAGCTAACAGGCACTGTTAACCCTTTAGATCGTGCTGACAATCAATGAGAGCGTGATCTAAAGCATCGTGCTGTTCTCCGCCAGCATTGGTGGCCCTGATGCATTACAATGACAGTGTGGGGTCAGCTGATGACCCCAGATACTGTCAATGACTCACTTCCTGCCAGCGATGCCTGTGTGACGTCTCTGGAAGAAAGTGATAATTTGTGCTGTGCAGAGAGAAGGTGAAGCATCTGTCAGCACAACACAAGTCACCACACTGTGCAGTACTGAGGCGTGTTAAGAAGCATGTATAAAAAGGAAAAGTTACAAAAAAGCTTTTAAAAATATGAAACAAATAAAAATAACATTGAAGAAAATCCAGCAATCACAGGTAGTAGGCGTGAAATTTTTGTCCAGTTAGTTTTGTAATCCATGATTAAGGCTTCATGCAGCTGAAATGCGTAGGATTGCGTTCCAGTGTCTTGCTATGATACTTTGCACTGACAAAATAAACTAGATGTTTTATTTCATTCCTGCTACCCGTCATTGTTGGATTTTCTTCCTCTTCAATATTGGCGTCTCTGTCGACCGGGCCAGGCCATTTCCAAGTACTGACTTTCGATCCATAGAATGTGGACTGGAGACATGAATTGGGTGAGCTGAAAATATATACTATTTTTCAAATAAAAATAACATGTTCAAATCACTCCCTTTTGCTCCAATGAAAATAAAACTATTAAAAAAATACACATATTTGGTATTGCCACTTTCAAAAATGCCCGATCTATTACAGTATAAAATCAATTAAGCAGATCTGTAAACTGCGTAACGGAAAAAAATCCAATCATCAAAATTATGTCTTTTTTGTCGCCACAACATTGAAATAAAATCCAACAATGGGCAATCAAAACAGCGCATCCACCCAAAAATGATATCATGAAAAACATCAGCTCAATCTGCACAAAATAAGTCATCACACAGCCCCAGATCCCAAAAAATGAGAACACTATGGCGTGCGGAAAATGGCGACAAAAGAGCAATTTTTCTTTAAAAATGTCAGAATCTTTTTCACCACTTACATAAAAGTAAAGTATACCTGTTTGGTATCTACGAACTCGTACTGACCCGAGGCATCACACCGACACATCCATTTTACACTATATTGAACATGATGAATAAGAAACACCCCAAAACAATTGTGTGATTGCACTTTTTTGCAATTTCACGGCACTTGGAATTTTTCCTGTATACTATATGGTAAAATATATGATGTTATTCAAAAGTACGGTACAACTCATCCCACAAAAAACAAGCCTTCATCTGTCTATATTGACGGAAAAATAAAAGTTATGGCTCTTGCAGGAAGGGGAGGGAAAAAAGAAAACCGGAAATCGCCAGCTGGTGAAGGGGTTAATGTGTTAAATTACAGAAGTACCGTATATACTTGCGTATAAGCCGAGTTTTTCAGCCCAAAAATCGGGCTGAAAAGTCCCCCCCTCAGCTTATACGCGAATCATATATATTGCGCCCCCCCATCGGTATACAGGCCCCCCCATCGGTATACAGAGCTCCCCCCTTGCTGCCGAAAACCTGTAAAGTAATACATCATTATACTTATCCCTGTCGTCGTCACCGCCGCCATCGCGCTCCTCCAGCTTCATCCGGCTTCTTCTGGCTTCCTCCTCCGGTGGGCGCAGGCAATGACGTCATTGTCTGTGCGCCAGAGGAGGAAGCCGGAAGAAGCCGGATGAAGCCGGAGGAGCGCGATGGCGGCGGCGGCGGTGATGACCGGGATAAGTATAATGATGTATTACTTTACAGGTTTGCGGCAGCAAGGGGGGGGCTGTATATACCACTGGGGCTGCTGCTGTATACTACCACTGGGGCTGCTGCTGTATACTACCACTGGGGCTGCTGCTGTATATACCACTGGGGAGGCTGCTGTAACACTGCTGGGGCTGCTGCTGTATATACCACTGGGGAGGCTGCTGTATACCACACTGCTGGGGGCTGTATACCTGTGCTGGGGTCCACCCTCGGCCTATACACGAGTCGATAGGTTTTCCCAGGTTTTGGGGGCAAAAGTAGGGGGGTCGGCTTATACACGAGTATATACGGTACTTGCTTATCAACAATATTTCTCTACAAATATGTGAAATACCTTTTAAAGGAAAACTGTCATTTGGGTTAATCTGCAGGTAAATAGAGTTCCATTGCAGCCTGGCCGCCTTACTGAAAGTGTGGCCACTGGGAGAAAATGAACTTATTTTACTCCTGGGAGCCTCCAGCCTTTAGTCATGGGGCGGTGCCTTGTAGACGCGCTGCACAGTTGACTGTGAATCCAAGTCCCAATTGTGTGCTTACAGTTACTTCTCACAGTGTAGGAAACAGTGCTGTGAGCGGTGACCGTAGCCGCTCCGTGCATGCACTCATGACTGAAGGTCAGCAGCTACTGGGAGGAGTTATGCTCATTTTCTCCCAGGAGCTGCACTTTCAACAAGGATGCCAGGCAGCATTGTTATGTAATATATTTGCAAATTATGAGAATATCTGCAAGTTAACAGCATTTATAGGTTCCTTATAGGAGACTGCTTCAAGAGCACTTAATAGAGCAGCGTGAAAAATAAAATGTCATTTTTTCTGTATGTGTAGGCAGGAATCCAGGTCTCTCATGTATCTCTTATAGCAGGTTTTCAGGGTCCAAACTACGAACAAACTCCCTTAAAGAAAAAAATAATAATTTGAATAAGGCTCCTTTCACATCAGCATTTTTCACTGATGTGCAACGGATCCGGCAGATTTACCGCATCGGCCGCCTAACGGCTGCACTTGCGGCCCGGATCCGGCAAGCCCCATACATTGTCTATTGGGTTTGCGATCTGGTGCGGCAAGTGCTGTTACACCGGATCGGCTGGATTCGGCACTTTCGGCCGTGAAAAAAAAAAGCTGCAGGCAATGTTTTTCTTCGCAGCTGTAAGTGCCGGATCTGCCGCATCCGGCATAACCGCACTTACCGCACCGGACCGCAAACCCAATAGACAATGCATGGGGCTTGCCGAATCGGGGCCGCAAGTGCAGCCGTTAGGCGGCCGATGCGGCAGATGCGTTAAATCTACCGGATCTGTCGCACATCAGCGAAAACGCTGATGTGAAAGGGCCCTAAAGCAAATATTCTTTATGATTACAAAGTATCACCGCTTTGTGCAATTAGGGTTCAGTGACATATTAGCTCATTGTTATTCCCTACTTTTAAAGTTTCATATTAAAACTGTCAACAGATTAAACTTTGTGTTTGATGCTTATTTTTCATTATGTTTCCATGACAATTAAATTTAAAATAAATTAAAACCGCTTACACAAGTGTTTATATAAAATTAATAAATACGATTTGAATATTCATGATAGCGAATGAGATTAGCCTATTGTTCTTTTTCAGAAATGTAGAAAAGTGATAAGCAGGTCCCCGGAGAAATCTGTAACATGTTATCAACTTCACATACTTTGCATATTTTGATTAAAAACAAATACATTAGGTATTGGAGGAAGGTTATCGAAAGAGAATTTAATGAGTGTGTGATCCATTAAAGGGGGGAGTAGAAAGATATATTGTTTCACTTACAAATCTGATCATTGTTTACATTTATGCTTCTGATTTAATTACACAAACGGAAATTGAGTTCTTTTTTTAATAACAAATAATATCTTATGTGTCATCAGAATCATAGAAGCTTTCCTTTCTCTCTTGCTTTTTCCCCTTCGTCTACACTCCTCCCGCTCATTCACCTGCTTCGTTTGTCTATAGAGCGGAACACATACTTAGGGCATCTTTCTGCAATATCATGGAAAAAATATAGATTACTCAGAGTGGGATCTAGCACCTAGGGTAAGGATACAGTTTGACGTCCCCTCAGCCCTCTATGCGGTTTGGGTAGTCATCATGTGACCGCTGTAACATGCCGATCAGCTGCTCTTCTTAATGAGGTTGTCCGGTCTACAATGATAATTCTGTAATCAATCTGTGTGACTGCAGACTTATTGATTCTCCCAGTGCCCGCCACTGTTGCTATGAGCATTCGCTGTTTCTAGACAATTTGCTTGTATTGAGTGAAGCCAGGCATGTCTAGTCGGCACATGACCACATGTATGTAAATCGCATATGTGCAGTTTCATGACCTCCCAGTCTCACTGCTGTCACCAGAGAATCCTTTTACTGTACAGTGTGAGAATACAGAAGTCTGCAGTCTCATACAGTACTGTATACTTTCAACACAAACTTCGACAACTGCCTTAATGCTTCTAGTCTGAATAAAAACATGGTAACTCTTAATTTCTCAGGTGACACAACACTTCATTAACATAGTCATGTATCAAACAATCTTAGAAGTGATGGACTGTTACATGTCAACAGGTTCAGAACTAATAACAGCACAAGAATACATCACAAGAATCACCAGCAGAACCAAAATACATCATTAGAACCCCATCAGTATACAATTACATGACCAGAACCATCATCTGAACATGGTACATCAATTGTTATGTCATGTCAGATCCACATACTGTACATATGTATCACATGAACCTACAACTCATAGTATTTCCTTAATAATAACAAGTTGATACTGGGAGATGTTATTATCAGTCTCCTTAGACAGCAAACCATACAGGAACCATAGTACTGATGAGAATTAGTAAGTATCACAAATAAACATTTACACCCAGGTATCCCCCTTCATTACCCATCATTTGTCAGCAGACAATCCCCTCTCTTGCTACCCCCCATTTTGTCAGCATACAGTCCTCCCCTTATACACCATACTGTGTCTGCACCCATCCTCCCTCTTGCTCTCCATACTGTATAAATTTCTCCCTCCCTCTTGCTCTACATACTGTGTGTGAGTCCATCTCTTCTCCTCCCTCCCTACACTGCATCTTCAACCATCCCCCTTCGCTCCATAATGTGTCCACATCCATCCCCCCATGCTCCCAAAACTGTTCACACACCTAGCATCCCTCGCTCCTCATACTATGTCGGCACCCTTAGACTTGTAAATGGGTTCATGTTAGGAAGCCTGGTTGTTTCTGGCATAAAGTATATGCTTTTAGGATTCCTGGTGGCCTAGGACAGTAAGGCTAGGGTCACACTTGCAGATTTTCCATGCGTTTTTGAGACTTGCGTTTTCTAAAAACGCATGCAAAAATCGCATCCATAGGCCCCCATGCAAAAAACGCATGCCCCAATAGCAAACACACATGTCTAAATGTACCATGCATTTTTGGGATGCGTATTTGGCTCAGCACCAAAAAATACTGCATGCAGCATTTTTTGATGCTTTTTCAAAAACGCATGTGAATTTTAAAATGGGGCTCTATTGGAAAAGCATGCGTTTTTATATGACACTAAATGGTACATGCGTTTTTGCATGCGTTTTTTAAGGGTTCCCACACCTATCAGCAAAAACACATGCAAAAGCGCAGGCTGTCAAAAAGCACCATAAAAAATGCATGCCAAGTGTGACCCTAGCCTAATGGGGTTAATTCTAGTAGGATTAGGTTATTTCAACATACACCAGCTTGACTCTAGACTATAATAGGACGTTGATTATTGATTATTTAGCTTCTTGTTTCCCACTACTCTAAATATAGAGATAAGCGCAGGATAGAGAGGACTGAACCGCTACAACTGTAGAACTGCACAGTTCTCTGTGATGGGGCAGAGCATTTTCAGAAGTGCTCTCCCCGATCATTAAAAGGGCATCCAATAAAGCAATGTTAATGGTCTATACTCAGGACAACTGCATAGAACAGCTGTTAGCAGGTCTTGTGGCTAATAGAAGTACATAGTGCACTGACCTAACGCCAAAGCTCTACTACACTGGGTACTAGCTGTTCTTGGGTACTGTCACTCATTCCCATTGATGTGAATTGTAGCTGGAACTGACAAATCTTTAAGGGAGATTTTGTAATCAGAGTAATTATTTTCTGAAAATATCTGTCTAGTAGAACGATCATTAATGCTATCATTCTGTATGCATAGAATATCATAGTTATCGGCAGCACATCATTGCTTTACACAAAACAATGTGGTTCCGATAGCAATGAATTTAGTGCCGGAATGAATTACTCAACCGCCCTAACGAAAGAGTGTTTGGCTTGTTTGTTCAGTGGATATTGGTATTTCAGTAACCAGCTGATATTATTTTTCATTAAGTGGGTGGATTGCTTTCTAATAACTGATAGATTTCAGCTGGTGTCATGACTTTCCAAGGCTTTTTGTACCTCTCTGTCCTCATGTGTTCAATACTTTTTCCCTGTGTCACTTCTCATTATTACACATTACTACATTTATGGTCATCTATGGCATGATTCTTTGCCTGTGTGGATTGGACGGCTTTTACTGCCATTTGATTGGAAATTCATGTCAATAGCATATTTAGAAATATATTTATTTAGTAAATTGGTGACGTGTTCAATGCTCATTACACCTGCTGTATAAAATTTTCTACACTTAAACGTTTATACTCTTCTCCTTCTTCTAATGTCAAATAATAATCCCAAATATTAAAAGTTGATGGATATCTTTTGAAAATTTTGATGGATCTCTGAGGCTGGCTTCACATTGAACCTGACAGCCCCGGGTAGGATCAGCACACAGAACCGGAGGGCTAATATGCCCTCCGGCCCGGTGTGCGCCCACACACAGCTGTTGCCACTAATGAATCAGGACCGCGGCTGGCAGGGAGCTAGCCGCGGTCCTGAAACAATTGCGGCATGCAGCCGCAGGTGTCTGGTTCCCGGATCCTCCCGGACCGGTGCAATCCGGCCCCATAGGCTCCCATGCTAGGGAGCGCCGAATTAACCCGGATCCAGGAGGATCCGGGCAAATCTGGGGCAATCTGGGGCAAACCAGGAATAGGCAATTAAAGGACATATTCTCCTCTCGGACACAAAAACGTTGCAAGCAACATTTTTGTGTCCGTGAGAGAATACTTAATTCTCCCGGATTGTCCCGGACAGATAGAAACCGGATGGCAGAGAGCTGCATCCGGCTTCTATCCGGCCCCATAGGATACTATGGGGCCAAAATCCGATTGTACCCTTTAAGATTTACCTAATTAACACTTGTAATTCTCTTGTAGTGGTATAAAAAATGTGGGGACCCTGGGATACTTAAACACCAGCCCCATGGCTTAGGCTGGTTTCATACTACCATTTTTTGTATCCGTATTAATCCAGCTGTAACTTATTGCACCTGCATCCATTTTTGACTTTTAATGGGACCGCAGGAATTAGTGTAGGCATCCAGTTCTGTTTCCTTGTGATCCGGGTGGTCAAACTTTTTTTCACTGAGACCAAAATCACATTTTCTTGCGAATTTGGTGTCCGTTTCAAAACCGTGAACACCTGGGTTCAATTAGCATATAGCTCTATGGAACCTGGATCTGGTGGAATATGGATCCCACTGGATCCAGATACCAAATCTAGGTTTTTGGACTGAGCATGCCCTGAACTCAGTTTTAAAAGGCACGCCCCCAAGAGGGCATGTTAGGGATCCAGCTAAAAAAGGAAATCAACTGGATGCAATGGGATGCTTATGCACTGGTTTATCACTGATCTTTGAGCCGGATCAGTGATAATACCGGTGCGGGTGCATCCAGTTGCATTACCCTGGATTCCAAAAAACGGAAGTGTGCAACCAGCCTTATTCCATTCTGGATATGCAAGGAAGACAAAGAGGCTGAGTATTTATGCAACACACAGATCCATTGTGTAAAAAGCATCTGTAAATATTTTATAACATACAGAAGGCATATAACTATCCTATTGCATCATGTTACATCCATGTTATATTGTGGATTGCATTATGTGCAGCTGAAAGAGCTATATTTTACTTTGTCTGGCAATGAGTCTCTCTGTCTAAGTCTTTGCTACCGTGATTTGTTTTTTGCAGAATTTAGGTAATTTTCTGTATTTATTTAATGCCTCATCACTTATTTCTTGTTTTAGTTCTCTAAATGCTTTCTTTTTGTCCCTTATTGTGCCCTTTACAGCTCTATTTAGCTATAGTGGTTTTCTCCTATTTCTAGCATGTTTATTCCCATAGGGTATATATTGTACCCAGGTCCTATTCAGGATGCTAATAAATGTCTTCCATTTGCTTTGTGTACTTTTATGTCTCAGGACATAATCCCAGTTTATTACACTAAGATCATTTCTCAACTGTTGGAAGTTTAGTGTTCTTGTAGCCCCTCTACTACACATCTTATTTAGGGATACATGAAAACTTATTATTTTGTGATCACTATTAGCCAAGTGACACCTAACCTGTATATTTGATATGCGGTCTGGCGTGTTGGTTAATGTTAGGTCTAGCCATTGCCCCCCTTCTTGTTGGGTCCTGATTATTATGACCGGCAGGGGTTTAACTACAACAGCTGCATGGGTTGCAATCATACCTGGGTCCTGGAGCCTAGGAGGCCCCGAAAACTCCCTTTGACCTATAGAAAAAGACTAAGATGTTTTAAAATTTGTTTTAAAATTTAAGCTTTCACATCGGGGCCCACTGATGACGGACATATAAAAAAACCAAGAGGTTTTTCAGCTTTATTTTTTGGGTTTCTGTATGAAATTCTAAGGATGTGGTCAGACCGGCCTGAGAGTGTAAATATATTCCGAAATCCGAGGTTTGAGATGATTTATGTGCGTCCCTTTGTACCAAGGTTTTTGTGCAGCGTCCCACTTTTCCTTCCAGACCTTGCGCTTCTATCTAGACAGACTGTGTGACATATGATTTACTTAAGAAATAGAAGTTTCTCAATGTCCTTGGTTTTGGCACTGAGCTTTCCGCAGACGGCTTTCTAAATTTATTGATCTCATTAGATGATAAACGTGCTGCAGATCGCTCATAATACTTTGGAGAAATGTAAAATCATTAGCAGGTCATTGTCAAAGTTATAACATGTCGTTTTAAGCTGCTTAGCAAACTGGTGGCAGTGTATGATACGGGGATTAACCTGTGCCTGCCGAACGTGCGCAGAAAAATGTGGAAAAGCCATTTTCACTCTGCATAAAAATTGCAGCTCTGCTCAGATGTATGAAAAGCAGGAGATGTAACAATTCACAAAGGTCAATGAGATTCTACAAAGAAGAAAAAAATGTCATTTTCAAAATGGCACAACACATTCCTCCGAGCTTAAGAAATGACAATTTTATACCAGCACATCAAAAGGGAATATTATGGGCAGATGTAATATTTAGGATCGATTAAGACCAAAGGTTCCATCAGCAAAATGAAATACAAGTTCTCACCCAGAAAGTTTGCTTGAAAGTATTGATCCATTTACACAAGCCCTGACTAACAATCCTTTAATCACCTGCCAATGGCCTTGTGTTGGGTATGAAGCTAATGAAAAACCAATGCAAACTGCAGACTGCTGCACATTTCTTCTGTAGTGCCCCCACAGGATAAATGAGGTAGTACAGAGTGCTCATTAAGGGTATGTGCCCACTGGACGGTTCTGCATCTTTGCAGACCGTCAGAAAACCGGTTGAGAATTGCAGAAACTGAGTTTTCTGACCTCAGCAGTGTCCATCATTTTTTGAGCGTTTTTTGAGCGGTTTTATAGCGTTTGTACAGCGTTTTATCAGCGGTTTTCTGGTGGTTTTTCTTAGCGTTTTAACGACTGTTTTTTGTGCACTTGTAAGCTGGAACCGCTGGAAAAACGTCAAAAGAATCACTGCTCTATCTTTGAAAACCGGTGGAAAACCAGTGAAGAAAGTGGAAAGGAGACAAAAAAAAAAACGTTCTAATGTACACAGCGTTTTCTAAAATCCATTGACTAGCATGTTAATCCAACCGGTGGTTAGGATTAACATAAATTAACATAAAACTCAGCGGAAAACGCCGACAGAAAACGCTAAAAAACAGCCCATAAAACGTCCAGTGGGCACATAGCCTAAAATGAACCTGTTATGTTCCAACCGGAGAGGGGCATCTCCAAAGCCCTTCGACTGGATGAGCAGAAGCAATGCAGAATAGACATATGATAAGGGTGCAAAGAAGTGAACTGGTTGGATAGAGACCGGATGGCAGCTGTTGGAACAGAAGCTATAGAAACAGGATGGCTGCTGTAGGAATGGGAGTATAGGGACTATATGGCAACCGTTGCAATAAAGCGATAGAAAAGGAATGGCAGCTGAAGAAACAGAAGCTATATAGATTTGATGGCAGCTGTAGGAACGGAAGGTATATAGACTAGATAGCAGCTGTAGGAATGGAAGCTATAGAGTCCATATGTCATCTGAAGAAATGGAAGTTATAGAGACTTGATGGCAGCTGTAGGAGAATAAATTATAGAGGATATATGGCAGCTGAATAAATGGAAGCTATAGAGACTGGACGGCAGCTATAAGAATGGAAGCTATAGAGACTTGATGGCAGCTATAAGAATGGAAGCTATAGAGAACGGACGGCAGCTATAAGAATGGAAGCTATAGAGACTTAATGGCAGCTGTAGGAGAATAAGTAATAGAGGATATATAGAAGCTGAAGAAATGGAAGCTATAGAGACCAGATGGAAGCTATAAGAATGGAAGCTGTAGAGACCAGAGGGGTAGCTATAAGAATGGAAGCTATAGAGACCGGATGTCAGCTATAAGAATGGAAGCTATAGAGACGAGAGGTCAGGTGTAGAAACAGAAGCTATATAGACGGGATTGCAGCTGTAGGAACGGAAGCAATAGAGACTGGATGGCAGCTAAAGGAAAAGAAATAGGCTGTAGAGGGCATGTGTCAGCTGTAGGAATGGAAGATATAGAGACTGGATGGCAGGTGTAGGAGCAGAAGCTATATAGGGCTGGATGGCAACTGTAGAAATGGAAGCAATAGAGAGGGATGGCAGCTGAAGGACTAAATCTTTAGAGACTAGATGGTAGCTGGAAGAAAGGAAGCTACAGAGACCGGATGGCAGTGGTAGGAAGGGTAGTGCAGTACAGTATTAAAATGACCTGTAGAGATGGTTTAGCAAAATAGCCAGCTGGGTTGGTCTGGAGACTCACTGTAGCAATAAAGCAAAATCCAATGATATAGAAGACTTGAGAATGTCAGCAGGAAAACTGACAATGTTGTAGACCCCAGCTAGATAGCAGAGCTGAGTATGTTACGGTACTCACCCTGTGGCCACAGCAGGGCTAAATATTTCAGGAAGCCCAACATAACATAGTAGGGTCAGATGCAGAATAGCAGCGCTGTGTTAGCAGCCATGTCCAGCACAGAGCGGGGTTATGTGTTGGTGATCTCACACAGAATAGCAGCACTAGTCCAGACCACTGCAGGGACCTCAGTAGTGTCTATTTGTGTTATCTGAGCTTGTATAAAAGGCCTAAAAGTGTGACATTAGACTAAATACCACAATATCATAATGACCCAACATGCACAAGAACAAAGGGAGTTGGTCACAAGAGGAGGAAGACAGAGAAAGTTTTGTTTTACTTATACACTTCTACCTTTTGCAGCAGTCACCTTGTGGAAAGTGTAAAGACCTTTATATGCTTGAAAGACCCCAAACATAAGGCAAGCTTTAAAACGTAGCTTTAAAATTTGGATATATACTACTTGTAATTTAATTGAAATATTTATAAATAAACACAGGCTTTAACCCCTCACCCCCGGGCGATTTACTGTTTTTTGTTTCTCCCTCCCCTTATTCCAAGAGCCGTAATATGTTTATTTTCCATCATTATAGACATATGAGGGCTTATTTTTGGAGGAACAAGTTGTACTTGTGAATGGAATAACTTATTTTACCATACAGTGTACAGGAAAATGGGAACAAAATTCAAAGTGCGGTAAAATTGCAAATAAAATGCAATACATGTTTGTGTTTTGTTTTTCTTATTCGCCATGATCACTTTATGGTAAAACTGACATATTGGTTTGATACCTCACATCAGTACGAGTTCGTAGATACCAAACATGTATACTATTACTGTAATCTAAGGGGTGAAAAAATAATAAGACGTTTTTAAAGAAATAGAATTGCCCTTTTGTGCCATTTTCCGCGATCCATAGGGTCCTCTCTTTTCGGGATCGGGGCTGTGTGACGTCTTATCTTCTGCAGCTTAAGCTGACGTTTCTAATGATACCATTTGTGGGTGGATACATGTTTTTATCTCCTGTTAATTCATTTTATATATGCAATAATGCGTTGGACTCTTTTTCCATTACATAGTTTTACGATCTGTTTAATTGATATTATATTTTGATAGATCAGGCATTTGTGAACGCAGCAATACCAAATACGTGTCCATTTCTAATTTTTTTTAAGTTTCATTTACAATGAGGCAAAAAGGAGGTGATTTCAACTTGTGTTTTTTTTCATATTTTTAAAACTTTTTTCTTTTTTCTTTATTTTACTTGGCCCACTAGGGGGCCTCATTCTGCACACTGCAATCTCCTATGTTCCGAGGAGCAGTAGCACATTTGAACATAGGGAAATTAACATTTTCTGCTGATGACATCACCCAGAACTCGCTGGCAGGAAGTATTTCCAGACTTCTTCCAGGGTCAACACAGGACCCCAGGATGTGAAGTAACAGACGGAGGCTAGTGATGGCATCACCAGACCTTGATCACTGCGGGAACGGCGCATTCCCCACCGTGGGGCTTTGGATAGTGCTGTCAGTGATTGACAGCAAAATACAAAAGGTTAACAGATCCGATCACTTTTTGATTGGTGCTGTTAGCTATGCATTTCTGCTGATAAGGTCAGCTGAGATATGTGGGGAATGATGTGAGCTCAGCATGTAAGTCATCGGGGAGGGACACAGCCAAGGATGTACACATACGTCCTTCGTCGTGAAGGGGTTAAATATCCATAATGTACGTCTTCTAAATATACTGACAGTGATAATTATACCCATGTAACAGTAGAATTTACTATGATAAAAAAAATTATAAGAATTGGAAGGGGGTAAAGATCTAAAGTTTGGGGTTGTAATAATCATCTGGACAGGTTTACGATGCAACGAGTTTTATTTGTATCCATTGTATTACATCAACTCCAGGTAGATGACCACAATGCAATGCACCCAGTCCACCATATCAGACACCAGCTGCCAACTAGTCCATAATTTCCTCCGGACAACGGTTATCACAACTGCAGCACATGTATCAAGGTCCAGCAGGCAGGAATAATCTTAGGATAGTTCCTAAAATCCAGAAGGTAGATATCATGACTGTAGCATGTGTATCCAGCTCCATTTTCTATAGTCCATCCATGGGTTTCATGACGTGGTCTAGGAACAGATCCTCTCACTTCCAATTCACAGCACCAACTAACTTTAACATTTATCAAATTTGAAAAGCAGAATGGAGCGAGTTCAAGAAATTTCCACTATCTACCAAACCCTTCCCATTTCAGTTTATGAATAATAAACTAGCAATCGGTGCTGGAAAAGTCCAGTAGTCATTAGTTCATTGCCAGCTCCTAAGGGTAACCTAACTTATTTCTACTGATGGGCCCAAGGAACGCTTGTTTAATGCAGATACTAGTATTGCTCTCTAGACTGTCCAGGAACTGTTCTGATTGTCATGTTCAGTAATTTGATTACTATTTTTGGGTGAGGGTAGTCCTCTTCACCAGTATTCTACCAGCACTATAGGAGCTTGCCATCCTTCTCTCTTTTCCCAGTAAGTATTTTCTTTGCTATTGTCTAGTGTCTTGTCTCCCTATGCTGAATGTTATCGCTTTATTAAACAGTAAGTGAGTGTGACAAACAAGGGAACAAAAATAGACAAAATCTCATCTTGGCTGATAGAGGTTGATTACATTGGACAACAGACAGGGAACAGCAAGTTGCACCAGAAGGAAATACCTAATGGCAAGGCTAGGTTGGGGAAATGGGAAACATTATTGCTTTTTTCAATTGACAAAATGCTGCGCGGACCATCTGATGAGCACATAGGTGCAACTGAGTGCCCTCACATATCCTTCAGAAACAAGTAAGGTTTATATCGACATCTTGAAAACAGCAAGGAATTGATAAAAAAATACAATAAATGATCTTTAAATGGTCAGTCCGAGGCCAGCATTTTTTTCCCTAACTCCCTATCTAATTTATCCCTCTAATCAAAGCTATTTTCTAATAGACTTCCTTTAATTATTCCCTACGGTTCCCTCTCTACACTATCTAACTAACAGTTGTAACACTGTGGGAAGTGGGTAAGAATGAAGGTGGGAGAGGAGGGTGGGGCTGAGAAGCTACGCTGTGGGGAGAGAGGAAGAAGGGAGCTGAGAAGGCGGAGTGTGGGGAGGGGAGCGGGTGCAGGGGTGGGCTGGAGACCTTAGTAAACATTTGGACATCCCCACCACTCAAACTAGTGTCACAGTGACGCTGTATATAAGGGGCGGGCTGAGGAAGTGCCTGGGGATGTCTGATGGGCGTGTGAGGATCCCAGGATGCACTGGGGGCATTCACGCAGAACGTCATCAAGAAGGAAATAGAAAAAAACAACAACAGCTGTTAGATAGTATAGAAAGGGAACAGTAGGGAACTATTAAAAGAATTACTCAGGGGTGTAACTATAATAGGTGCAGGTTGCGATCGCCCCCAGGCACTGCAATCTAGGGGGACCCCAAAAGTCCCTCTGGCCTACAGAAACAGACTAATACTATTAAAGATCTGTAATAATTGGGGGCCCGGATGGGGCTTTCGCATTGGGGCCCCTGGTCCTGAAGTTACGCCATTGGAAGTGCTGGTATATTAGAAAATAGCTTATATTATAGGGATAAATTAGATAGAGTTTAGAAAATAGTTGATGGCCTGAGACTGATTCTTTAAGTGTTAAAACTGTAAAAACTCCCTAAACAATGCCAGGGAAAGCAGCTTTACATGCAATATCAAACAGAGTCCGTGAACCTTGACAAATTCTTTAGTAATTTTTGTTGCAAAAGAGTTAATATCAGTCTGTTTAACTTATGGGACCTAATTTCATATGACACATTGTTTCTATAACTAGATGAAGACAGACAGCTTTTCATTACCAGTAACATGTGCAGAGAAGACAGTTTTTACGCTCATATCCATAGAAATGTAATGTTTTGACAAATTCACAGTCTGTCATTTCTGATGGTCAGTGGAGAAGTGTGAACGACTTACAGCTAATTTGCCAAATATTTTCACAGTCCACGACGCAGATCCTGTGTTTGCTAAATTGTTTATGGATTCTCAAAGCGGCTTTGATTGTCTTAAAGAAGCCCTCACAAGACGTTTTCTTCCCCATTAAACACATGTATATGTATGAAGTGTAGTGTGAATTTATTATTATACTCACCTTCCTGGAACCTGCGCCATTCTGCTCCTCTTCTCAGTGACGTCATCGCTCATCAGACTCTCTGGATAACTCTATACTCTATATGTGAGCTGTTAGTTATTACAATGTAAGGCTGGGTCACAGTTGACTGAGTTTTTATTAGTGATTTAACAAAACTCATAGCGTTTTGTCATGTCAGCATGAGTTATTAAAGGTGTGTGAGGGCTCCCTGCGTTTTTGGCTGCGTTTAATCTGCACCAAAAATAGTGCATGTACTATTTTGTGCGTTTTTATAACATGGGCCCTATGGAAAACGCATGCAAAAACGCATGTACAATTAGTACCTTTTAGTGCCATTCAAAAACGCATGCATTTTCCATAGGAGCCCATGTTAAAAAAACGCATGCGTTTTAGAAAACGAATGCGTTTTTTTAACATGGGCTCCTATGGAAAACGCATGCGTTTTTGAATAGTACTAATTGTACATGAGATTTTTGCATGCGTTTCCCATAAGGCCCCATATTAAAAAACGCATGCGTTTTTGGAAATGCACCAAAAACACATTGTACAGTCACACATGCGTTTTTGCTATTAGGGCATGCGTTTTTTAACATGGGGGCCTATGGGTGCGTTTTTTACATGCGTTTTTGAAAACACAGATCTCCAAAAACGCATGTGAAAAATGCAACTGTGACCCCAGCCTAAGTCTATAGAGCCTCGGTCTGACTTACCATAGAGTTATAGTGTAAAAGCCATTTTCGGATCACACAGAGTGCAGAGTGATGCAGGGAGAGTGTGAAAGTGGTGATGTCACTGAGAAGAGGAGCAGAATGGTGCGGATTCCTAGAGAAGGCGTTGGCAGGTGAGTATATTAACACATACACATTACACAGTAGTGAATCATAAGAAGCGCTTCTTGAAAGCACAACTTACAGCATTTTTTTCAGCTCTGTAGTTGTACATTAAATCTAAGCTCCCTTCTCCAGGTCATATATTCATCTTCTGACAGCTTCATCTTTTACTGACACTGCTCTGGTCCCGTAGTGCCATCTTGTGTCCATAATTTCTTACAGGCAAAAGTTAAAAGTTACATCACAAGCTCCCAATCCATCTCTATTAAAGGCAGAATGAGGCCAGAACGAGGCTCTCATAGAGATGTATGGAGTTGTGGCCTCCAGCGTGTTCCTCCATGAAACACTGGAGCTGCCGGCAGAACACTTTTCACCGCAGATCGACCAGAGAACAGCTGGAAAAGGATGAAGGTGGCAGAAGTTGAGTATTATACAGGGGGCAGAGGACTTATATTTAAAACACAAAAAAAATATTTAAAAATGATGTAGTGGTGCTTTGAAGCTATTTTTCCTAAATGTTCTGGAAGAAGGTGTTAAATCTGGCCTGTGAAAGATTGTCTTCAATGTATCCAAGAGGTTGTGCATCTGGAGAACAGAGGGTCACAGTTAAATAGAGGCCACTGTAACGGGAACTGGAAAGAGCGGGTGAGATGCTCCATAACATGCCTCTTCCAACTTTGGCTTTCAGATCAATGAAGTGATCTGGTGAAGTGTCACAACTAAACCAAACACCTTCCCCTCTCATCCTTGCCTAATAATGTTCTGCCTTGTTTGCTAATCATGCTCAAATTTCTCTTCCCTCTCTCTTCCTCGTTGTCTTATTAGCAGTTTTGTTGTATGTGAATATGCTCATTGGTTCACAACCTTCCTTGCATTGTGTCAGTTTGACAAGTCTATTGTTGGCAGCGGATCATTAGATGCGGTGTCCAACATGATGCTAATACTAATCGTGTGCACGCAGACTGAGATATCTTTACCATATATCAGATCAGTGTTGGTCTGGCCTGCTGGGGTACTGGGTAAACACCAGGTGGGCCCGCCCCCTGCTCCTGCCCCTCGCTGTCACTTAGCAAACATGCACTGTAGACTCTGTTCATCAATACAAGCAGAGTGGATGGGATATGTAGGAATCCCGTGCTCACTACACTTCTCCCGTCTGCAGCATTATTTCACCTGCAATGCAGGTTACCGCGCACCCACATCTCAGCAGTTTGTTCATTTATGGTTGTGGAATTGGATGCAATATCAGCGGGTTAATGCAGTGAAAAGCCACCTTGCACCCAATGCAGATTGTGGGCACAGGACGACTGCATTCTCCCTGTGTTCAGCTTCCCTCAGGGCCAGAGACGCTGCATACAGGACGCAGTGTTTCTGGATTGTTTGCACATACCCTCAAAGTCCAGATTTCTGTATGGCCTGGTGATATACATGAGAAAAAGAAAAATAAGAGGAAATTGAACAAAATTGAAACTTCAAAGCAGGTGAAGTAGGCGTCCATTTCCCCCACAGAACCTCCTAAACAAGACATGGTGGTGTGACAAACTGATGTCTTCAAGTGTATTTCCAAATGTCTTCTACAAGTATGATAATTTTACTAAGAATTGTTTTTTATATATTCATTTTTCAAAACAATACAGGGTAAGGTAATATCTAAGCAATATATAATGTGTAAACATTCAACATTTCAATAATCTAAGAAGATATCTAATAAGGTAGGAGATGGTTCAATCAGGGAAGGGGGAAGGGGGGTTAGGGGTTCAAAACTGTCAGGAAGGGTTGTAGGGGAGGGGAGAGAGAGGTTCTAGTGGCTTAGATATCTGTGTAAGGGCAGTTATTATACAGTTTCATAACTGGTATAAACCATCTGCTATATAATTGTCTAATGGCCACTTCCGTTTGAGGCCGAAATCACGTGCCGGAGACGGAAGTGGCCAGTATGCAAAAGAGCCACACAGCGTGCAAATTCAAAATTTGCGCACCGCATGGCTCTCCTCAAAGCCCCACCGCTCCTCCTGCCCGCGCTTTCTGTGGCCCATTGCTCCCCGCGGACCCCTGCTCCTCCTGGTCCCTCACTCCTCCACAGTAAAAGTAAAAATAAAAAAATCTTCAGTGAGGATACTCACCTGTCCACCCGCTCACTCCACCTCCATCTTCTAGCTCTTACAGTGTTTGAGGACTTGTCGTTGCCTGGGAAACCGATCAGCTATTCGGTCACATGACCATTAACTGCGGTCATGTGACCGATCAGCTGATCGGTTTCCCAGGCAACGACAGGTCCTGCCCTGGGAGCTAGAAGACAGAGGTGGAGCGAGCCGGCGGACGGGTGATTATCCTCACTGATATTTATTATTTGTATTATTACCGTGGAGGAGCGGAGGAGGCAGGAGGAGCGGAGGGGCATGAGGGGCAGGAGGAGCGGAGGGGGCAGGAGGAGCGGAGGGGGCATGAGGAGCAGGAGGAGCAGAGGGGGTAGGAGGAGCGGAGGGGGCAGGAGGAGCGGAGGGGGCATGAGGGGCAGGAGGAGTGGAGGGGGAAGGAGGAGTGGAGGTGGAAGGAGGAGCAGAGGGAGCAGGAGGAGCGGAGGGGGCAAGAGGAGCGGAGGGGGCAAGAGGAGCGGGGGGGGCAGGAGGAGCGGAGGGGACAGAGGAGCAGAGGGGGCAGGAGGAGCAGAGGGGGCAGGAGGAGCGGAGGAGGCAGGAGGAGCAGAGGGGGCAGGAGGAGTGGAGGGGGCAGGAGGAGAAGAAGGAGTGGAGGGAGCAGGAGGAGTGGAGGAGGCTGGAGGGAGCAGGAGGAGTGGAGGAGGCAGGAGGAGTGGAGGGGGCAGGAGGAGCAGAGGGGGCAGGAGGGGCAGGAGGAGCGGAGGGTGCAGGAGGAGCAGAGGGGGCAGGATGGGCAAGAGGAGTGGGGGGGCAGGAGGGGCAGGAGGAGCGGAGGGGGCAGGATGGGCAGAAAGAGTGGGGGGGGCAGGAGGGGCAGGTGGAGCAGAGGGGGCACAAGGAGTGGACGGGGCAGGAGGAGCAGAGGTGGCAGGAGGGGCAGGAGGAGCGGAGGGGGCAGGAGGAGTGGAGGAGGCAGGAGGAGTGGAGGGGGCAGGAGGAGTGGAGGGGGCAGGAGGAGTGGAGCGGGCAGGATGGGCAGGAGAAGCGGAGGGGGCAGGAGGAGCAGTGGAGGCAGGAGGAGTGAAGGGGGCAGGATGGGCAGAAGGAGCGGGAGGGCAGGAGGAGCAGTGGGGACAGGAGGAGCGGAGGAGCAGGAGGAGTGGAGGGGGCAGAAGGGGCAGGGGGAGCAGAGGTGGCAGGAGGAGTGGAGGGGGCAGGAGAAGCAGAGGGGGCAGGAGAAGTGGAGGAAGCAGGAGGGGCAGGAGGAGCAGAGGGGGCAGGATGGGCAGGAGAAGTGCAGGGGCAGGAGGAGCGGAGGGGGCAGGAAGAGCAGAGGGGGTGGTAGGGGCAGGAGGAGCAGTGGGGCAGGAGTAGTGGAGGGGGCAGGAGGAGCAGAGGGGGAGGAGAGGCAAGAGAAGCGGAGGGGGCAGGAGGAGCAGAGGGGGCATGAGGGGCAGGAGTAGTGTTGGGGGCAGGAGGAGTGGAGGAGCAGAAGGAGCAGGAGGAGCGGAGGGGGCAAGAGGGGCAGGAGGAGCAGAGGGGCAGAAGTAGCATAGGGGCAGGAAGAGTAAAGGAGGCAGGAGGAGCGGAGGGGGTAGGATGAACAGAGGTGGCAGGAGGGGCAGGAGGAGCGGAGGGGGCAGGAGAAGCGGAGGGGGCAGGAGGGGCAGGAGGAGCGGAGGGGGCAGGAGGGGTAGGAGGAGCAGAGGGGGCAAGAGGGGCAGGAGGAATGGAGGGGGCAGGAGGAGTACTGATAGGAGGAGAGACAGAGGAACGGTGACAGGAGGAGTGGGGAGCAGAAGGTGGCAGGAGGGGCAGGAGGAGCGGAGGGGGCAGGAGAAGCGGAGGGGGCAGGAGGGGCAGGAGGAGCAGAGGGGGCAGGAGGAGCAGAGGGGGCAGGAGGGGCAGGAGAAGCAGAGGGGGTAGGAGGAGAGACGGAGGAGGGGGGACAGGAGGAGCGGGGGGCAGGAGAAGGGATGGAGGGGGGGTGAAAGGAGGAGAGACGGAGGATCGGTGACAGGAGGAGTGCTGACGGGAGGAGAGACGGAGGAGTGGTGACAGGAGGAGCGGGGAGCAGGAGGAACGCAGGGCAGGAGGAGCACGAGGCAGGAGCAGCGCTGGGCAGGAGGAGAGATGGAGGAGCGAGGACAGGAGGAGCCTGGAGCAGGAGGAAACACGGGGAGGAGGAACACAGGGCAGGAGGAGCAGGAGGTAGGAGGAGCGAGGGACAGGAGGAGCGCGGAGGCAGGAGGAGAGACGGAGGAGTGAGGACAGGAAGAGCGGGGGGCAGGAGGAGAGATGGAGGAGCGGGAACAAGAGGAGCGGGGACAGGAGGAGAGACAGAGGAGCCGGGACAGGAGGAGAGACGGAGGAGCGGTGACAGGAGGAGAGGTGACATGAGGAGAGGTGACAGGAATAGAGATGGAGGAGCGGGAACAGGAGGAGCAGGGACAGGAGGAGAGACGGAGGAGCGAGGGCAGGAAGAGAAACAGAGGCGTGGGGACAAGAGAAGCGGTGACAGGAAGAGTGGTGACAGGAGAAGAGACGGAGGAGCCGGAACTGGAGGAGCGGGGATAGGAGGAGAGACGGAGGAGTGGTGACATGAGGAGCAGTGACAGGAAGAGAGACAGAGGAGCGGGAACAGGAATAGCAGGGCCAGGAGGAGAGATGGAGGAGCGAGGACAGGAGGAGTGGTGACAGGAGGAGAAACAGAGGAGTGCGGACAGGAGGAGTGGTGACAGGAAGAGAGACCGAGGAGTGGAGATGAGAAGAGCGGTGACAGGAGGAGCGATGACAGAAGGAGACACGGAGGAGCGGTGACAGGCAGAGAGACGGAGGAGCGGGGACACGAGGAGCTGTGACAGGAGGAGCGGGGACAGGAGGAATGGTGACAGGACGAGCGGTGACAGAAAGAGCAGGGGCAGGAGGAGTGACGGAGGAGCAGTGACAGGAGGAGAGATGGAGGAGCGGTGACAGGAGGAGAGACCGAGGAGCGGGGACAGGAGGAGCGTTAACAGGAGGAGAGATGGAGGAGCAGTGACAGGAGGAGTGGGGACAAGAGGAGAGACAGAGGAGCGGTGACAGGAGGAGTGGGGACAGGAGGAGAGACAGAGGAGCGGTGACAGGAGGAGTGGGGACAGGAGGAGAGACGGAGGAGCGGTGACAGGAGGAGCGGTGTAGTTCACTCATGTTGTCTGAACAAGTTCTGTCAGTCACAGCATGTCAACTACATACATATTCTAGAATACCCGATGTGTTAGAATCGGGCTACCATCTAGTGTTATATAATTGAAATGTCTGTGTCCAAAAACTATTGCCTTAACTTCTATGTTTGTTTGTTTCGATGTAAACAATTTTTGTGATTGATTCTTTTCTGCTAGAGGTCTACTGTTTTTTATTTTATTTTATTCAACTTTTATTGTCAATCTTAACCTAACGCTTTGAGCAGGACTAGCTGACCATCAAATGTGTATAGGGACCTTCTTGACATTTTTGCTCCCCTGGTGATTATCCACCACTAGAAAAGTTTGGTAGCGTCTTACTCCACTCTCACGATTGAAAACACGTGCACACTAGGGATGGGCGAATCTACTCGTTAGGACTCGTTTACTCTGCGAGTAGTAAGGAACTTGCAGGAGTCGGTACTCTGCGAGTTTCCAAGCGATTACTCGCACAGTAATGAGTCCAATGCAAATCAATGGCAATCCTAGTTTTGTCAGAGTTTGCATTCAGTATTTTTCTCAGTCGCTAAACTCGCTATCACATCGCTGTCTATGTAGCTGGATTGTCTCCAAATCGTTTAAACAATAGCACCGGTTCACGGATACCTGCTGTCAGCAGCGAGCCTTATGGATGAGCGAGTCTACGACTCCTGTATACTGTATTCGGGACTCGCTGAATACAGAATATGTTAATGTTCCGAGACAGCATAGCATGTTAGGTCAGAAAACTGTGAAGATGGACAAGCATGTTAGCCAATCATATTCAGTAATGCCACAGCCCTGTTGGTTGTGGCATTACTATGATTGGCTGCTGTCCATCGTGATGCCTATGTCATGTATGACAGGCAAGGCTGTATATAAGGCTTGCGCCCACCATTTTGGGCACATTCCTGTGACGATCTGAGCTAGTGCAGGGCGAGTAGGGAGACTTGGAGCAGATCCTAGCTAGGGAGTGTCAGTGAGTGTAGGAAACCCACCTCAAGATTCCTCACATTTAACCCAAACAGCTAATAACCCAAATAGTTAATAAAAAAAATCCTCTTCCTTCCGACGTAGTCCCAAACGCGGTGTCAGCTCTTCTACTTCCCTCTACATATACAAATAAAGTCTGTGGAGCCTCGGTTAGGAGTCTCAAACACAGAACTTGCCCAGGGGGCAATGTGCCTAGGAATTCACTGTGTTTGAGCGCTTTTGCCAGCTGCCCGCAGTGTTTCTTGGACTGGTCTCCCTGAGATCAGTGAATACTTTGCAAACTTCCCTCTACATAGACACACATGTCTATCCAGAGGGACAGCAGGCTGAGAAATGTCTTTGGGTTCACCTCAGGTGAACCTTGCTGTCAAAGCCCGAATCTCTGCTGCAGGCTCCGGAGATTGCCGAGTGAGGACAGCAGTCCGTTTTCCTAAAAAAAAAATTATTTTTTTTTAATATTCTTTAAAAGCCGGCGGCTTTTTGCTCTGGCTTTTAAAGAATAAAATGGGGAATTGCAGGTTTTTCCTCTGCTGCCAGACCCCTTATAGGGTCCAGCAGCACAGGAATCGCTGCAATACTCGCTTCCCCATTCATTAACATTGGACTTGCTAGACTCACAACGAGTAGCGAGTTTCCGACTCGGACTCGTTAGAGTCTAGCGATTCCGATTATTTTAGGATTCGCCCATCCCTAGTGCACACTAATGGGGTGAAGGAAGGAAAGCTATTCAGTCAACAGCCATCAAAGGCGTACATTAACTCAGAGAGGTTGTGTCCATTTCTTAATTTGTATAAATTTAAAAGTTCTTGTAAAAAAACAAGCAATTTTGTAATGCAAATGATAATTGTTTATTGTCTCTCTCGTATAAAGGATAGGAAAAGAAAGAACAAAGAGCGCCAGGATCTAAATGTAACTAAGTGCAAAATATGTAATATTGCACTCACCTATTGGAGGCCTTTTGCATATTGATCCTTATGGATCTCTGTAGTAGGTTCTTTCCAAGTTCCACCGTCCACCTGCTGCAAACCTCCTGGCTGCTACTGGGAGCCCCATTGGCGCCATCACAGGTAGATAATGGATGCATGAAATTCTTTCAGGTTAAGTGCGCGCGCAGTAATCAGTGGCACAGGTAGTATTATTTCCAGGATAGTCTTTATTTTAGCACACACGCAACACGTTTCGACTTAGACAGTCTTAATCAGCCTGAATCACATAGGCTAATAGTAATATTCCAACACCGTTTGCTGTCATCTACATTTGCTAAACTCATTCTAACAGTGCATGTTAAATATACCTGTGTTTGCTGCAATGATCTCCATTGTGATATCAGCCTGAATCACATAGGCTAATGGTAATATTCCATCTCTGCATTTATTATAAAGTTTCCTGTGTCATCTGTATGGATTACATTCCTCACTCACCAGTATATGACCATTTGCCACATTGTAAATGTTATCTTGTTGGAGGTGTGATAGTGTGGAGGAAGTCTTGTCTAATGTCTGTGGCCTTTCATAATCTTTTTCACCCCTGCTGTTTCTTGTAGCTGTTAATTACCTGAAGCCTTGTGACTTCCCACAATCCCCATCACCTGATTCTGTAGTATGTCCTATAAATTTAGTTCATTCCTAAGGGGTACACGTGTGGGGGGCTTTCACGTGTGGCATCTCATGCAAAGTGGCATTGAATGCTAAGTGGATGCAGTTACTTCATGGTTAGTTAGGGCAGGACTCAGGTAAGCCACTCTATTTAAAAGGGAGAAGAGGAGAGGGAGGGGGAAGAAGAAGGAAAAAAAAAAAAGAAGAGATTTTTTTTCTTTCCCATCACCATGTCCTTTACTTCAATATCTATTGTTCTATGTGCTTTTGCACTTTACCTTCACCGCCCCATCCCCCCTCCATCACCCTACATCCACATAAACTCCTGTCTCTTTCCTTCTACTTTATTGAACTCCCATACTCTGTTCACCATAGTGAATAATCTCGGACCACCATGCTCCAGGGTATTGCACCAAAAACAAAGTCACCAACACAAAAACTGTTTGCCTTTCCTCTTTTTACTGCTGCTTCTGTCAGGGGACATCTCTCCAAATCCTGGTCCACCCTCCACCAACTTCTACCCCTCTCCCACCACACATAGAAACCCCACCAACCTAATAAACATTACCTGCACACCTTCATCGCTCTCTTTTAATTGTGCTCTCTGGAATCCACAGTCTGCATGTGACAAACTTCCACTCATTCATAACTACTTTCTCACTAACTTCCTTAATCTGCTGGCCCTCACTGAAACCTGGATCCAGGATTTAGACACAGTGTCCCCAGCCACTATTTCTTATGGCGGCTTGCATTTCTCTCATTCCCCAAGACCTGGGAACAGACATGGTGGTGGAGTTGGCTTACTCCTGTCCCCACAATGTACTTTCCAGGTCATCCCCCCAGCTCCATCACTCTCATTCCCCTCTTTTGAGGTCCACACTATTAGGCTCTTCCATCCCCTCCCCCTTAGAGTAGCGGTGGTATACCGCCCCCCAGGGTCACCCACCCAATTCCTCGACCATTTCTCCGCATGGATGCCGCATTTCATGTCCTCAGAATTACCAACCCTTATTCTGGGAGACTGCAGCATCCCTACAAACAGCCCCATCTCCTCATCTGCATTTCAGCTCCTGTCTCTAACCAAATCTCTTGGCCTCTCTCAACTCTCAACCTCAATGACACACAAGGATGGTAACACCCTTGACCTGATCTTTGTCCGGCTCTGCTCAACCTCCTCCTTAGATAATTCAGAACTCCCCTCTCTGACCACAACATTCTCTCCTTCACACTCACTAACCCTCGCCCACCCCAGCACATTTCTACATATCACAGATTCAGAAATCTACAGGCCATAAACCCTCACACATTCACAGACTCTCTACACTCATCACTGTCCCCAATCTCCTCATTCTCCTGTCCCGATCTGGCAGTCAATCACTTAAATGACTCTCTCAGAAGGACCCTGGACCAAATAGCACCCCTCACCCTCAAAACCTCCAAACACCAAGTAAAACAGCCCTGGCTCACATCACAAACTCGATTCCTCCAGCGATGCTCTAGGAGTGCTGAACGTCTATGAAGGAAAAGCCGCACTCCAGAAAACTTCATTCACTATAAATTTATGCTTAGAACTTACAATTCTGCCCTTCACCTTGCCAAACAAACCTACTTCACCACTTTGATTTCCTCACTATCCAACAACCTAAAAAAACACTTTGACACCTTTCACTCTCTCCTCAGTCCTAAAGTGCAGGCCCCTATCACTGACCTCTGTGCTGATGACCTGGCTTCCCACTTCACAGAGAAAATAGAAAACATCCATCAGGAAATCAACTCCCAACCTCAAATTGCTGTTCCCCTACCTCTCCCCACATTTCCTCCGGCTCACTCTCTACTTTTGACCCTGGTCACAGAAGAAGAATCTCCAGGCTCCTCTTTTCCTCTCGTCCCACCACATACACTGCTGACCCTATCCCCTCACACCTACTCCAGTCTCTCTCTCCGGTGGTCACGACTCACCTAATCAAAATCTTCAAAATCTCCCTTTCTTCTGGCGTCTTCCCCTCCTCCTTCAAACACTCTATCATCACTCCTTTATTAAAGAAATCTTCTCTCGACCCTTCCTGCACAAACAACTACAGACCAGTTTCCAATCTCCTCTTCATCGCTAAACTCCTGGAGCGCCTGGTCTACTCCCGCCTCACTCATTACCTCTCCACTCACTCTCTTCTTGACCCATTACAGTCTGGTTTCCGCCCCCTATATTCTACATAAACTGCTCTCACCAAAGTGACCAATGACCTTCTGATGGCAATACGTAATGGTCACCACTCTCTGCTTATCCTTCTTGATCTCTCTGCAGCCTTTAACACTGTTGACCACCATCTCCTACTCTCCATGCTGTACTCCATCGGCATCAAGGACACTGCTCTCTCCTGGTTCTCTTCCTATCTTTCTGACCACTCTTTCAGTGTATCAGTTGCTGGTTCCACTTCCTCCCCTCTTCCTTTCACTATTGGAGTCCCTCAGGGTTCAGTCCTTGGACTTCTTCTCTTCTCACTCTACACAGCCCCGATTGGACAGACCATCAGCAGATTTGGCTTTCAGTACCATATTTATGCTGATGACACACAATATACACTTCTTCCCCTGACCTTACTCCTGCTCTAATAAAGAACACCAATGACTGTCTAACCGCAGTTTCCAATATCATGTCCGCTCTCTACCTGAAACTTAATCTTTCCAAAACTGAACTACTTCTGGTCCTGCCCTCCACTAACCTCCCTAAATATGACATCTCTCTCTCAGTGTGCGGCACCACAGTTGTGTCTAGTCAGCAGGCTCGCTGTCTGGGTGTTATGTTTGACTCTGACTTTCCTTCACCCCATATATACAATCTCTCGGCCGCTCTTGCCGCTTGCATCTTGAAAAACATCTCCAGAATTCGCCCCTTTGTCACCTTGGAAACCACAAAAACCCTCACTGTGGCCCTGATTCACTTCCCGCCTTGACTATTGTAATTCTCTCTTAGTTGGCCTCCCCCGCACTAGGCTGTCCCCTCTCCAGTCCATCCTTAATGCAGCAGCCAGGATTACCTATCTAGCTAATCGTTACTCAGACCCTTCTGCTCTATGCCAGTCATTACACTGGCTGCCTATACACTATAGGATCCATTTCAAACTGCTTGTTCTCACCCACAAAGCTCTTCACAGTGCAGCACCCCCATACATCCCTCCCTCATCTCTGTCTATCACCCCACCCGTTCTCTTCACTCTGGAAGTGACTTTAGACTCCTTCTGCATTAATCCGAACCTCCCACTCCCGGCTCCAAGACTTCTCCCGAGCCAGCACCAATTCTTTGGAATGCTCTACCCCAAGAAATTACATAGTTTTAGGTGATCCCTAAAAACACATCTTTTTAGGGCGGCCTATCATGATCCCTAGTCAGATCTAGACATAGCCTATCCGCTCCGTCTCAAGTGGATCACAAATAATGGGTTGTGGCCACTTATTCTGCTCCTATCTGTTCCACATCTCCTCAAGTTCACTAAATTATCATTGTAAATAAGCACCTGTACCTTGTCACCCCCCACCTCATTGTTAGATTGTTAGCTCTTATGAGCAGGGTTGCCATTTTTTGCTGTAATTATTGTATTATATTATGTATTGTATTGTATTGTTTTTGGCATTGTATTGTATTTTCTAATTGTTTCTTATGATTGTTTAAATGTGAACTTTGTATTGTGAAGCGCTGCGGAATATGTTGGCGCTATATAAATAAAAATTATTATTATTATTATTCATCAGGTATATTATAGAGATACAATATACCTTATAAAGACTGTCTTTAAGTCGAAATGCGTTGTATGTGTGCTAACATAAAGACTATCCTAGAACTAATACTACCTGTGCCACTGATTACTGGGAGCGCACTTAACCTGGAAGAATTTCCTGTATCCATAATTGTGTATTGAAGACAAAAGAGGTAAGGTGATAGTGCTACCAAAGGATTATCCATGTGAGACCCACAGTACAAAAATGTTGATTCATTAAGAAGAAAATTTCACTAAAAGGATGTACTAAAAAAAATAAATGTTTTTTTAATTAATCAATCAACATTTTTGTACTACATTTCTCACTTGGATAATCCATTGGTAGCACAATCACCTTACTTGTTTTGTCTTTGCATTTGTGTCTGCATTGGATGATCTCCAGCAGCAAATAATGTATGCAGCAAACCAGCTTTTGGATTCCCAGGACCCCCTACTTACTCTATCAGTCTCCAAGCGAGACACTGCATTTGGGCTTGTGTAAAGCCCTTGTAATGGGGACTTTCCATTCACTACTATCCACACTCACGCAGCGTCCGCAGCCGATAGAATGACCACAGATACAGGTCTCGGGGATGACATCTGCTTTACTTCAGCAGAACGGTGAAATATAACATGGAATACATTCTTTATGATTCACGTGGGTAGTCCACAGCAAATACAATACAGATCAGGGTTAGATATTGACACAGAATTAAGGTCCTCGAGCTTTAAGACCCAGCATTATTTAGAGGTAGTATTTCTAGGTAATTATAAAAGAGTTCAAATTATTTTGGTGACATAAAGCAGAAGAGTAGAAATATGGTAAGAGTAATACACACCTGGAATCCTGTATTAATTTCACAGCTGGTCACGGCACGTGCAGAGAAAAATATATGAAGTAAATAACGCGGTGAGGCAGGAGACCCTCAAATTCCACAACACGTGTGCAATAGGTTCTTCTGTACCTTTGGTACGACCTACTACTAGAAAAACATGGGTTAATCTGGACAGCGAGGACACAGGGTTGAAATTCTTTAGCCATCTTGGCTGTAGAAATAAGATAAAGATCCAAGGCATTAGGTCTGGCTGTAAATTGTGAGATGAAGGGAAAGGTGAACTTCCAGGCATGAGGCCTTGAAGTAGCAAGGAGAGCCCTCACATGAGGTCTGCTCTGTCTGGCATTCTCTTCCGGACTGGGGACTTTCCAGCTCTTATCCAGACTAGGCGGAAATTGGAATAGCTCCACCTGCTGCCCTTAGGCAAGATCCCCTATAAATACTGGTGCTGGGGGCCGAGTTAGTTGGAGTGTGCAGACGCTACAAGAGCTGTGAAGACGTACTGGTGGTCGGAGCTGCGTTAGGCCTGAGCCAGTTACACTGAACAGCCTTCGAGTAGTCCTGCAAGGCCCAAGAGTGGAGTCAGAAGGCGAGGAGAACAAAAAGAGCACAGTGGGAACCGAGGAGCCTGTGTTAGGTTCACCCAAACAACACACCAGACACCGGAGTCCTAGTCTACTGGAGAGCATCTGGCCCAATAGAGAACACCAGTATACCGTGGAGACTTCAATCTCCTGGACATCTGCGCTTTCACTCACCAGGAAGCCATGCACCGCGAAGAGAGGAACATCGGTAGTCCTTCGAGGGTTTCCTGACGACAGCACAGATGGAGAGAGAGAGCAGAGGAGGCCAGCCAAGTTACACACGGGGCAGGGGCTTCACATACACGGGAAAAGAGACAAGGAGGCCTTATACCCACTCGCTGTGAAGACCCAGAAGTGCATCCTGAACACCCGGCAGTGCTCTGGACATTTACCTGCATCAACACCAGTAAAAGGTAAAGAACAACCAGTGGTGTGTGTGTCAGTTCTTTACCCGCGTCCCTGTCATCCACAGAGACTCTCCCGTTATCCAACAGCCAGGCCAAATCCCTGCTCCATCCCCTATCTTCATAACCAAATGCCCAGGGATCCAGCTCCACCTGTGGGAATCTTCAACACCTAGCTGCTCATCCATTGCCCTTGGAGGCCCTACGCAGCGCTGGTGCAGTCACCAGATAACACAGGTGGCGTCACGATAAACTTAAAAACATTTATTCCCTTTTCAACTACCCCTTTTCAGTAGACCACAAGGGCCACGGATCTGGGCCGGCCACCAGTGGCATCCCTACCACAGCAGAGGGCCCAGATACCCGAGTCCCCATACCCTGGGCTAGTCATGTAGTGCACATGCTGCAAGAATTCAGCGGCTTGCAGTCACCTAGAGGGACTACAGACTTTCATCTCAAACTCTGGCTAGCCCTTTAATTAAGCCTTGTAGCCCAATCCTAACAGTGTTGGGAAAAAGATGGTGTGTCACGGTCCGCGCTGCTTCTGTGTTCAAATAATTCACCAAGGAGCCAATCCCTGAGGAAGGCGCCGGGAGTGGCGTTGAAACGCGTAGGAGGAATAAAGAGGATGGAAAGCTGATTGGCTCCTTGGTGAATTATTTGAACACAGAAGCAGCGCGGACCGTGACACACCATCTTTTTCCCATCACCTTCTTGGAATATACCGCTATCCAGTGGTAGGTGGAGGTCCAGCAGCAGCTTGGAACATTGATTCCTACACGCCTTCAAACCAGTTGTGGGGGCCACAACTGGACCAGGTGAGCGGCTACACAGCACCACCGTTTTTATACAGTGTCACTAGTGATAGGGCACTATTGCGCCTCTTCCCGCCCCCCTCTTTATATTTTGCAATCCTAACAGTGTGTAATATATTCACTGTTAGGATTCAGCTGTTACTGGTCCCACCATCATCACCTGGTCACTCCACGCGTGCAATTTTCAGTCTTATGATCATGTGAAAGCTTTTCCTTCTGCTTCTTTTAATTTCACTGAACATGGAGAGAATTAGATAGAGAAACTCTTTAGAACATGACTATAAGTGTGAAAATCACATATGAATGAGTGGTCATATGATGACTACTCAGACATCTTGGGGGGAGTCGCCAACAGAATCCTTTTCCCGGGTCCCAGAAAGCCTAGATATACCTCTGCCCCACATAGTAATGACTTGTCACTGTGGTAAGTGATTTGGATGAGATGTGATCACTACAGTAGTTATGTAGGAAGGTCCAAGCCTTGTATTATATAGAGCTGTTACTCTGCAGGAGCCCTTGTTAATATTTTTCCCAGCACTTCCATTAGTCATGAACTAACTCTGTATCCAAATTTTTCTTGTAAGAAGCTAACACTTTTAATGTTTATGCAGAAATCTAATGTTTATGAGCATGTTCGTCATAAAAACAGTGCGTCCTACGTGTGTTCCTTTGTGGTTGTTTAAAATCATATTTGTACTTTTTGACTTGTTTTTTAGGTTTAGTCATTCTGCGCCGCAGCCATCGTGCCCTGTGTGATTGCAGGATTTAGGTCATTGAATGCCATCACAGAAATCAGTGCTGGGTTACGCTCTGCCATCTAATAAATGATGTATGTCGGCCTCACCCTAATGTGCTCACCATCATGGTAGCACATTATAGTAGGTTGCAGTGTAGCTCTGGATTACTGTTTTATATACACCCTCTTGCTTACTTGGGAACTTCATGTTTCCCGTGGAGATGATGACTTAGTTGTTGTTCTTAAGCTGGAAATTCCCTGCTAAGAATAATTTAGATTGTGACAAAAAAAGAAAACATCAGAATAATAAAAAAGAATCATCTCCAAAATGACATAAATATTTTCTTTGAAGAGGATTGTGTGAAATAGAACATAAACTGCAATATCCTGACCAGGGCCGTATTTGCACTAGGCACGTGGAGCATGTGCCTAGGGCGCCAGTTATCAGGGGGTGCTGTAAGGGGACAAAATGCCGAATGCCCGCGCTGCCACCAAGAATCACCAGGAAACAAAGAGTTAACTGGCAGATTTTTCTTTTATCTATCCTACGCGTTTCAGAGCCTCTATCCGAGCTCCTTCCTCAGGGAACATCAAGTTGTTCCCTGAGGAAGGAGCTCGGATAGAGGCTCTGAAACGCGTAGGATAGAATAAAAGAAAAATCTGCCCAGTTAACTCTTTGTTTCCTGGTGATTCTTGGTGGCAGCGCGGGCATTCCGGCATTTTGTCCCATTACAGCATTCCTGTTTCCACGTTCATCGTGAAGGTGCGGCCCTGCAGCAGCCATTCTACAAGCCATCTTTCAGGCGTTTATACCGGTTGTGGGTGACACAACTGAACCAGGTGAGCAGTTCCTGATATTTACCGCTATAACCCTTTGTAAAAAGGATAAGACCCTATGCGCATTTATCTCACGTTTACAAGTTATCAGGGGGTGGCACCAGGAGCAAGATTTAAGATAAAATATTTTTTTTAAATCTCCCTCCTCCAAACTCTGCACAACAGTTTATAATTTAAAGGTACGGTAGGTTAATTTTAACAGTGAGAGATACAATATCAAAAATAAAATCCAGAAAATTACATTGTGTAAATGTATTTGCATCTTGCAGAGATAAATAAGTATTTGATCCATCTGGCAAACAAGGCCAAATACTTGGTGGCAAAACCCTTATTGGCAAGCACAGCAGTCAGACGTTTCTTGTAATCAAACGAAAAGGTGAACCGGCATCCTTCTTCCTTTTTAATCCTTTATTTGATTAGAATAAAAACATCAGGAAACATGTACAGAGGTTGAACGCTGGACTTGTTTTGAGGGGGAACCCTCTAAATCTGAAGATTAAGAGGGTTCCCCCTCAAAACGCATCCAGCATTCAACCCCTCTTTTTATTGTAATCAAATAAAGGAGTAAAATGGAAGAAGGATGCCGGTTCACTTTTTCTTTTGAGTATTACTTGGATGGACACCGACCATTGCATCGGCTCCAGAGTCCAGTGAGTACTAAGTGAGGTGCTGCTTCCCCCTTCCCTCAGCTTGGGAGACGTTTCTTGTAGTTGATGATGTTTGCTCCCATGTCAGGAGGAATTTTTGTCCACTCCTCTTTGCAGATCATCTCTAAATCATTAAGATTTTGAGGCTGTTGCTTGGAAACTTAGAGCATCATTCCACTTCAAAAAAAATTTATGGGATTACTGTCTTGAGACTGGCTAGGCCACTCCATCACTTTAATGTGCTTCTTTTTGAGCTTCAGATGGGCGGCACATGTACCTTCTTGAGCAGTGGAATTTTGCAGACACTGCAGGATTTTAATGCATTATGATGTAATGTGTTACCAATGATTTTCTTGGTGACAGTGGTCCCAGTTGCCTTGAGATCTTTAACAAGTTCCCCCCGTGTAGTTTTAGGCTGATCTCTTACCTTCCTCATGATTCTGGATACCCCACGAGGTGAGATTTTACATGGAGCCCCAGATCGATGTCGATTGCAATCATTTTGTATTTCTTCCACTTTCTTACTATTGCACCAAAAGTTCTCTCCTTCTCGCCCAGTGTCTTACTTATGGTTATGTAGCCCATTCCAGCCTTGTACAGGTCTAGGATCTTTTCCCTGACATCCTTAGAAAACTCTTTGGTCTTGTCCATGTTGTAGAGGTGAGAGTCTGACTGATTGAGTGTATGGACAGGTGACAATTTAATAACAATAAAAAGCAGAGAGAGAGAGATGAGAAAGCGCAGACTCTAAATGTAGCAATTCGATTCGGATGTATGCTGAAAGGAATGCTATTGCACTCACCGATTTGGTGTCTTTATGATCTCTTTTATAGTTCTACTGTGTGGATCTTTTGTTGTTTCCTTCCTTTCCCAGTCTGCAGCACAGTCCTGGGCACTCATGGAAGCACTCAAGGTATTTGCGAAATCCCCGCGAAACAGTGCCGTCGTCTGCCTCCACCACCCCCTCCCCACTTGTGATGTAACCCGCAAAGGTTATTAAACAGAGCCACAAGTAAACCGGTGAGTGCTGTCTTTTTTCTACGATACAGGTCTTCACAATCCGTTTATGACTGAGCAACACCAGTAGTCAGTGCAAACCAAAGGTTTTTTAGGCAGGACCTAACCGGTCCGTAAACAGGTATCTGGTAGCAATAGTGCCGGGCGAGCTCTCTCTCTTTTTTCATATGTAATACATGATACCTAAGGGTGCGTGCACACAATCAGTATGCGCAGCAGTTTGGATGCAGCGTCTTGCCACAGCGTCCAAAACGCTGCATAGTACAGTATAAGCATAATGGATGGATTTCAAGAAATCCCATCCTCACTATGCTTAACTCGACCGCAGCGATCTTTTAGCTGTGGTGCAGGTTGCCAGCATTCTGCTCCTCCTCCGCATGTTCATTTCCATTGAGTGACTGCAGGGAGAAGCCACCCCGCACCCACCGCACATGGTGAGTGCAGGGCGGTTGCAGTCTCCCTGCGGCCACCCGCAGCTTCACTCAGGTCCAAAGGAGCTGCGTCCAACACGTAGCTCCTCTGGACCATGAACACCCGCCTAAGGGAGACTCATAAGAGCTGAAACACGTTGTATGCTGTATAAAGTAAATTTGGTTTTGGAAATACTGTATATAGGGATGAGCGAGTACTGAAATAGTCGGACTCGCTATGTGATACTCGGTACTCGTTACAAATATAGCGAGTACAATGTAAGTCAATGGGGGAAGCGAGTAATGTGAGTAATTCCTCTGCTGCCAGACCCTATAAACAGAACCTCCACCAGAGATGTAGCAGAGCTGTGCACCCGTGGGAAAGTTCATGTGAGTTAATGCAGGCAAGCTTGAACTCACATGAACCCTGCCAGCACTGCGCTACTTCAAATGAACAGCTGACCTGAATCAGCTGTTCATTTGAAACTACAGGCGGGAAAGCCGGCAGTGAGACTTCACCGCCGACTTTCCAGGTCTGTGCTGTGCTCCCCGCTCACTGATGCCCCCTCCCCGCTCACTGATGACCCCTCCCCACCTGATCCTAAGTTAGGACCGGGTCTTGAGCGCAGCACCAGGCAGCGGGGAGGGGGCATCAGTGAGCGGGGAGCGCAGCACAGACAGGGAAAGCTGGCGGCAAAATCTTCTCACTGCCAGCTTCCCCGTCCGGCTCCTGCGCTCCACACTCACTGGTGCTGCAATTCCCACCCGGTGCTAACTTAGGATCGGGTGGGGGGGGAGCGGAGGATCCCGCTGTCAGGCTACGGGAAAGTGAGTAGGGGGCTTAATGATTGTTTAAAACCTGGCGGCTTTTTACCGCCAGCTTTTAAACAATCATGTGGCCATTGCAGCCTTTTCCTCTGCTGCCAGACCTCTTTATAGGGTCTGGCAGCAGAGAGAATTACTCACATTTCCCATTGACTTACATTGTACTTGTTAACTTGCGAGTAATCGCAAGGATACTTGCAGAGTAACGAGTAGCCCGAGTACCGTACTATTCGACGAGTACCGAATAGTAACGAGTATACTCGCTCATCCCTAACTGTATACCATCGTCTCCTACCTATTGTGCACTGGGAGCGCATACTGCCTGAAGAATAATTCTATATACAGGTGACAATTTAAGATAGCTGCCTTTAATGAAGGTGACAAATTGATTAGGAGCATCTAACTGGTCTATAACAACCAGAATGCCTAATAGTTTGTAGGGGATCAAATAGTTATTTTCCTCTGCAAAATACAAATACATTTGTATAATTTAGACAATATGATTTTCTGGATTTTATTTTTGATATTCTATTTCTCACTGTGAAAATTAACCCACCCTTAAAATTATAGACTGTTCATGTCTTTGGCCAGGGTCACATTTGCGGTTGGACCCTGGCCTGCCGGATTCCGGTTTCAACTTAGAAATTTTTCCAGCACCGCATAGCGTTACCGCTATGCGGTGCTGGAAAACGCTGCCCTTAGTTACCCGGTGTTTACCTGCACGACCTGTCACACAGGCAGCGGCTCGGAGTGCGGTTTACAGCGCCGCACAGGAAACGTTGCAGACACGGTTTCCTGTGCGGCGCTGTAAAACGCCCTCCGAGCCGCTGCCTGTGTGACAGGTCGTGCAGGTAAACACCGGGTAACTAAGGGTAGCGTTTTCCAGCACCGCATAGCGGTAACGCTATGCGGTGCTGGAAAAATTTCTAAGTTAATACCGGAATCCGGCAGGCTAGTGGTACAACGCTAATGTGACCCTAGCCGTTGTCAGTGGGCAAACTTACAAAATCAGCAAGGGATCAAATACTTATTTCCTTCACTGTATATAGTACAAAAACAATGTAAATGCAAACAAATGTATGTATACAAGTGGCTGCACTACTGATATAAATTCTTTTTGTTCCATATTCCTCTGGAGTGCCAAGTTTCTACTATAATATTCTGATAGGCTGCTGGATTCTGACCAGTCAATCTGGAAACCCATTTACCCCCAACATCCCAAAACAAAATTACATTCTACGCAAAATACACACAAAACAATAATTTTAGAACTCCACTAACATGCCCATATAAAGAATAAGAGTAGCCCTCACCGGATCCCTGCCGACACTTCTTTATTTCAAATCGCTAAACACGAGACATGGAGACATGGGGTAGGAGGGAGGATGGAAGGGTGCAGCTGTGCTGGGTGAGAAAATGGCTAGAAGGCTGGAGGAGTGTTTAAACTAGGGATTGGGGGGAGGGTATTCATTGTTCAGGAGGGGATGATAGTGTAAATAGTAACCTGGGCACAAGTAATAAAATTGGGGTTGGCATGGGGGGCGGGGTTAGAACAGTCAATATAGTAGGAAGGAATAGAGGTAAAGAGAGATGCATAAAGTGCATGTACACTAATGCCAGAAGCCTCACCAACAAAATGGAGGAATTGGAATTGATTTTGTTGGAAAATAATTATGACATGGTGGGGATTTCGGAGACTTGGCTGGACGAGAGCAGTGACTGGGCTGTTAATTTACAGGGCTATTGTCTATTCAGAAATGACCGTACAAATAAGCGAGGGGGAGGTGTCTGTTTATATATAAAATCATCCTTAAAACCCAACCTTCGTGATAATATATGTGAATCTAATGAAAATCCCTGTGGCTGGAGATAAGGGGAGGGGGAAAAATAATAAATTACTGATAGGGCTTTGTTATAAGTCCCCAACAATAATGGAAGTGGAGGAGAATATCCTCATAAAGCAAATAGATGAAGCAGCGACTCAGGGAGAAGTCAGTATTATGGGGGACTTCAACTACCCTGAAATACATTGGAGTAAGGTGATTCCCTGTAGGGTATATATAAAAAACAAACATGCGGCGCCAATCTCAGCGCGTTACCAATGTAACTCTCTGGTGCCCTTTTAATGAAGTTTTATGCACTCACCTCTTGCCATAAAACTTCAAGCATATGGTTTTTCCAAAGCCTCCTCACGCTTTGGATATTTTATCCGGGTCTGCTGCTCGCCTTGAAAAAAAAAAAAAAAAAAAAAAGCACTTTTTAAAAACATTGCATTTTTAAAAACATTGCAATTTTAAATTTTTTTTTCTTGTTTTTTGTTAACTTTTATGTAATTTAAGATTTTTGTGACTAGTAATTTTATTGATAAATGTTCTTAGTAGTTTTTTAGCGTAGTGATTGCTGTTTGTGGGTGTTTGTTTTTACTATGTAATGAAGCACTATAGCTGAAGCGGACAATGAGACTGATTGGACAGGTGTGGTTATACCCACACCCTCATGTCATTACCTAGCAAGCTGTAATTATCTTTTACCTATAAAGCAAAGTGTCAGATGTATTTTTATTTAGATACCTGAGGAAGGCGGTTGTCTCCGCCGAAACGCGTTGTATCCGTTTTTTATATTCTCGCATGTTTTGAGGAATAAAAATTTTTTGTGGACAAGAAGTTCTTAAAATCATTACCACGGGGAGCGCGGCCACTATAGAATTGGATCACTTCCTACTGAAATACATTGGGGATCAGAAACCTGCAGTTCCAGCAAAGGTAATTGGTTTTTGACAACTATGAGAGACAATTACCTTTCACAACCGGTTCAGGACCCAACAAGAAGTGGGGCACTGCTGGACCTAATATTAACCCACAGGCCAGACCGCATATCAAATATACGGGTTGGAGATCACTTGGGTAATAGTGATCATAAAATAATAAGTTTTCAAGTATCCTTTAATAAGATGTGTAGTAGAGGGGCTACAAGGCACCTAAACTTCAGGAAGGCAAATTCCCAACGGTTGAGAGATGATCTTAGTGCAATAAACTGGGACGATATCCTGAGACATAAAAGTACACAAAGCAAGTGGGAGACGTTTATTAGCATCCTGAATAGGGCCTGTGCACAATATATACCCTATGGGAATAAGTATGCTAGAAATAGGAGGAAACCACTATGGCTAAATAAGGCTGTAATGGGCACAATAAATGACAAAAAGAAAGCATTTAGGGAATTAAAGCAAGTAGGTAGTTATGAGGCATTAAATAAATACAGAAAATTAAATAACATTTGTAAAAAGCAAATCAAGGCAGCAAAGATTGAGACAGAGAGACTCATTGCCAGAGAAAGTAAAAATAATCCCAAAATATTTTTTAACTACATAAATAGTAAGAAACTAAAAAATGATTGTGTTGGCCCCTTTAAAAATAATCTGGGTGAAATGGTGGATGAGGATGAGGAATAAGCCAATATGCTAAATGACTTTTTTTCAACAGTATTTACACAAGAAAATTCCATGACAGACAATATGATCAGTGATAACAAAAACTGTCAATTAAAGGATACACCCCAGAGTGCTGCAGGAATTAAGTACTGTCATAGATAGACCATTATTTTTAATCTTTAAAGATTCCATAATAACAGTGTCTGTATGACAGGACTGGCGTATAGCAAATGTGGTGCCAATATTCAAAAAGGGAACAAAAACTGAACTTGGAAATTATAGGCCAGTAAGCTTAACCTCTACTGTGGGTAAAATCCTAGAGGGTTTTCTAAGAGATGCTATACTGGAGTATCTGAAGAAAAATAACGTCATGACCCAATCTCAACATGGGTTTACGAGGGACCGTTCCTGTCAAACTAATCTGATAAGCTTCTATGAAGAAGTAAGTTCTGGACTGGACCAAAGAAATGCAGTGGATGTGGTGTATATGGACTTTTCAAAAGGTTTTGATTCGGTGCCACACAAAAGGTTGATACATAAAATGAGAGCAATGGGGATAGGGTAAAATATGTGTAAGTGGGATTAAAAACTGGCTTAGCGATAGGAAACAAAGGGTGGTCATTAATGGAACACACTCAGAATGGGTCACAATTAACAGTGGTGTACCACAGGGGTAAGTATTGGGCCCGCTTCTTTTTAATATATTTATTAATGACCTTGAAGGGGGCATACAGAGTAGAGTCTCAATATTTGCAGATGACACTAAACTCTGCAGGGTAATCTATACAGAGGAGGACAATTTTATATTACAGGAGGATTTATGTAAACTAGAAGCTTGGGCTGATAAATGGCAAATGAGCTTTAATGGGGATAAATGTAAGGTCATGCACTTGGGCAGAGGAAACAAAAGGTATAATTATGTGCTTAATTGTAAAACACTGGGCAAAACTGTCACTGAAAAAGACCTGGGTGTATGGGTAGATGACAAACTCACATTTAGTGGCCAGTGTCAGGCAGCTGCTGCAAAGGCAAATAAAATAATGGGATGCATTAAAAGAGGCATAGATGCTCATGAGGAGAACATAATTTTACCTCTATACAAGTCACTAGTGCGACCACACTTAGAATACGTGTACAATTCTGGTCTCCGGTGTATAAGAAAGACATAGCGAACTAAGCGGGTCCAGAAAAAGAGCGATCAAGTTTATTAGAGGACTGAGGGGTCTGCCATACCAAGACAGGTTATTAAACTTGGGTTATTTAGCTTGGAAAAACGAAGGCTTAGGGGTGTTCTTATAATAATGTATAAATATATGAGGGGACGAGTAAGAGAACTTTCTAATGATCTCTTTACTCTTAGGCCTGAGACTGGGACAAGGGGCATCCTCTACGTCTGCAGGAAAGAAGGTTTAATCATAATCACAGACGCGGATTCTTTACTGTAAGAGCAGTGAGACTATGGAACTCTCTGCCACATGTGTTGTAATGAGTGACTCATGCTAACATTTAAGAAGGGCCTGGATGCCTTTCTTGAAAACTATAATATTTGCAGTTATTTCATACTAGATCCTTTGATAGGGCGCTGATCCAGGGAATTAGTCTGATTGCCGTATCTGGAGTCAGGAAGGAATTTTTTTCCCCCAATGTGGAGCTAGTGTTGCCACATGGGTTTGTTTTGCCTTCCTCTGGATCAACATGTTAGGCTATAGGGTTGAACTAGATGGACTTAAAGTCTTCCTTCAACCTTCAAAACTATGTTACTATGTTACTATGTTTCCGGGTCTACATGTTTAGCGTTTCGAAATAAAGAAGTGTCGTCAGGAGTCCGGTGAAGGCTACTCTTTTTCTTTATATGTGGATAAATCTGAACTGTACCTCTGGAGTATACGCGAGGAAACATCCCTGCCCCCAGCCCACCCCTGAACATAAGTGCCGCCTCTAAAACTGAGCATAGTGGTATCTGTTGACCCCTGAAGACGCGTAACTAATAGTGGTGCCCAACTGTTTCTTTTGCGTAACATGCAACATGAGTCAAGGTTCTTTGTTGTCTTAGACGTCCCTACACTAATGTGCAGGAGCAGGAAAGACAATGGGCAATGACAGGAGTAATGTGTGCTGGGAAATCAGAGAAAAGGAGGTTCCCATGCCTATTGTGCAAACAGAATTATAATGAAAAAGAACTGCCTTTTTGAAATACAGTATTAGACTAGTATGTGCACCAAAAGCAATTTTACCTTATTGTGACGGATAAATGTAGGAAGACGTGTTTTTCTACTAATAGGAGTTGGAACAATAGATGAAGGGATTCAGCACCTGAATAAAATCCACTCTATTTAAATTCCATAAAATAAATATAAAAACACAAAAATCATGGGTTAAAGGAGAGACCCCTTACTCGTAGGCTCACCAAACTAAACATATAAGGCCGGTTTCACACCACGGTTTGAAGTTGTCAGGTAGTGTCCAGTGTTGCACCCCAGGGGTCATGTGCCACAGTAACACCACCACGAAGGGTTAACTCCCCACACAACCCACAACACTACACTAGCGCCTCCAAGGCCAGAAGGGGGAGCTAAAGCTGCTTCACTATATATTCTGGCATGGAGAGGAAGTGGCAGTTAGTTAGTGAGTTAGTTAGTTCAGTTCCTGAGAGGACTGAGGGAAAGGACCTGGGTGTAAAAGGGCTGTGTTAGGCTCACCCCATGGTCCACTGTCCAGTTCCAGGACAGCCAGGGTCTGAGGAATAGGAGAAGCAGAGGAACACACCCGGGACACGGTGTTACCCTAAACTCACCCACAGAGAAGCACAAAGACCGGATACCGGATCCGCAATTGAGCCTGACACAAGCAGAACAGAAAACACGGATAAGTGAAGATTATATATCTTCACTGTACCAAAGCAAAGCAAACGGTGGGTCAGAAACAAAAGATAAGACTCAAGTTGCCTAGCAAGTTTGGTACCAGTGAGGAGAGACAGGGCCGGCAGCCTAGCTAAAGCGGCAGCAGGGCCACACACACAGCGCAGGAAGGAAGTCAAGGACCCGGCCAGGGTGGGAGCAACCCATCCCTGGTACAGACTCCGTGGACAATATCTACTGAATACCATCTGCAGTAAAGACTTGGAAAACTAACAAAACCGTGAGTCTGTGTGATTCCCTTACGCTCGAGCTCTACTCTCCCTCACAAACTGTTATCATCTCTACGACTACTCCTACCATGCATCATCCATAGACTATCATCATCACTGCCCCGGGGAACCAGGCTCTGCCATGGAGAGCGTTACATCACCAGCTGCCAAACATCATCCCCAGGTTCTGCAGCAGCAGTGGTCACCCTGACCACATACCACGGGTGGCGTCACGACTTTCTCCCCTGTAAATACCCCCAACCCAATACTTGTGGGCTTGGGACACGGTCTGGACAAGACCACCGTGATTCCCATGATACCCCGGTCCGGTACCGAGTACTCCACACCAGTGGTGTTTTGCAGGACACACCAGACACAATCTGACAGCCCAGATGAGCAGAACCGGAGGGCAAATATGCCCTCCGATCCTGTTTTGTGCAGGAATCGTTTCTGCTGTGTCCAGTGCTGAAATGTCAGCAGCGCGGGTGCAAGGGAGATGCCCGCGGTGCTGAAATTTCAGCTGTGGAGCGCTCCACGTGTTGAACTTCAGCGGCAGCTGTGAAATGCTGTGCTCTCCATGGTGCTGAATTTCACAGCCGCCGCTCTTTCAGCAGCAGGCGTCCGGAAACCAGCACGATTTTAACTGAATCTGGCGCGATTCTGCTCCCATAGCCTCTCATGTTATGGGCGCCAGATCGCCCCAGATCTGGGAGGATTCGGTTCTGTTCATTTTTGTCACCAGATACAAAAAATTGTGCAGACTCCGATTTTGTGTCCAGTGCCAAAAATCAAAGGATCCTGCCAGAAAAGCACAAAACCGAATGGCAAATAACAGCCATCCGGCACCATAGAGATACATGCGGGGCAAAATCGGATCCGGGTCTGTCTGGTTCATACCGGACAGACCTGGACACGAAAAACTGTGGTGTGAAGACGGCCTAAGACCGGTAGAATTTCAATAAAGTGGATTTTCTGACCCTCCATCTATTGTCACTATGCTTACGGATGCCATGGGCTGACTTAACTCTCCTGATGAAAGTTGTTCCTAATGGATGACTTTAATCAGCATTGAGGTACAGGGTGCTGGGGAGAGGGTGTCGGAGCTGCAGACGACGGCACCATTTCGGATCAACTGATCCTTCGGCTGGTCTTGGAGCCAAGCAGCACCCTGTACCTCAATGCTGATTAAAGTCATCTATTAGGAACAACTTTCACCGGGTGAGTACCTCTTTCTTCAATGTGATTATACCTCTCAGGCTGTTATAAGACTGTGCACCCTCGGCCCTGCTGCAGTTGACACTGCTGGTGCCGCTACTTTGATTCTTGAATGTTTGGTGCCCCGCATTTCTGCCTCTTAAATATTGACTTAACTCTCCCCCTTGCTCTCTTATTAATAGGAGTAGGCCTTCTAACTATTGGGGTTATGATTGTCCACTGAAAGTATTAGAGAATGACAGGAGAGGTGCTAGAATACAGTTAGGGCCAGAAATATTTGGACAGTGACACAAGTTTTGTTATTTTAGCTGTTTACAAAAACATGTTCAGAAATACAATTATATATATAATATGGGCTGAAAGTGCACACTCCCAACTGCAATATGAGAGTTTCCACATCCAAATCGGAGAAAGGGTTTAGGAATCATAGCTCTGTAATGCATAGCCTCCTCTTTTTCAAGGGACCAAAAGTAATTGGACAATGGACTCTAAGGGCTGCAATTAACTCTGAAGGCGTCTCCCTCGTTAACCTGTAATCAATGAAGTAGTTAAAAGGTCAGGGGTGGATTCCAGGTGTGTGGTTTTGCATTTGGAAGCTGTTGCTGTGACCAGACAACATGCGGTCAAAGGAACTCTCAATTGAGGTGAAGCAGAACATCCTGAGGCTGAAAAAAAAAAGAAAAAATCCATCAGAGAGATAGCAGACATGCTTGGAGTAGCAAAATAAACAGTTGGGTACATTCTGAGAAAAAAGGAATTGACTGGTGAGCTTGGGAACTCTAAAAGGCCTGGGCGTCCACGGATGACAACAGTGGTGGATGATCGGCGCATACTTTATTTGGTGAAGAAGAACCCGTTCACAACATCAACTGAAGTCCAGAACACTCTCAGTGAAGTAGGTGTATCTGTCTCTAAGTCAACAGTAAAGAGAAGACTCCATGACAGTAAATACAAAGGGTTCACATCTAGATGCAAACCATTCATCAATTCCAAAAATAGACAGGCCAGAGTTAAATTTGCTGAAAAACACCTCAAGAAGCCAGCTCAGTTCTGGAAAAGTATTCTATGGATAGATGAGACAAAGATCAACCTGTACCAGAATGATGGGAAGAAAAAAGTTTGGAGAAGAAAGGGAACGGCACATGATCCAAGGCACACCACATCCTCTGTAAAACATGGTGGAGGCAACGTGATGGCATGGGCATGCATGGCTTTCAATGGCACTGGGTCACTTGTGTTTATTGATGACATAACAGCAGACAAGAGTAGCCGGATGAATTCTGAAGTGTACCGGGATATACTTTCAGCCCAGATTCAGCCAAATGCTGCAAAGTTGATTGGACGGCGCTTCATAGTACAGATGGACAATGACCCCAAGCATACAGCCAAAGCTACCCAGGAGTTCATGAGTGCAAAAAAGTGGAACATTCTGCAATGATCAAGTCAATCACCAGATCTTAACCCAATTGAGCATGCATTTCACTTGCTGAAATCCAGACTTAAGACGGAAAGACCCACAAACAAGCAAGACCTGAAGGCTGCGGCTGTAAAGGCCTGGCAAAGCATTAAGAAGGAGGAAACCCAGCGTTTGGTGATGTCCATGGGTTCCAGACTTAAGGCAGTGATTGCCTCCAAAGGATTCGCAACAAAATATTGAAAATAAAAATATTTTGTTTGGGTTATGTTTATTTGTCCAATTACTTTTGACCTCCTAAAATGTGGAGTGTTTGTAAAGAAATGTGTACAATTCCTACATTTTCTATCAGATATTTTTGTTCAACCCTTCAAATTAAATGTTACAATCTGCACTTGAATTCTGTTGTAGAGGTTTCATTTCAAATCCAATGTGGTGGCATGCAGAGCCCAACTCGCCAAAATTGTGTCACTGTCCAAATATTTCTGGCCCTAACTGTATATGGATATGCCATAATTGTATGAAATGGCAGAACCTTTTTAAGAAATCCTCCATCATTCATGCTCCGGAATACTTGTCAGATTCCTACAATTCCAATGATTGATACATTATTTTGTTAACTTAAAGGGCTCTTATGGCTATAAGTGACACTGATGAAGTCAAATAGTCCAATAAGCAGCTAATGATATATGCATAAGGCATCTCTTAGGTCATTTGTGTCTTCGGATCATGACCTCTGAGGTGGTAGACTTACAGACTTGGCATTAAGGAGATTTACCTAAGTAGATTACACAAGAGGGATATGAATGCTTTACTTATAGAATATACTGTAGATAGTGAGATAGAAAGCAAATATCTAGGCAGCATTCCTAGAAAGTGAAAAAGGTGTTTCTTAATGGATCCTTATCAATACATGGCGATGTTTCGACTCCTTGGAGCACAGTGAGTTTTTCTAAGGCATCACAATGTATTGACATAGGCCACTAAATGTATTGATATTTGTAAATAAATAAATTACCTTTTTCACAATACAATTTTTAGGCTTATTTACTGCTTGCACTGTATGTGTAAGGTAATAGATGCTACCATGCCTGTTTTGACAGTTAGCCTTGATATTTATCAGGTGGCCTATAGCAACCAATAACAGCTCATCTTCTGATTGGTTGCTATAGACAATGAAGGACATTCATAGTATAATACAGCTTATGGATGTCTGTGAAACCTTCAGGGAAGCTGCCAAAGACAACGACTTCTTAGAAATTACACACACTGAGACATGACTCCCCATGATAATAACGTTGCCTTTCGTGTCATCCTGTGCCAACTGTGCCCTCCTGAAGGGTTGCCAGGAGTGCGGGGTCGGGGATGGAGACTGGTATTCACGTCGCTTCATCTCCATACCGACCCGGTTTTGTTGCTGTTCCAGGTGAACGGCCCACCATAGCTCGCGGGGTGGGGACACCTCTGCGCCGCCGGCCGTTCTTTCCTCTCGGTCCTCCTCTTCAGTCATGTCAGGCTCTTCAGAGAACTGGATCAGACTTTCCGGTTCGGCGGTCTCCTCTCTTCCGGGCTTCATGCTTACTGGATCCTCTGGTACGGAGCTCAACCCGCCCCTTTGGTTGATTGAGAGCAAGGGGGGCGGGAGACTTTTTGGTGCCTCTTAGATGGCCCATGTATGCTGAGGGGCCGAGGCACGCTCCTGGGCCGGCACATAGTCTCTTACATTTGTGAGCCCGCCATTGCTCTCTTCACTCCTCAGCAGAATGAAGGGGAGGGGCTTATCTTCCCGCTCTTTTCTCTTGCTGTGGCGCAGTTGTAATTCCTGAGGCGATGTAATGGCTGCCACACACACAATAAAGTCTTAAGGCACACTTTACCTCTTAAATACCAGGCTGGTTCAGATCCAGTTCGTGACACCAGAAAATGATGCGGCCAGGGCTAAGGGGGTACTCGGCCACTGGGTCTGCTGAATAGGGAGTCACGGGTGGACGGAATCCCGGTGCCGTGCCCTGGTGATCATTTCAGGGGATGTTGATGATGGGAGAAGGGGGTATTTACAAGGGATCGTGACGCCACCTGTAGTTCCCGGTAATATGGGTACCGGTGCTGCAAACCGGCCGCTGAGGTGATCGTGGGTGCAGCAGAGTGTGGAGCAGCTCCCTACAGGCGGAGCTATTACCTCAGGGCAGCGGTGAAGGAAGATGGGGAGGGAGGGCAGTAATGGAGATGGTTCTGCAGTTCTTACCCCTCTGCTGAGCTGCTGGTGATGCTGAGCCCTCCGGGCACTGGCGAGAATAACAGAAACCAGTTCAAGTTTAACTCCACTTTACTCGGTACCAGCTGATGGCATAAACAAGACACGGTGCAGTTTGGTTTACAGGGTGGATGTTGCCAGCTCAGGGTCCCCCTTATGGAGCCTCTAGATGTTCACTGCTTTTGTCTTACAGGGTCTCCTTCCTTCCTTCTCAGTCTTTCCCACCCTTGAAGAGCTCTCCCGCCTGTCCTGCAGTCTGTATCTAGTAGGCTCCAACCGGACCTGTACCGGTGCAGACGGGAACAGCAGGAACGCACAATTTTCCTCCCCGCCACCGGGATTCAGTGCTCAACCTCTAATGTATAACCGTCTTTTGGTCCTGAGGGGTGAGGTGCCTCTGTGGTGCTGTCAGCAACCTGGTTTCTGTGGGCCTGCAGCTCGTCGGTTTCCGGTCAGGGCTAAACTCCTGACCGCCTCGGCTTTCTGTGTTAGCAGTGCTTCCCTCAACGTGACCAGCTGGTTCCTACCAGTTTAGTCCGTTGCCTTCTGTCCTGAGCCCCCACTTAGAGATGGGGCACCCTCCTCTCAGCTGGGCTGTCAGGCCTGACCTTCCTGCCTGCCTTCCCAGCACCGTCTAAGGTGAACTAAATGTTCCTCTCTCTCCTCTATCCTAGGCTCCACCCCCACCCTCTTGGGACCTACTAAATTACCGGCCCCACCTATACTAAGTGGTGTGGTCCTAAGTGGGTGTAGAAACATACTCCATAAGGTTTAACCCTGAACTAGCAACTCACAGGGAAAAGAAAACACATTTAATAATAAAGTGCATTACTACTCTGTGGCGCCTAGCCGCAGGGGCGCCACACATACAGCCCCTAGTATACAGCAGGAGTCCTCATACAGCCCATAATACACTGCTGGATGCCGCGTACAGCCCTCAGTATACAGGAGAAGGCTGCACACAGCCCCCACTATACAGCAGGAAGTCACACACAGCCCCCAGTATACAGCTGGAGGCTGTGACACATGGAGCGCAAAACCCTGGATGCTGGGCATGGGTCGGATTCTCTAGCGTCTGTCACAGGTGTTGGTGGTCATGCCCGTGTCATGGAGCTCCTGTGACCGTGGAAAGGACTTGGCTGAGGGCGTGCGGCATTACTGTTTTCTCTGTCAGCTAGGTGGTCAGTGGCCCCTTGATGTTGGCGCAGGAAAAACAGGAGAATCAGGAGGCATTTTAAATGATGAAATAGGTGGTACTTTACTTGACAAAAAAGACACAAAGGGCCATGATGTTGATAGCATGCTCACAAACAGGCTGATAGTTAACAGATACAAAGACACAGTCACATGAGGCGTGATGACAGCGAGTGTGAAAAAAGCCCATCTTGTTACCCAAGTTGACACAATAGAGTTGTCTTCCTCTACCCCACTGGAGTGGCGTTCTCCAGCAGACCCCATGTTCCTGGTCCCTCTAAACTTCATGTATAGTAGGCTCTTCTGCGTACCCATCATCTCCATGGGGGATCCACCTCCAGGCCCATACTCCTCTTGCAGGAGGCCACACACAGCCAACAGTATACAGCAAGAGGCTACACACATCCCCCAGTATTACAGCAGGAGGCCACACACAGCTCCTATTATACGGCAGGAGGCCACACACAGCCAACAGAATGAAGCAGGAGGCCACACACAGCCAACAGAATACAGCAGGAGGCCACACACTGCCAACAGTATACAGCAGGAGGCTACACACAACCACCAGTATAGAGCAGGAGGCCACACACAGCCACCAGTATACAGCAGGATGCTGCACACATCCCCCATTATACAGCAGGAGGACACACAAAGCCCCCAGTATACAGCAGCAGGCAACACACAGTCACCAGTATAGAGGAGGCTACACACAGCCCCCAGTATTACAGCAGGAGGCCACACACAGACCCCAGTATTGGAGCAGAAGACCTCACATAACCTCTAGATTATACTAGGAGCTCTGACATAGCCCTTTGTATTAGAGTAGATCCAATAATTTGGATACAAACAGATTTCTCAAGTTTTAAACATCTCAAGCAGCACTGTGCAAGCGATCATATTGAAATGGAAGGAGTATCAGACCACTGCAAATCTACCAAGACCCGGCCGTCCCTCTAAACTTTCATCTCGATCAAGGAGAAGACTGATCAGAGATGCAGCTAGAAGACCCATGATCACTGTGGATGAACTGCAGAGATCTACAGCTGAGGTGGGAGAGTCTGTCCATAGGACAACAATCAGTCATACAATGCACAAATCTGGGCTTCGTGGAAGAGTAGGAAGAAGAAAGCCATTTCTCAAAGATATCCATAAACAGTCTTGTTTGAAGTTTGCCACAAGCCACCTGGGAGACTCACCAAACGTGGAATAAGGTGCTCTGGTCAGATGAAACCAAAATCGAACACTTTGGCCACAATGCAAAACGATATGTTTGGCATAAAAGCAACACAGCTCATCACCTTCAAAACACCATCCCCACTGTCACACATGGTGGCGGCAGCATCATGGTTTGGGCCTGCTTTTCCTCAGCAGGGACAGAGAAGATGGTTAAAATTGATGGAAAGATGGACGGAGCCAAATACAGGACCATTCTGGAAGAAAACCTGTTGGAGTCTGCAAAAGACCTGAGACTGGGGCGGAGATTTATCTTCCAACAAGACAATGATCCCAAACATAAAGCAAAATCTACAATGGAATGGTTCAAAAATAAACGTATCCAGGTGTTAGAATGGCCAAGTCACAGTCCAGACCTGAATCCAATCGAGAATCTGTGGAAAGAGCTGAAAACTGCTGATCACAAACGTTCTCCATCCAACCTCACTGAGCTCCAGCTGTTTTGCATGGAAGAATGGGCAAGAATTTCAGTCTCTCGATGTGCAAAACTGATAGAGACATACCCCAAGCGACTGCAGCTGTAATCGCAGCAAAAGGTGGCGCTACAAAGTATTAACTCAAGGGGCCGAATAATATTGCACGCCTCACTTTTCAGTTTTTTATTTGTTAAAAAAGTTCAAAATATGCAACAAATTTTGTTCCACTTCACGATTGTGTCCCACTTGTTGTTGATTCTTCACAAAAAAATTAGAATTTATATCTTTATGTTTGAAGCCTGAAATGTGGCAAAAGGTTGAAAAGTTCAAGGGGCCAAATACTTTCACAAGGCACTGTATAGCTCCCATCCTGGCATATAATCCCTATTCTGGATATGGCTCCCAATCAGGGCTGCCACTAGGAATTTTGGGGCCTCTTACTGCCAAAATTTAGGGGGCCCCACTGAGACTCCGCCTTCACCCATGATCCGCCTCCACCCATGCTCCACCTCCACTCATGCTCCGTCTCCACCCAAACATACATGATACTTATAGTGAAAAATTGGAACAGCACCAAAAATTACCTCAATTTATGTGCAAAGATTTCCCAACCATTAATCAGGATGGTTCCTTACAACAGAGTAAAAAAAGGAAAATGAGCAAAAAAAAAATAGAAAAAAGTGGACTTTATTGCCCAATGCGTCGCCACTCCATTGGGCAATAAAGTCCACTTTTTTCTATATTTTTGTGCTGTTTTTCTTTTTTTACACTCTCTCTCTATTATATATTACACACATACATACTTGAGACTCCTGTGGGCTGAATATACAATAGATGTATACACAATAGAGAATACACAATAGAGACGGCTGCTAGGTGTATACACAATAGATATGGCTGTGGGCCGTACAGACAATGGAGATGGCTGCTGGCCATATAGACAATGGAGATGGCTGCAGGGTATACACACAATAGAGAATACACAATAGAGATGGCTGCAGGACAAATGCACAATGGAGACTGCTTTGAGACGTATGCACATTAAATGCTGCTGAGGGTTGTATGCACATTAGTGACTGCTGCTGGATGTATACACATTGGAGACTGTGAACAGCCTGAAGGCTGTCAGCAGACTCACTTTCTCTCACCCTCTGACTCTGTCTAACTAAGTGAATCCTGTTGCCACAACTCCCTACTCCTTACTACAACTAAGCCCTCCCTCCAAGCAGTGTACACACACACATGCACACCTAGCCAGGTACACACACGCACACCCAGCCATGCACACACACACATGCACACCTAGCCAGTTACACACACACACACACACACCCAGCCAGGCACACACATGCACACACATGCACACACATGCACACCCAGCCAGGCACATATATGCACACCCGGCCAGGCACGCACACACATGCACACCCAGCCAGGCACGCACACACATGCACACCCAGTCAGGCACGCACACACATGCACACCCAGTCAGGCACGCAGACACATGCGCACCCAGCCACGCACACACATGCACACCCAGCCAGGCACGCAAACACATGCACACTCAGCCAGGCATGCACACACATGCACACTCAGCCAGGCATGCACACACATGCACACTCAGCCAGGCACACACACATGCACACTCAGCCAGGCACACACACACATGCACACTCAGCCAGGCACACACATGCACACCCAGCCAGAGACACACACATGCACACTCAACCAGTGACATATGGGCTAGATATGCATGGAGGACTTACAGGCGGGGACTCAGACTTGTGCCCCCCAATTTACCCTGCTTCTCCCCTCTTGTGTCCTCCCCCATTTATCCTGCTTCTCCTGTCTTGTGACCCCCCATTTTCCCTGCTTCTCCCCTCCTGAGCCCCCCCATTCTCCCTTTTTCTCCCCTCTTGTGGCCCCCATTCACCCTGCTTTTCCCCTTGTGCACCCTCATTCACCCTGTTTCTCCTGTCTTGTGGCGCCCCCATCATTTTCCCTGATTCTCCCCTTGTGCCCCCCCATTCTCCCTCTTTCTCCCCTCTTGTAGCCCCCTCCACTCACCCTGCTTCTTCCCTCTTGTGGCCCCTGTTCCCCCACCCCTCCTCTCTTTGGCTCATTGGCGCTTACCTTGTCCTGCTCCTGCTCCCAGACAGTCTTCATGCAGCCGGCACCTCTGCAGCATCAGCGCTTCTGGTCAGGAGCTCAGCTGCTCTATCCAAGCTGAGCTCACACACTGATCCTGGAGACCTGCCTGCGAGACACCCCAATTCCCCTCTCCTGCTAGAACAACCCCAGAGACCTTCCCTCACCGAACATTACACCGGTTGCCCTGGAAAACCCACCCGTGGGGAGTGAAACCAACAAAGCTGCACTCCCATCATCCCCAGATGTCCCGCACCGCAGCATCGGCCATCAATAGCCGAATACCACGAGTGGCATCACGACAACTATCCCTAAACCCTTACTGCCTGAACTTTTATTGACACTGTCAGTGTCACGGAGCTGGGTCTTGACCTCCGTGACTCCCCAGCAGAAATGTTGCCCAGTTCCGAGTACCCCACAGCCCTAGGGGGGCGTTTCAGATAGATAGATGGAGGGATAGATGGATAGATAGATAGACATATGGTTCAACAACAAAGAATAAGCTGCGCAAAACTGCTACTTAGCTATCAATCACACTGTGTAATATGTACACACTGCTCTTCTTTGGTTTCTGGATCACGCCCACTCTAGAGTTGCAATGCTTCAGTTATAGCATAAATACATGAGTTCCACAGTAAGAAACAAAAAGCGGCAATCACCGGAAGGTAGATCGGATTGTCCGCCGCTTCCACTCCCCCTCCCTGCTGTAATGTAATCTGCTCCAATCAATAAAGATGATCCGATCTACCATGCAGTGAGTATTATTGCTGTTTCTTACTGTGGACGGATAGATGGATAGATGGATATAGTGTTGAACGAGTGTAATCGTTATGTGGCACCCCAGAGTTCGGTTGCCACAATGCCATTGCCTCCCTCAGGGGGTGATGCAATGCTTGGAAACAAGAAGGAGTATCCACACCAGGTAAGCCCACAGCATGCAACACTTTTCTTGACTCCAGACCAGAAGGGGGAGCTCTGAAACCCGGGTTCAGGGGAGCTCACCTATAAATTCTGGCCTGGGGCAGGGTTAATCAGTTGAGTTCCTAGGAAGACTGTGAAGACAACCTGTGGACTGGAGTAGTGCTAAGCTTGTCCACGGTAGAGTGGAAAGCAAAGGAACTGCAAACGTGAGGAACCAGTAGGAGAAGGTCTGAGGAAGGAGAGAAGCAGGGCTGGGAATGCACCCAGTAATTGGGCTCACCCCAGCGCAGAGCGCCAAGAACAGACACCGGAGTCTGAGGTTGTGAGGGTATTCCAGGCCCAGCAGCCAAAACCAGAGGACGAGAGATTCCACGTCTCCCGGCCACAGCAAAGCACCTTGGAAGCACAGTAGCATCAGAGAGCTCAGAGCCAGTTGCCAGAGGAGTGGTCCCCGGGAAGGGCTCATGTTGCCTACCATATAGGTTAGAGACTTAAGAGCAGGAAGAGAGAGTCGCAGCTCAGCCACAGGCAGCCAGGACGAGCAAGGAGTAGCGCAGCAGGGAGGCGTCAGAACTCTTCTGTAAGGAGAACCTATGCTTGATTCCAGACCACCTGGATTCCCAACATCTCTTGTTTACGATACCCTGGACTAAACCTGCTACCACCAGGTAAAGGTAACGGAGACTATGTACTGTATGTCTGTCGGTTATTCCGTGCCCTCAGTCCTGCACCCCAATGGCCTACCACCGACATCAACTTTACTGGTTGCCCTGGGGAACCGCTCCACCCGTGGATAATGACACCACCTTAGCTGCAATCCCATCATCCCCAGGGGTCCCACAACGAAGCGTCAGCTCCAATAGCTGAACACCACGAATGGCGTCACGACAACCATCCCCAAAACCAAACTCCCCGAACCTTTTCATTTGATACCCAGGGTCACGGAGCTCGACTCCTTTGACTCCCCAGAAGCACCAAAGCCCGATTCTGAGTACCCCACGGCTATGGGCACGTCAGTTATTCGCTACCACGGATAGCATGGTATTCGTGATTCTTGCTACTCATCGAGTATCTCTGGTGCTCGTGAGTGATGTGCCTATTGTGAACAATCTGCATTAATCCGAACCTCCCACTCCTTGCTCCAAGAGTTCTCTCGAGTGCACCAATTCTCTGAAATGCTCTACCCAAGAAATTAGGTCTATCCAAAACTTACATAGTTTCAGGAGTTCCCTAAAAACACATCTTTCAGGTGGCGTATCATGATCCCTAGTCAAAGTCACTTAGACATATCCTATAAGCCCCACAGTCTCAAATGCATCACAAATAATGGTTGGTGGCCATTTATGCTGCTCTTATCTATTCCTCATTTCCTCAAGTTGACTATACCATCATTGTAAATAAGCACCTGTACTTTGTGTCACCACCTCATCAATGTTAGATTGTAAGCTCTTATGAGCAGGGCTGCCATTATTTTGCATTAATTATTGTATTTTCTGATAACTGTTTCTTATGATTGTTTGAATATGAACCTCTGAATTGTGAAACGCTGCGGAATATGTTGGCCCTATATAAATAAAGATTATTATTATTATATTGCCAGCTCCCTTTATAGTACACAATGGGAGCTGACACCCCAGTGAGAGCAGATTGAATGTTAGGGTCTCTCTGGGTGGTACAGCAAGGTGTTGTATGCAGTAAAAATGCAAAAAAGCCCACCCACCTGCTTTGCCCCGGGGAAACTCGTTTTATAGCCGGGTGTGTGTGGCAGAGCCTATCACTCATTGACTAACATTGGGCTTGCTATTCGGTTGAGTACACACGTATTGAAAACTACTCGTACGAGCATAGTGATAACAAATATTTTGCAGATCACTCTTCGGCGGCCGTCACACGGAACGATTTCTTGCCCGATATCGTTTAACGATCTCATTTTTGATCACTTAAGCGATATCGGGCAAGAAATCGTTGCATGTAATCAAGCGATTTACGATGTTAAATCGCTTGATCGTGACATCGCTGATCTGAGCTCCGGAGCTCAGATCTAGCGATGAACGATGCCACGATCTGCTTCATCGTGGTGTATAACACCACGATGAGCGATCTCCCAGCGGCAGAGCCTATGCTGGGAGATGGTAACTATGGTACACGTCGGGTAACTAAGCGACGCGCGGCGCCTAGTAACCCGATGTGTATCATAGTTACCAGCGAGATCGCGGATTCACATCGCTGGTGAGTCTGTCTGTGTGACAGCTCACCAGCGATGTGAGCGATATTGTAAGCGATCGCGCGTGCACGTGATCGCTAACAATATCGCTAGAGATATCTCAGCGTGTGACGGCCGCCTTCCCTAGATGGATAGATAGATAGACAGAGAGGTAGATAGATAGATAGACAGAGAGATAGATAGATAGATAGACAGAGAGATAGATAGATAGATAGATAGATAGATAGATAGATAGATAGATAGATAGATAGATAGATAGATGGATGGATAGATGGATAGATGGATAGATAGATGGATAGATGATAAATAAATAAATTTAAAGACACAACAGTCTAACAACAAAGCCTTGTGTCTATATTGTTGCAGATACTAAATCTATTCACTGCAGCTCTCTCCATTGCAGTCTTCCTCTCATTCTTCGCTGTGTACTAGTTCATTGCCAGAGAGAAGAGTGATTTAATGTTCATAATAATCTTTATCTGTCGTTGAGTGAATTATATCTGCAGATTTCGTGTCAATGCTTAGAACAGGGTCATACTGATAACCCATCTGTATCTTATCAAACAGCCAATCTGTTGCAGTTCTGTATAGGTAATCCCGCGCTCACTCGCAGAATGAAGACTGCGCTCTTGAAAAATACGAACAACTGGTTTCAACAGATGCACAGATCCGAGAACGTCACATACATTCTGCAGCACAAATAGTTCTCATCTAGATATTGTATGATAGATCTATGTCATGAGCCAAATAAGCCTACCTCCGTCCTGGTGTTAGCACTGAGTGCTTAATAATATTATGATAATTAAAGATACAGTAATGAATTCAATTATTTAATGAACTCCCAACAAAGCAGTAATGATCTGATTATTAGGACATGTTAAGCTTACACTGTAGTAGACAACCTTATTTTTTTCAGTATTTTTAGTACTGCACAAACGTTTCAAGCAAGTGTAGAGAAAGTGTTGTAAAGTAAGAAGGCTTTAAAAAATAGAAGTGTTAATAGTTATTAAAATCTGAGAGTCCTCAGTGGTTAAAGGAGTTGTCCGGGCCTTTGCTATAATAATTCATATGTGTATCTAGGCTGCAAAATGTTGACAGTTTGTAGTATACTTGCTGTCAACATTTTGCAGGGTTACGTAGATAACACATATTTACGGCTGGAGGAGAACGTCTAGGGGGCGTGTTTGTGCATGTAAATGGAAACTGCTTGCTTCCTCCCAGTCTCCTACAACCATGCCTCCTCCTCTAGTCACAGTATGGCCATCCACCCCTAGGATCCTACAGCCCGCTCCAGCCCCTAATGTCACCACCCACCCCCATTGTACACAGCGATCCCCACTGCACTGACATAATGTACCGAGTCAGCAGCTGTGAAGACGATTCAGTACAGTGTGTCAGTGCAGTGGGGATCGCTGCATGTGTGGGCACTCACCCTGAGGGCTCTGTGCCCTGGAGCTGAGGTCCACACTCTGCAGCCCGACTATATGTGCTGCAGCCTGGATGTCGGCACCCTGGAGCTGAGGTCCGCACTCCGCAGCCCGACTATGTGTGCTGCCAGTGGTGGACCGTGATCCCGGAGGGCCCTGGTGCAGCTATATTGATGAGCGGGGGGGGGGGGGGGGCGCTGGTGGCTGCCAGTGAGTAGGCGGTGGGGGGGGTGCTGGTGGTCGTTGGCGAGGAGCGGGAGGGGGGGTAGGATGGGGATTTTGTAGTTGCAGCTCTCCTACCTGCGCTGAGCCGCCAAATGCAGTGGAGTCGGGGTGGAAGAGGAGAGGAGGGGAGGGATCAGGCAAGAGAAGCAGGAAGCTTCCCTCAATGACCCTACTCTCTTCTGACATCGGATTACGGGGGTCGGCTGGGAGCCCCCCTGCAGGCTTGAGGGGCCCCCTAGCCGGTCGGGCCCTGGTGCAGCTGAACCAGCTGCACCACGGTAGGTCCGCCCCTGTGTACAGCAGTCCGGATGTCTGTGCCCTGGAGCTGAGGTCCGCACTTCGCAGCCGGGCTCTGTGTGCTGCAGCCTGGGTATCTGTGACCTGGAGCCATATGCTTCTTCTCTCAAGACCTCCAGTACCATAGAGCCGGCAGCGGTATAGTGAGGAGCAAGTTCAGAGCAGGTGGAGCAGTCCTTGCTATGCCGAAGGTCTTGAGAAAAGAAGCATCAGGCTCCAGGGCACAGATACCCAGGCTGCAGCACACAGATCCGGGCTGCAGAGCACAGACCTCAGCTCCAGGGCACAGAGCCCACACAGTGAGCGCACACTCATTCAGCAGTCCCCACTGCACTGACACACTGTACCGAATTACTTTCACAGCTGCCAATTCAGTACATTGTGTCAGTGCAGTAGGGACAATGGGGGTGGGTGGTGACATTAGGGGCTGTGGCGGGTTATATGATCCTGGGGGTGGCTGGGCATAATGAGAGTGGGAGAGGGGGTGAGCTGTAGGATTCTGGGGGATGCTGGCCATATTGTGAATAGGGGAGGGGGCGTGATTATATATTATTTCCATTTACATGCAAAAACACGCCCCCTAGACATTCTCCTCCAGCCGCAAATATGTGTTTTCTAGGTAACCCTGCAAAATGTTGACAGCAAGTATATTGCAAATTGTCAACATTTTACAGCCTAGATGCACATATGAATTATAGCAAAAGACCGGACAACTCCTTTAATAAATTTTAATGGTTAACTGAAATGAGGGTAAATAATCACAAACTTTCGAGACAACCCAGGTCTCTTCTTCAAGCTCATAATGACACAAACTCTGAACACACACATACAGTATATACACAAAGGCATGATTGGATATTCACAGTACATAGCACTAGTGACGTGAAGTGGAACTTAGTGGGGGAAGAGCAGCTGGGGCAGTAAATATCAGCATTCAGAGATGAGAATTGGGATAGTTTCATTGTCCTTGATTGGTGGTCTGGTCCTGAGTTTGAGGATTCTTTAATTGATGTAAAAATGCATAAATCCATGCTACACATTCATTTCTGCTCTGGTGTGAAAGGTCATCATCAATTTGTATTCCCAGATCTCTTCTCTTTGATACTATTTTCATATCCATTGTAGTGTGATCAGGACTGCAAAAATGATTGGCCACATGTAGATTTGTTATTTTTTTTAATTGTGTGTCGATCAGAATTAATCCTAGTTCATATGCATGTATGGATGTCTAGATGCACCTAAAACCTTAATATTTCATAAAAAATAAAAACTAGCATTTTTTTTACAAAAACGTTGATGGATTATTTTTTTTATATACTTATCTTATAAAGTAAGGTTCTTGGTGCATGTATTGGCCAATAAATGTTTGCACATCAACCATGGCAAGGTGACCTTAATCTGATCGGAACCTACTCTGAATCTCTCTTGGACCTCTTAAAGCCTACATTATATATGGGGAGTAGGTGTACATAAAAACACATCAGACGCACCCTGGGGCTGATCAGAAGGGACCATCACTAACAAACTGTGCGGGTCCTCCTCCTCTCCTACTGTATTGTCACCCATTCCATGTAGACTGTGAGCCCTCATGGGCAGGGTCCTCTCTCCTCACCAACTGTATATTCACCCATCCTTTGTGACTGTGAACCCTGGCAGGTCTCCTCTACTACCTACTCTCGTAGACGTAACCCATGGGGTCCTCTCTCCTCTCCTACTGTATCGTCACCTATCCCATGTAGACTGTGAGCACTCATGGCAGGGTCCTCTCTCCTCTCCTACTGTATATTCACCCATCCCATGTAGACTGTGAGCCCTCACATGCAGGTCCTCTCTCCTCACCTGCTGTATTATCACCCATCCCATGTAGACTGTGAGCCTCTGGGCAGGGTCTCTCTCCTCACCTACTGTATCCTCACCATCCTTGTAGACTGTGAGCCCTATGGGCAGGGTCCTCTCTCCTCACCTACTGTATCCTCACCCATCCCTTGTAGACTGTGAGCACTCATGGCAGGTCCTCTCTCCTCACCAACTGCATATTCACCCATCCTTTGTGGACTGTGAGCCCTCATGGGCAGGGTCCTCTATCCTCACCTACTGTATCCTCACCCAACCCTTGTAGATGTTTGCATATATCTTGGTATTTACAGAGTCTGCTTATCCTTTGGTTTGTATATTATGCAGCCATAGCAGTTTACACCTGTTCACATTTGCTTTATACTGTTAGGAGGTGCTGGTCAAGTGTTGTAAGTAAAAATATAGTCAATGAGGACAGTAAAATAAATATATATCTATATATATGCACACATATTCATATCTCTCTCTGGAGTCTTTCTTAGACTCAACAAGACATTTTTGTCTACAGTATTATGACGTTCATCACTTTGCTGTTGGTGCTGGACAGCTCCTTAGTGTATCTTGTATTACAGGCTTTCCCCATACACTCACCTTCTTGTGCTATTCTCCAAGCTGTGATGAAGTGTTTGTATTTCAGTACAGCGATACCTCGGTTTTCATCAATAATCCATCCGAAAACTATCAGCGAAAATGTAACTGACGAAAAAGAGGCAACGATTTCCATTGGAAACAATGTAAAATCAAATCATTTTTTTGGACACTCCAAAATTCATAGAAGAAAACACATTTTATACAGAATAAAGATAGCGGTATATAAACACTCAGAAATGGCTATTTAAATTAATACAAAAGAACAATGTAAAGAATAAATAAAGATTTAACTTGGTATTTATTGTTTATAATGCTCTTTTTGGCGTATGGAACGAGAGAGGGGTGCACATATTATTTTTTGGAGCCACCATTCTTTATTACAAAATTAGCAGCGATGAATCGACAAAAGATGACAATATCCGACGATAACAAAAAAACCAAGGTATTAATGAATTAGTCGTCTGTATTATCTTATATTGTTGCCTCCCTTTTTCTTGAATAAAGGCAATCTATAATCCAATATAATATATCTGGTATAGTGTAAGGAAGTGACAATATTTGTATACTTTTGAAACAAGACATAACAAAGCACGTCATAAATGGTGAGGAGTGGGTAATGTTAGGTCCCTGTGATCCAATGTGAAGCAATGTGTAAATAACAGTATCTATTACAGAGATCTCCCTTGGTTCTGCTCCACCTTTAACATCACTTGTCTTTGCTTCTGTTGTAAACATTACAAGGTGCGGTGTGATGTTACCACCGGTCTCCAGGCTCTAATCTCGGCAAACTGTTTACATACAACCGATACACTTGAGATACATCCATGGAGATCTAGAGACACGTGAGGAGACGTTGCCCTGTGCACAATCAAGTAATCAAGAGGATAAAATAAATAATATTACAATGTTGTACTTGTGTAACAATGTTTATTAACCTCTTCTCGCACCATGACGTGATCATACATCTAAGGCCCCCTTCACATCACGATTTTTTGGGATCCGTGGCTATCTGTTGTAAAACGGATAGCCATGGATCCGATTTGGCCGACATGTATCCCTATGGGCACAGATTGGTGCTTAATAGCAGGGATCCGATTGTGTCCGCTGTTTTCACGTCCCCAAAATCGGAGACTCCTCTGATTTTGGGTACTGCGGACACAATTGGATCCGATCCCGTCCGATTCAAAAACATGGGGGTCTATGGAGCGCGGATCTAAGAAAATACAGAATTGTTTCCCGGATCCGGTGTTAGTGTACTTGGGCATGCTCAGTACACTAAAACTGCTCTGCTCAGTGTAATTTCACTTTCCCAGTTTATCTACATACACTATCCTGTGTTGCTCCCCCCATGTGACATGTCGAGGCTGAAGTTTTGCTTTCCCAGTTTATCTACATACACTATCTACATACACTGCTAAAGCGAAATGAAAGAAAGCAATGTTAAAAATAAAAATATACAAATGCTCACCTGTCCGCCGGCTGTCCGGAACCCGAGATGAAAACGTCCGAAAGCTGCCAGGACCTTTATGTGATTGGCTGATAGCGATCGGCTGGTATGTCATGTGACATATCACATGATCGCTACTGGCCAATCACATCCGTAAGGTCCTGGCAGCAATCGAATGTCTTCTCTTCGAGTTCCAGATAGCCGGCGGACAGGTGAGCATTTTTTATATTTTTATTTTTAACATTGCTTTCTTTCATTTCGCTTTAGCAGTGTATGTAGATAGTGTATGTAGATAAACTGGGAAAGCAATACTTCATCCCCGACATGTCACAGGGGGAAGCAACACAGGATTCTTCCTCCCCCCGTGTGACATAACAGCACTGACACCACTTGTCTGGCTCAGCTCCTCCTAGCTCTTTCTGTGTCCGGACTCCTCAAAATCACGGATCCGGACACAGAAATGGCATCCGGGGGTAGACATCCGAGCCTGTCCATTCCTGTCCGTGGGTCCTACAAAAAACAGGATCCTCATGGATGGGAAAAATCGTGATTTGAAGGGGGCCTAACTCTTCAGTAGATGAGGCAACTTGATATCCATGTTTGTAAGAGGAGGGGTATAGCTTTTTGTTCCCTAAACCACCCACAAGCCAAGATCACCATACATCCCATTGTATAACGATATATACCGTAAATACAAAACAAGCAGTGGTGGTGCTCTTCACTGATGGGTATCTGGAAAATCCTATAGATTTTATATGGTAACCAGCCACACAAAGCAAATAGCATAGCTGGCACATCTTGATTTTCAGAGCAGTAAATCATTTGTCAAGATGGCACTTGACACGTTTGTAGTTGAGGCATATAGATGTGATATTATGCCAATGTAACTGACATCAGGATGGATGTACCACACAACAGCACTCCTGTCACAGCCATGTCCATATGAAAATTGCCTCTTCAAGAAAGAACTTGACCTTTAGTGCCACCTATTGGCAGTAGCAATTGTCGAGCCCATCGGGGCGAGGGTACTCGGTACCGGACCAGGTCTGCTGCTGGGGAATGTCACGGGTGGTCCTGGTCCGGACCGTGTCCCGGGCCCTGGCAATAATAAGGGGAATATTTACAGGGGATAGAGTTTGTCGTGACGCCACCCACGGTGTGTGGTCAGTAAGGGGGACCACCGCTGCTGCACAACCTCCGGGGATGATTTTATAGCAGCTTAGGATGGAATAGTTCTCCGTGGGTAGAACTGGGTTCCCCGGGGCAGTGATGATAAAGTCTATGGTGTAGTGTATGGTGCAGGCTTGTGATGGGTGCAGTGCACTTACTGTCCTGATGCTGCAGAATCTTCAGGGTTCAGAGCTGACAGGCTGTGGCTCTTCAGGTTGTAATCCTCGGCAGACCTGTTTGGAGGGAATCATGTGCAGGCAGAATCATGCGAGGGAGTCAGAGGCAGGGTTCACCGTGTTTACTTCTCAACTTTCTCAGTTACAGTTTAGTCACAGTTACAGTTACAGTTTACAGCAACGTCTCTACACGGGCACAACTCTCCCCTCTGGGTTCCTTTACTCCCTGCAGCCAGGTTGTTCCTCTCTGTGACCCCTCACTCTTTCTCTGTCCTTTCCCGGCTTTTGACTCTCTCTCTTTCTCACTTGGTGTGCGTCTCCAGACAGTATGGCGGTGGCTCAGACCCCTATGGGCCCTCCGGGTTGCCACTGAGCTATCTGTCTTTGGGGTAGGGACCCTAACGTGAAGCTAGAGTCCCCCGTCGGTTAATCTGGGGATACCGGGTGGATCATCGTCCCCTTCAGAGCCGACACTCTGCTGCTAGCCTAGCCTCCAATAGTCATCTGGGTGAGGCTCTACCAGGCTCCTTCTAACCGTGTCTTTGGGTTCAATAGGAGGGCTACTCCGCCTGCATGTCGTGTTTCTAGGACCCAGTGCTACTGGTCCTCTCGTCCCTCACACTCCTGGGGTGCTGGCTCCGGATAGGCTTTCTCTCTGTGGCTCGCACTGGCTACCTTCCTACTTCCTGGCTGCAGTTCCCTTTGTGGCCTCCTGGTGCAGGGGCGCCACACAATCCTAAAACTCAAAATATTGACCCTCTAAAGAGCCTTATCATATGACCAAGGATATAAGCCAAACCAGAACCTCAATTTGCAAACAAGGTATTTTGGAGTGTTAGCTCCTCATGAGTGCAAAGTATGAGTATCTGATTTGGCTAGGTGAGAAGCTAAGACTAGGGATATAAGGGATCGCATTTCTCTCTATGGAGAGCGACACACCGGGTCTGGTATGACAGCTAGAGGAGACTTATATGCCTCACATGCTCCTCTCACACAGCCAAATCATATCTCATACTCTGCACTAATGAGGGGCAAACACTCCAAAACACCATGCCTGCAAATTGAGAATATGATTTGTCTTATATCCTTGGTCATATAACAAGGCTTGTTAAAGGGTCAATATCGACTTTTAGAATTGCTACTTCCAATAGGTGGCATTAGAGTTCAAGTCCTCTTTGAAGAAATAATTTGCATATCAAATTTCCCAGAGGAGCATGCGAGGTGTTTAAGTCTTCTCATACTGGGACGCCTAACCTGGTATGTCACTCCACATAAGGAGAAGTGTTATAGTTTAGATCCTCACCTATGTCTTTGGCATTGGAAAAAGTTTAGATCCGATTCAAAGGGGTTCAGTTTCAGGTTTAAAAAATGATCCCTTATTCCCAGATCAGATCAGTGTGGGTCTCACTGGTGGGACACCCTCCAATTGACAGAACTGGGCACTGGCTGCATGACCATGGTCAAAAGGCAGATGCAGACAAAGGCTAGGGTCACACTCAGTGCTGCCCCTGCGGCAGCCAGATTGCATTACAGCAGAGCTCAGCCTGTGGTAACCGCCAGCGGTAACGTCAGGAACTTCGGGGAACGCTGCCCTTAGTTGCCCGATGTTTACCATAGTTACTGGCCCCTGTGCAGTAACAATATATGGACCCTTTGCTGACCCTTAGCTTCTCATAATGAGCTATGCCTATGTTTTGGGGGTGGTAGTGGGTCACCTTATCTTTTTGGCCCCTGTGCAGTAGTCCAGGTTGCACCAATAACATGTCCATACCTGGGCTCAGCACTTTATTACAGTATGTGCCCGTCCTGGGTGGCATTTCTAGCATTACACATTTTATAGACGATGCATCTTCATTTTGCATAGCAGCAGCCTAAGACTTAAATTGCGGCACAGTTGTGCCATAGACAAAGAAAGCTCGGAGCACCTGTGTTTGTGTATCAGGATTTGTGGATTCACAGAATAAAACACCTGTATATTCAAAGCAAGGAGCAAATGAAGCAAATGAAGCATTCCCAGTGACTCAGATCTATATTTAATCTCATTGGCGTCCATGTTCTTATCATGTGCCATGACACCCACCTAGCCACATGTCTCCTTCTAATAAAGCAATAAATGTAATATTTTACCTTAATGTTGTTTTCCTGCTTCGTATTTGCAGCAAAACATCTACTGTCTAATTTATTCAGATATTTAATTCTTTAGGAGTGTGCTACACATAAACAAGTCATTATATATCTTATCATATGTATCACTAGATGGAATAATAGGCCTAAGACGTATTTAGAATAATGGAAACACATTCCCATATTAGGAGGAATCACTGGTTGTATAAAGACGTCATGGTTGTATGTGATAAGGAAACAAGGATTCTCTTCTTTTCTAAGACACTGGGCCCAGGGTCGTAACTACAACAGGTGCAGGGGTTGCGATCGCACCCGGGCCCTGCAGTCTAGGGGGCCCCAGAAGTCCCTTTGGCCTACAGAAAATGATTAATACTATTAAAGATTTGCAATACTTGGGGGCCCCATTGGAGCTTTCGCATCGGGGCCCTGGGCCTGAAGTTACGCCACTGACTGGGCCTCTCCTTTCTAGACCATGGTATTGTCTGGTAATGCAACTACATCTCCTTACTTAGCGCCACTCCAGCTTCTTTTCTTTTTTGTTTTCAGTGCTGGAGTGGCGCTTTACATTTATTTACATCCCCGGCTCCCCAGTCTTCTACTCAACTACCGTCGACTTCATCTTTTTTCTGTGCCTCTCTGCTCCTGTTGCACCATCTTGTGCCCAGAAACTTTGACTGGATGGAAATCAGAAGTTACGTCACTAGCGCTCAATATAACTTTATGAGTGCCAGAACAAGGCTCCATAGAGTTGCAATGAATTTTAACCTCCGTTGCACTACACGAAACACTGGAGCAGCAGGCAGGTCGCAAATCACTGGAGACCAACCAGAGCAACACTAGAAAAAGATGAGGAAGCGGGAAGGTGAGTATAAGACAGGGGGCAGAGGACTTAAATTTAAAGCAACACTTCAGTGGGGTAATAAAAAGCTTTGAGTAGTAATGGACAAACCGGTCAGTGTATGCAGTGTTCGGGATGGGTCAGACTGTTAAAGCAAGCAAACAGTTAATAAACATAAAATACTTAGCGGGTCTACGTTCACCCTTCCTGCTGTGATGTGGTGCTGCATCCCTTTTGGCCCGCTCATTATCTTCTTGTTGTATATGATTGGCTGTTGGAGACAGTAAAGAAAATATTACCAGATGATAATGAGCGGCCCGGAAGTGACGCAGCACCGCATCACTGCTGGAAGTAAGTATAATGAGTAAGTTTGTTAACTGTTTGCTTGCTTTAACAGTCCGACTCCGGTCCTGAACACTACATACCCCAACTAGTTCACCCATCACAAGCTTTGAGAGATCCTTTTGTGGCACCCCAGGGGTTAAGTGTCACAGTAACATCAACAAGGGTTAACTCCCCACACAACACTGGACACTGCACTAGCACCTCTAGGCCAAAAGGGGGAGCTAAGAAAGCTCTCCTATATATTCTGGTGTCAAGAGGAAGTAGTTAGTTCAGTTCCAAGGAGAACTGAGGAAGAAAGACTGGTGATGTAAAGGGCTGCCTTAGGCTCCTCCACAGTCTGCTATGCGATTCCAGGCCTAGCCAGGGTCTGAGGAGAGGAGTTATAAGAAACAGAGGAACACATGTGGGAGACTGAGTTACCTCATAACTCGCCCCAGAGGAGCACAGAGACCGGATACCGGATCCAAATCTGACTGAAACTCGCAGCACAGTCAAGACTGGAACAGTAGAGGTTAAATACCTACACCGTGCCACAGCGAAGCAACACAGCAGGGTCAGAAACACACAGAAAGACTCAAGTTGCCTAGCAAAAAGGGGGTACCTGTGAGGAGAGACAGGGCCAGCAGCTCAGCTAAAACAGCAGCAGGGTCACACACACAGCGCAGGAGTAGGAAGCTGAGGACCCGTTCAGGGTGGGAGCAACCCGGCCCTGGTACAGACTCCGTGTACAGTACTTGCTAAACAAATAACTCCAGTAAAGACTTGGAAAACTTCAAAACCGTGAGTCTGTGTGGTCCTTGTGCTCAGCCCCTACGTTCCCTCACAAGAACCTATCATCTCCACCATTACCCTATCCTGCATCACCCATATCATCATTCATAGACTTTAATTCCCACTACCCCGGGGAACCAAGCTCTACCCGTGGAGAGCCGTTACATCTTTAGCTGCCAAACATCATCCCCGGAGGGGATGACCACAACCCTTGGGTGGCGTCACGGCAACAATCCCCTGAAAATATTCCCTTATACTTGCGGAACCCAGGACACGGTCCGGACCAAGACTGCCGTGATATCACCAGCAGTACCCCGGTCCGGTACTGAGTACTCCGTCCCAGTGGGCTCCACACTTTAAATGTGGTTTAGCTGTAATATTAGGCATTCCCTGGACAATTGTGGTGTTGCTTCTAAAAAATAATCGGATTTCCTATTTAGAGAAAATCTTTCATGACAACTTCTTCTTAAAATAGAACACTTAGGAAGTAAAGAACCGTTGTCACTACAAAATATTGACATTTTTTCCATTTTGGTTAAACTTTTTGCATTTAATGAATGTACATTGTTTTATCATTTTCACCATTGCATTGATTTATTTTTTATCAGTTGTCTTAAAATTCTTACCATTGAGCTAATTTAATATGTGTGCAAGTGCATTACACCCAGTATACCGGACTGGAGAAGTGTGCAGCATCGATATATACAGAATAAGAGCAGATTCTGTGAATTATCCCCAGTGCATATGGCGGAAGAAGAGGTCTTCTGCAGTATATATCAGGGGCAGACATATCATTGGTAAAACCTGTTCAGCCACTCAAGGACCCAAGAGGTAAAGGGGCCACTTCAACCTCCAGAGCAGCAAGCAGCCTCTGTCATAGACAAAACTAGTGGACTGGAAAGCGCCCATATACTGTTCTTGCAGAGGGGCCCGTTAATGTCTACGTCTGTCACTGGTAAACATATGTAAAGTACTCAAGAAGTTAAAAGTCATGGAATAGTGGAAAACACATGATGGATAGACATGTTAATTGTATGTAAATGATAAAAATGGAAATAAATATTAACATCTCACATAGAAATATACACAATTATATGACATGGATGCTCTCAGTGAGGTCAGCAATGGTTGTCTGAGGAATGTTTCACTGAATGCACTTGGGCAAATCATCAAGACCCGCTGCCGGCAGCTCTCTGTGTGATTCCCAACCAATTATGTCCCAGATATGCTCGATGGGAGACAAGTCCAGAGATGATGGAGGCCATGAGAGAACATATAGGCCACGTGGGCTGCTCACAGTAGCACGAGCAGCATGAGACCTTTCATGCTGAAAACATCCTGTATGGCCTAAATGTGCTCTCATGGCCTTGAGCCATGGAAAAGTATTGGAAAAAAAAGTCAGTAGAGAAAAAAACCACTTTAAGCTATGGTAGTGATAAAACAAAATACAAACTATTACCTCTATTACCTCCCCAGGTCCAGCACTAAGTTTCCACTGCCGGTCTCTGCTGTTTGCCGGCAGCACTGGGGTCCTGCCAGTCGATCATCTACACGGGCAGAGCCGCTGAGCTGAGCGATTGGCTGCAACATTCTTAAAATGATGTGAATTCATTAAAATATACAGTGCCTACAAGTAGTCTTCAACCCCCCGCAGATTTAGGTGGTTTGATAAGATGCAAATAAGTTAGAGCCTTCAAACTGCGAACGAGAGTAGGATTTATTAACAGAAGCATAAATCTTACAAACCAAAAAGTTATGTTGCTCAGTTGAATTTTTATAAATTTTAAACATAAAAGTGTGGGTCAATTATTATTCAACCCCTAGGTTTAATATTTTGTGGAATAACCCTTGTTTGCAATTACAGCTAATAATCGTCTTTTATAAGACCTGATCAGGCCGGCACAGGTCTCTGGAGTTATCTTGGCCCACTCCTCCATGCAGATCTTCTCCAAGTTATCTAGGTTCTTTGGGTGTCTCATGTGGACTTTAATCTTGAGCTCCTTCCACAAGTTTTCAATTGGGTTAAGGTCAGGAGACTGACTAGGCCACTCCAACACCTTGATTTTTTCCCTCTTGAACCAGGCCTTGGTTTTCTTGGCTGTGTGCTTTGGGTCGTTGTCTTGTTGGAAGATGAAATTACGACCCATCTTAAGATCCTTGATGGAGGAGCCAAAATCTCCAGGTAGGCCGTGCTATCCATCTTCCCATGGATGCGGACCAGATGGCCAGGCCCCTTGGCTGAGAAACAGCCCCACAGCATGATGCTGCCACCACCATGCTTGACTGTAGGGATGGTATTCTCGGGTCGTATGCAGTGCCATCCAGTCTCCAAACGTCATGTGTGTAGTTGGCACCAAAGATCTCAATCTTGGTCTCATCAGACCATAGAACCTTGAACCAGTCTGTCTCAAGAGTCCTCCAAGTGATCATGAGCAAACTGTAGACGAGCCTTGACATGACGCTTTGAAAGTAAAGGAACCTTATGGGCTCGTCTGGAACGGAGACCATTGCGGTGGAGTACGTTACTTATGGTATTGACTGAAACCAATGTCCCCACTGCCATGAGATCTTCCCGGAGCTCCTTCCTTGTTGTCCTTGGGTTAGGCTTGACTCTTCGGACAAGCCTGGCCTCGGCACGGGAAGAAACTTTCAAAGGCTGTCCAGGCCGTGGAAGGCTAACAGTAGTTCCATAAGCCTTCCACTTCCGGATGATGCTCCCAACAGTGGAGACAGGTAGGCCCAACTCCTTGGAAAGGGTTTTGTACCCCTTGCCAGCCTTGTGACCCTCCACGATCTTGTCTCTGATGACCTTGGAATGCTCCTTTGTCTCTCCCATGTTGACCATGTATGAGTGCTGTTCACAAGTTTGGGGAGGGTCTTAAATAAGAAAAGGCTGGCAAAAGAGATAATTAATCCACACATGTGAAGTTCATTGTTATTTGTGCCTGAACTACTTCTTAATACTTTAGGGGGACCAAACAGAATTCTGGTGGTTTGAGGGGTTGAATAATAAATGACCCTCTGAATTAACTTTTAACGCTTTAAAAAAAAAAAAAAAAAAAAAAAAAAATTTTGTGACACTGCATTTCCCACTTCCAGGCTGATCTACAGTCCAAATGTCACAATGCCAAGTTAATTCCGCATGTGTCAACCAGCTAAATCTGCAGGGGGTTGAATACTACTTGTAGGCAAAACTTTTTAATTCAATTTTGCAAAATCAAAGTGTCACATGATTCTTATTAAATAGAACACTTTTATCTAGATCTGATTCTCCATTTTTTTATGTCATATCTTATTTTTTCTGCAGTGCGAATTGCAGAGAATGTTTGAAAATATGAACATACATATATCTGCATAGGAATACTTGCTTGGTTAGACAAAATGAGGATCACCAATCTACAACTTGTCTACTTTGGACACATCATATGAAGAGAGAAATCAATGGAGAAGGACATCATGGTCAGAAGCATAGAAGATACAAGGCGAAGAGGAAGACCAGCATCCCAATGACTTGTGTGCTGTCAAGATAATTATGGAGAAGACCCTGGTTGACCCATCTCGGTTTGGAGAAGACCCTGGCGGACCTATCTAGGTTTGAAGAAGACCCTGGCGGACCTATCTAGGTTTGAAGAAGACCCTGGCGGACCTATCTAGGTTTGGAGAAGAACTTGGTGGATCTATCTAGGTTTCGAGAAGACCCTGGTGGACCTATTTTGGTTTAGACAAGACCGTGGTGAACCTAACTAGGTTTGAAGAAGACCCTGGTGGACCTATGTAGGTTTGGAGAAAACCCTGTGGACCTATCTAGGCTGCACAAGATCGATCTTCCTACAGAGTGTTCATCCATCAAGTCGCCATGGCTCTAGATCGAGCTGAAAGCCAAAATATTAATAACTAGCTGTAGTACCCGGCTACGCCCGAGTTAATAAATAACTGATGTTAGCTATAACAAAATAGAATTTGAATATGTCATATTAATGACCTGTAAGAAAATAGAAGCTGAGCTGTGATTGATTGCTATAGGCAGCCTAATAAATCTCCAGCCAACAGTAAACCCTCCCCCTGGCCGGGCAGTATATGTTACCTCACACATACACATAATAGACAGCTCATGTGACTGACATCTGCCTTTATTCCCTATATGGCACATGTGTTGCACATTGGCTGTTTTTAATCAGATGTTTATGTTAGGAAATTAAAGATAGCACACGTATGAGGCGAGTTGTGTGAGGCGATTTGTGCACATCTGTGTCTGTCTTTTGTGGTGTGTGTGTCCCTGGGTGTGTGTATGTGTGTGTCCCTGTGGGGTGAGTGCATGTGTCCCTATAGGGTGTGTATGTGTGTGTGTCCATGTGGGGCGGGTCTGTGTGGTGTGTGTCTCTGTTGTGTGTGTCTCTTTGTGGTGTGTGTGTCCCTGTGGGGTGAGTGCATGTGTCCCTATAGGGTGTGTATGAGTGTGTGTCCCTGTGGGGGGGTCTGTATGGTGTGTGTGTGTGTGTATCTGTGTTGTGTGTGTCTCCCTGTGGGGTGAGTGCATGTGTCCCTATAGGGTGGCTATGTGTGTGTGTCCTTGTGGGGGGGGTCTGTGTGGTGTGTGTGTCTGTGTTGTGTGTGTCTCTTTGTGTGGGGTGTGTGTGTGTCCCTGTGGGGTGAGTGCATGTGTCCCTATAGGGTGTGTATGTGTGTGTGTCCCTGTGGGGGGGTCTGTGTGGTGTGTGTGTGTGTCTCTTTGTGGTGTGTGTCTCCCTGTGGGGTGAGTGCATGTGTCCCTATAGGGTGGCTATGTGTGTGTGTCCCTGTGGGGTGAGTGCATGTGTCTCTATAGGGTGGCTATGTGTGTGTGTCCTTGAGGGGGGTCTGTGTGGTGTGTGTGTGTCTGTGTTGTGTGTGTCTCTTTGTGGTGTGTGTGTGTGTGTCCCTGTGGGGTGAGTGCATGTGTCGCTATAGGGTGTGTGTGTATCCCCTTAGGGGTATGTGTGTGTGTCTCTGTGTTGTGTGTGTCTCTTTGTGGTGTGTGTGTGTTTGTTCGGGTGCGTGGTGAGTATCCAATGTTGGGGCTGCACCTGAGCGACTATACACTTGCTGTTACTCTTTGTGTGCGTGTGGTGTGTATACATGTCCCCTTGCGTGGTGAATCTCTC